>JAKIJQ010000014.1:595000-630000 GCA_023373905.1 Rhizoglyphus robini
CCTAAAGGGTAATGTTCAATGTTGTAAGCAGTGATGAAACTGCTTTTGACTATTTTGAGACATTCAAATAATATAATGTAGTGTGTGCGAGTATCTGAGATGCAATTAATGCATTGACTTCCATTCCGGAAGAGTGTTTGAATGAACGAGCTTTATTGAATCATCAAGTGAGAATGATACATCAAAATTGAGGTGTTGTGCTCTCGACTGCTCAAGTCAAACTGGCTGGTTGCATGTTTGCTAATAGCATCATCCACTATGCTCTCTCCTCCGACTGACGGCGATTATTATTAAGAATGGCATCTGGAATGTTACCCAAATGGATGCCGAACGAGCCTCTTGAGAGAGCGAACCAAGTCTGCCGGCTTGCCTACGAGTGGAGCTATTGGTTGGTCGGTTGGTGAGCGCGCTCGGTGTGTGCCACGATAGCAGTAGCCAGCTGACTCACCGATTTAGCACAACTCAATAGAGTGAATGGCAAAGTTTGTTTTGTTAAGGGCAACTGTGCACTGGAATCATCCGATTTCTATGCGTTTGTACACAGGGTGGTCGTCCAAAAAGTTCAGGCGTTAAAGGCAATAGAGAGGGTTTGCATTGGGCAGAGATACTTTGCACTATGTGCCAGTAGCTGTTACACAGACAGATTGTACTGTACCGATCGATCGCGCAAAAGATGGCAGACAGCCAGTGGAGGGAATAGTGGACGCAATTGGCCGATGACGGCAGCGGCGGTGGCCATTACATAGGATGTTCGTGTTTATACTTAGTGAACTCGGTAACACGATGTCCTTGCATACAATCGTAGGTCACCGGTTTAGTCCAGACGGTCAGGTTACTCGATGCAATCGATGGGAATCTGTCGTTAAGGCACGTACAGGCCAGTCGAGTTTGCATTTGCATTTGTTAGTGTTTACCAGTGTAAAAACATCACTTGCTGTTGAATATAAAATGACTGGGTAAAGTGTTATAAGTATTGACAGCGAATGTTATGATTATGGCTAATTATGTATCACAAAAACAATTTTAAAAATGTAAACATTGAATAAGCTATTGCACAGCAATTGAACGGAGTAATGTTGTTGACAGTGTTCAT
The DNA here is from genome assembly GCA_023373905.1 of Rhizoglyphus robini. Lineage (NCBI taxonomy): Eukaryota > Metazoa > Arthropoda > Arachnida > Sarcoptiformes > Acaridae > Rhizoglyphus > Rhizoglyphus robini. The sequence goes on from JAKIJQ010000014.1 coordinate 596,094, forward strand.
TAGAATTGTACATCATTAAAGCAAACATTCGAGTACACAGATACAGCAAATCAGTGAGCGTTTGAACATTACGTTCTGCAGTATATATTTTGTGCATGCACATCAGCAGATATCTGATTTTAACATTTAACATCAATTGCCTTAAATTTGTATTTGCAAAATGGATGGCAAAGGCGGACTACAATTTGGTTTCGGTCGTGATGATGCTTTTGGTCCTGCTTGATTAACTTTTGGACTCTTTCCAATCTTGTTTATTTTTATTAAGATCCTGATGAAAAGCCAAAAAAGAAATTGGGGTACCCAATGACTGATTGCTCATGAGAAACCCAATTTCATTTCTGCCTTTACATCAAGAAGTTAATAAAAATATACAAGAACATAAGCCCTACCACCACGAGCACGACCAAATTCAACAAGATAATGTATATCCTTTATGTTTTTATTGTTTATACTTTAACTATGAAATAATTATGTTTTATTTAGGCGTTCTTGTTGGGTGGAACTTTCATTTCAATATGGTTTTTGTTTTTATATAATACTTTAAAATAATGTTTTTAATAACTTTTAATATTATTTGTTTAAAAATGTTATTATGTAAAATTATGAACTTTCTTAATAAATTTGTTCCATTCATGGAATGTATGCAAATCACAAACATTTAATTAGACAAGTAAATTAAACAAATTGCACTCTGTGCTCAGTGGCCAGAGATAGTGTGCTCTCGAGACATGTAATTCGAAGGCACTACATGTGGCCAGTTCGCTACGATTTAATTTGTCAAGCAATAACCACAAATGCATTGCCATTTAGCTGCAAGACCATTGTACAGTTAGGTGAAATAGTCGCAGTAAACTTTAGACTTCGGTCCATTTACAGTACATTTCTGTCAGTGAGAGCCAAGCTAATAAGTTTGAGATCATAAAGGAACTAATATAATCCGAGTAGAGATGAAGAATTAGTATCAGTATTACTATTTGTGTATGTATTGGTCATAAAAATAATATAATACGTTGAAATTGTATTAGAAGCTCGAATAGTTTGAATGGCAAACACCAGGAAGCGCAACGAGCGCTCATATAAGTGAGCAGGCAGGCAACATCACTCGCAGTCATCCTCTCTCTCCTCTCCAATCTGCACACCAATTTCTAAAAGCTCACAAACCTCTGACTTATCGCCTTATCTATCTCTCACAAACCACTTATCTACACTTGTTTACATCTATACTTGACACGAAAATCGTATATTCTCAAGTAATCTCATTTTCACTGTCTCCCTGTGTGTGTGTGGTGTGGTGCACAGCCATCCACACCAAATGTGTGCATTTGTTGAGTGAATCCAGAGATTTTGAACCAGATTGCACATTCTAGCTCTTGAAACTTAATCTTGACGTTGACAGATTGCTACAATAAGTAAGTACATGCCGGTTTGATGTGTTTTATTTTTATTGGATACTTCTCAGTCTTGACTGCTCTGCTGCTTCACTTCACTTACTCGCTCACTCAATCACTTGGTACGTTGATTGTGAGCCACACCTACCTACAAGTCCAGGCTCTTGGAATTCGTTTGCAAGCTGATTAGCATCTTTACCACAGTAAGTGCAAACCAAAAGGAATGTGTTTTAATCGTTTTTAAAAGCTTTTCTGGACAGTCTCACTACACGAGTATATCGTGATTGCATCATTGCATTGAGTTTGGCCAATCATTCGGATTCGGTACTCGTAAACGTGTCAGCACAATTTGAATCTCAATCTTGCTGACCAATTGTCTGAACTATTGCAATGGACAATCCAAGACGATCTAATCGACTCGAGGCGAAGGAACAAGCGAAAGCGCTCAAACAGCCTAACCAATCGGCGGTCTCTGGTGCAAGACCATCTAATCACCTTGCCCAACGAAACGACCCGATCCCTGAGGAGCAAGCAGAACCACTACCAATTGTGGAACCACAATTGGATTTGCTTATTGCCCTACCAAAAGAACTGTTCTACTTGATCATGAACAAGTTGGAACTCTGGGAACAGTTCACCGCAAGAGGTATTTGTCACAGTTGGAAGGACAAGATTGAAGAGATGCTGTGCAGTGAATCAAAATGCTTGAAGATAAATGTGAAGAAATTCTATCCGATTGAGTTGGAACATGATTACCGACGAGTGAAAACATGGAAACCGAATGAGAGCAACTGCCGAATGCAATTTGAGTTTGCCTACAAGGAGCCAGTGAGTGCTACATCCGGGCTGACAACGATCACTATCTGGGATAATGCCTTCAACTCGGATGCCGCTGAGGCCTTTGGTCGTATCTTTAATCAGGCCACGACAATCATCATCTACTGGGACACTGACGACAGTGAAGCAAACATTGACAATTTGGTTGTGCTGTTGAGTCAATTCGATCAATTCAATGTGGTCACCACTTTTGGGCTGATCGTGTCAGGCATTGTAACCAATCGTGAGACACTGCCCAAGATTTGTACCGCAATCAACACCCACTTGGCTCCACTGAAGCAGCTACACCTGATGGTGCCAGAAGTTATGGTAACCAACAATCCACAAGACGGAGAAGTTCCAACTTTTGCGGTGTATCCTCGTCCTGTCGAGTTGGACAAAGCCATTGAGTTTGCCACCAACTTTAGTATCACTGCTACCGTCAACGTTGGTAGCCTTCTCGAACGAGTTGGTCAAAAGCTCACCAATGTACCGTGTCTTACTAAAGTGCGCCCTCAACTGGAAAGCCTTAATATTCTATTCTACGCTACTGGAGAAAATCAAAATCTTACCTTGGCTGCACTTGACTCGAATAAGGCTAAGTTTGCTTCGGTGAAACGACTCCTATTGGTGAACCTCGGACAATGCCCGGCTTTGGAACGCCTGTTGGTGTACTTTCCCAACGTGGAGCAACTGTTCCTGAAATACTATGCACCATCGAGGGTAAGTTGTGTGTGTGTGTGCACTTGGACAGAAAGCTCTGTAATGTCACTATTTTTAGGAAACATTTGGACTTGAATGGATTCGTGCCATTAAGCCCTTGACAAAGTTGACCGAGTTGACTTTGATGAATTTCAATTTTGAACGAAAATCATTGGGCTGGGGTAGACATGTTGCTGTTGATGAAACTGTCAGCCTGGATCAAGTGCGCAAGCTCACCTTTGCTTCGCCCTATCTGTTCTTTATGCTCCGAGTAGCATGCAACCCTGTATATTCTCCACAACATGGACTATATCCCCAGCTCAAGCCCGAAGACATAGGGCACACTGTTGAGATGCGCTTTCCTGGCCTTCATGAGCTGAATCTGTGGTCAGGCGATTGGGAGTTGAACCAAACAGCTCAAGGTACCTGGCAAACACTGGAACAAAGTCTGAATCGGGAATTGCCTGCCAGTTTGGCACTGTTGCCAGGCCTGCGAGTCAGCATTCAACTTTGCCACCCGACGATGTACGCCGAACATATCGCCCACCCAACCATAATGAAGTCCCGTTATGCGAATTCAAATGCTTTATCCAAAGCTTTTCGAGTAAACAGAAGATTTGTCTTTATGAACCAACTGTTAGAACAACGACAGCCGCCGGTCGATTTGCTGAACCAAAATTGGCTTCTGGTTGTGAGAGTTTTGCGTGAATTGATGCTTCCAGTTGAAGGGCCAATACAAGTTCCCGAAGAAGTAATTCACGGAATTAGTGTGGTGATGCAAATTCCAGAAGAGATAGTAGCTCAAGTCGCTCAAGAGCTAGAACAAGCTCAAGAGCTAGAACTAGCTCAAGAGCTAGAACTAGCTCAAGAGCTAGAACTAGCTCAAGAGCTAGAACAAGCTCAACCCAATCTCAATAATCCCAACCAGAACTAGTTCCCCAAATACAACATCTAGAAAGACTAATGTGTTTGTTGATTGTCAGTTTGAAATCTCATTGCATTTACATTGCTCTGTTTGTCTAATAATATGTATTGTCTTTATTTTATCCCAAAATATTTGTAATCTCAACCAATAAAGTGTACCCAAAACTGCAGTTCTGTTGTTTACAATCAGTGGCCTGTGATCTATCGTGGTTACCTAGTTGTACGAGTTGACTTGTTCGGCTGGTGTGCCCCTTAGCCTCACATGCCATCAGGGTTCAGAGTCTTAATGCATTCAAATTTGTTTTCTACTTTTCTTCCTACCTCTCTAACTGATTGTTAACCCAAGTTGGCTACTGCCGAAATAGCCCAAACCGAGCCAGAACACCGACTGACAAATGCGAAGAGAAGAAGCAATTAACTTCTCTGCAAGGCATCCTCGATTGGCACTATCGAGAGTCTTGTTCAGCAAACAATGTTATAACATTCATGATGTCATTCTTAATACTTGTAAAAATACTGACTCATCGTCAGTCTATTGAGAGTAGAGATGGTGATGCTACTGGTTAACAATAAAAAGATTTCAATAACTATGAACGATATGGCCACCGCCGCGGCCGTCATCGGCCAATTGCGTCCACCATTCTCTCCGCTGGCTGACTGCCATCTTCGGTACAGTACAATCTGTCAGTGTAACAGCTACTGGCACATAGTGCAAAGTATCTCTGCCCAATGCAAACTCTCTCTCTCTCTCTCTCTCTCTCTCTCTCTCTCTCTCTCTCTCTCTCTCTCTCTCTCTCTCTCTCTCTCTCTATTGCCTTTAACGCCTGAACTTTTTGGACAACAATCCTGTGTACACGCATAGAAATCGGATGATTTGAGTGCACAGTTGCCCTTAACGAAACAAACCATTGCCATTCACTCTAATGAGTTGTGCTAAATCAGCGATTCAGCTGGCTACTGCTATCGTGGCACACACCGAGCGCGCTCGCCAACCGACCAACCAATAGCTCCACTGTAGGCAAGCAGGCAGACTTGGTTCGCTCTCTCAAGAGGCTCGCATCCATTTGGGTAACATTCCAGATGCCATTCGTAATAATAATAATAATTCGCCGTCAGTCGGTGGAGAGAGCATAGTGGATGATGCTATTAGCAAACAATAAAAAGAGTTCAATAACTTGGCAGACGTGGCCAACGCCGTCGCCGTCGTGGTCCAATTACGTCCACTACTCCTCTCCACTGCCTGTCTGGCTTCCTTCGCTCGATCGATCGGCACAGCACAGCACTGTCTGGGTCTCGCCTCACTGCCAAAATGCCAATTGGCCTTTCGCCGTTTCCCGGTAACGATGCACTACTCTCGTTTTCTTTTACTTCTCGGTAGTGGCGTACGTGATTGGCATTTGATCTATTTTAAAAGGCTAAATGGTTTGAGTTACGCCCCCTTGTGTCTATGAATGCCACATTTTAGTCGAGTAAACTCCTAGTAGTCAGTCATTAATTATGAGAATCAAAAGACCACTGGACGGGCAAGGGATTTTGGTAATTTACATTAAATTTGCACTAAGCGGTTAGTTAGCGTACTTGATACACTAATTTTCACACACACACAAAATCAAGCAGCAGCACGCGAGATGAGACAATTAGCAAGTGCACACCGCTGAATCAAATCATGGTCATCTGATACAATTACAATTAATACTGAAGCTATTCGATTGCGCTATGGACACAACTCTTTGGTTGCCCCTGGGCCAAACAAATTGAGTCAAGCAATGAGCAATCATTCAACGAATGAATGCTAGTCGACAAGTGATGGCATATGAGAGGCAATATTATTAGAATTTCTCTGTAAACAAATTGGGTTTTCACCATCAGCGGCTTCCGTATTTCATTTTCGTCTCTGTCTATGCCCGACCAAATCAAACGAACAATTTCTTATGCTGGACAAAGATTAGCGTACAAATTTGTATTTGTGTCGGCGCAAAAGTCCAATCTGTCTTCCTGTCTATCGTAATTGTGTAACCAAACAGTTACCAGTCCAGTACAGTTGGCGCCAAACAATAAAGTGTCCGACAGACTGTGTCTATTTGTTCGGTTCGTAAGTGTGTGCAACGCTCGGACATTAACAATTATAGAAAGTGGCTACATTGAGAGATAAGAGATAAATGGTTGTGTTTTGCCACATTTGAGAGCGTGTGCACTTCCTCTGTCGACAGTATATGTATGTGTGCCAACATGATGGTGAGGATCCTTGTGAATCTGTGTGCCGATACAAATAAGAATTTGCTATCGTGAGAATATATTGTGACAGATGGCCAGACTAGATTCGACTGAAAATTGGATTGTGAGTCCAATGATATTTTGCCAAACTTTAACGCGGTGTAGGCAGTTGCCGCTTGCACGAGTGACTACTCGGCCGACAACTTAGCCACCGACCGGTGGCTGTGTGCTTGACACACACACACACACACACACACACACACACACACACACACACACACACACACACACACACACACACACACACACACACACACACACACACACACACACACACACACACACACACACACACATACACACACACAGAACACAGTGGTCGGCCAGCCGTCCAGGGATTCTGGATGGTGCACCGTATTGAATCCATACACAAATTGAACGGACTTCTTGACTGTGTAGACACATAGAGAGTTAATGTTAAATCATCACACCATGCACTGTTCAGCGTCTACACAGTAGCTTTCTCTTGACGCTAGGAGTCACACTAAGTAGGTATACGGTGCAGTGCACACTGTGAAGAATGGCCAGAGCAAGTGTCCTCTCGAACACTGTCATTCGGCGGCAAGACCTCAAGATTGTACTGTGCAAATTAAGCGCACAAAAGAAGCCAGTGAAGCAGTGGAAAGAGTTGTGGACGCAATTGGACGATGACGGCAAGCGGCGATGGCCACATCGGCAGAGTTATTGAACTCTTTTTATTGTTTGCTAATAATCCACTATGCTCTCTCCACCGACTGAAGGCGAATTATTATTATTATTGGCATCTGGAATGTTACCCAAATGGATGCCGAACGAGCCTCTTGAGAGCGAGAACCAAGTCTGCCGGCTTGCCTACGAGTGGAGCTATTGGTTGGTCGGTTGGTGAGCGCGCTCGGTGTGTGTCACAATAACAGTAGCCAGCAGACCCACCGATTTAGCACAACTCAATAGAGTGAATGGCAAAGTTAGTTTCGTTAAGGGCAACTGTGCACTGAAATCATCCGATTTCTATGCGTGTACACAGGGTTGTTGTCCAAAAAGTTCAGGCGTTAAAGACAATAAAGAAGGTTTGCATTGGGCAGAGATACTTTGCACTATGTGCCAGTAGCTGTTACACAGACAGATTGTACTGTACCGATCGATCGCGAAAAAGATGGCAGACAGCCAGTGGAGGGAATAGTGAACGCAATTGGCCGATGACAGCAAGCGGCGATGGCCACATCGGCAGTGGCCAACTTGTCTCATCTATTTGCACCAGTTCGAGTTGAAGGAAGCAGTGGCAATTGAATGCATTACAGACTCTGAACAGTCTAAGTGCAAGGCAACGCAACAAACATGCAAGGCTAAGTGCGCGCCAGCAGAACATATCAACACGTATGACTACAGTACAGAACACCAGTTTTGGGCACACATAGTATATACTTTATTGATTGAGATTACAAACATATTGGGATATAATAAGGATTTAGATGATCAAAACAATACAAAAGCAAATAGATACAAAACGGACAATCAACAAACACATTAGTCTTTGTTCATGTTCATGTTGGAGAACTAGTTCCGATTGGTATGAATGAAAATTGGTCGAGCCGCTTGTATCTCTCGAGCGGCTTGAGTCACTATCTCTAATGGAATTTGCATCAACACACTTATTCCTTGAATTACATCATCAGGAATCTGTATTCGTTGTCCAACTTGAAATTGAATCAATTTGTGTATTCCATCCAAGATCAGTTCACCCAAAGCTCTCTCAACAAGAAGACGATTTTGATTCAGCAAATTAACCGGCGGTTGTCGTTGTTCTAACAGTTGGTGCAAATAGAACAAGTTTCTGTTCAATTTATTAGCCTTGGATGCTGCAATTGCTCTTGTGTATTCGGACTGTACTGTAGCAGGACAATCGAGATGTTCGTTGACCATCGCCGGATGACGTAGTTGAATGTTGACTCGTAGCCCTTGCAGCAGTGGCAAACTGAGAGGCAGTTGGCGTGTCAGGCGTTGTTCCAGTGTTTGCCAGGTACTTTGGGGCGTTTGATGAAACTCCCAATCACCTGACCACAGATTCAGTTCTTGAACACCAGGATAGCGCATCTCGACAGTGTCCCCAATGTCTTCTGTAATTAGTTGTGGAAGTAGTGGAAGTTGTGCTGAATATATTGGGTTGCTTGCGCCTCGGATATGATAGAACAGATAAGGAGAAGCAACGGTGAGCTTGCGCACTTGATCCAGGTTGGCAGTTTCATCAACAGGACCATGTCCACCCCAGCCCAGTGACTTGCGTTCAAATTTGAAATTCAATAGAGTCAGCTCGGTCAACTTTTTTGTCAATGGCTTAAGGGCAGCAATCCACTCAAGTCCAAATGTTTCCTAAAAGTGGGTGAAATTAATTATCAAGTGACACACACACACACACACACACACACACACACACACACACACACACACACACACACACACACACACACACACACACACACACCCTCTCTCTCTCTCTCTCTCTCTCTCTCTCTCTCTCTCTCTCTCTCTCTCTCTCTCTCTCTCTCTCTCTCCCTCTCTCCCTCCCTCCCTCTTCAACTTTCTCTCAACTTCGAGCAACACTAACCTAACCTCACTCAATTTCTGACAACAGTAACACACACACACAACTTACCATCGATGGTGTATAGTATTTCAGGAACAATTGCTCCACATTGGGAAAGTACACCAACAGGCGTTCCAAGGCCGAGCGTTCTCCGACGTTCACCAGTAATAGTCGCTTCACCGAAACAAACTTGTCCTTATTCGAGTCAAGTGCAGCCAATATAAGATCTCGATTTTCTCCAGTTTTGTAGAATAGAAAACTCAGACTCTCCAGTTGAGGGCACACTGTAATAGGTGACGGTACAGCTGTCAACTTGTGACCAACACTTCCAAGAAGGCTACCAATGTTCACTCCAGCTGTGATACTAAAGTTGGTGGCAAACTCAATGGCTTTGTCCAACTCGACAGGATGAGGATACAGCTCAACGGTTGGCATTTCTCCATCTTGTGGATTGTTTGTTGTTATACCTTCTGGCACCATCAGGTGCAGCTGCTTCAGTGGAGCCAAGTGGGTGTTGATTGCGGTACAAATCTTGGGCAGTGTCTCACGATTAGTAAAATTGCCTGACACGATCAGCCCAAAAGTGGTGACCACATTGAATTGATCGAATTGACTCAACAGCACAACCAAATTGTCAATGTTTGCTTCACTGTCGTCAGTGTCCCAGTAGATGATGATTGTCATCGCCTGATTAAAGATACGACCAAAGGCCTCAGCGGCATCCGAGTTGAAGGCATTATCCCAGATAGTGATCGTTGTCAGCCCCGATGTAGCACTCACTGGCTCCTTGTAGGCAAACTCAAATTGCATTCGGCACGCGCTCTCATTCGGCTTCCATGTTGTTGTCACTCGCCGGTAATCATGTTCCATGTTCTCAATCGGATAGTATTTCTTAACATTTATCTTCAAGCACTCTTTTGATTCATTGCTCAGCATCTCCTCAATCTTGTCCTTCCAACTGTGACAAACACTTCTCGCAGTGAACTGTTCCCATAGTTCCAACATGTTCATGATTATGTAGAACAGTTCTTTTGGTAGGGCAACAAGCAAATCCAATTGTGGTTCCACAATTGGTAGTGGTTCTTCTTGCTCCTCAGGAAGTGTGTCGTTTTGCTTTTCAAGGCGATTAGATGGTCTTGCACCAGTGACCGTCGATTGGTTCGGCTGTTCGAGCGCTTTCGCTTGCTCCTTCGCCTCGAGTCGATCAGATCGTCTTGGATTGTCCATTGCAATAGTTCAGACAATTGGTCAGCAAGAATGAGATTCAAATTGTGCGGACACGTTTACGAGTAGCGAATCCGAATGATTGGCCAAACTCAATGTAGTGTAATGATGCAATCACGGCTTGATATACTCGAGTAGTGAGACTGTCCAGAAAAGCTTTTAAAAACGATTAAAACACATTCCTTTTGGTATGCACTTACTGTGACAATGATGCTAATCAGTTTCCAAACTAGTTCCAATATCTAGGTCGTGTAGGTAGGTGTGGCTCACGATCAACGTACCAAGTGATTGAGTGAGCGAGTAAGTGAAGTGAAGCAGCAAGGCAGTCAAGGCTAAGAAGTATCCAATAAAAATAAAACACATCAAACCGGCATGTACTTACTTATTGTAGCAATTAGCCAACGTCTGAAGCTAGTTCCAAGTTCTAGAATGCGAGATTGGGTTCAAAAAGTCACTCGATTCCCTCAATTGGTGGGCACGAGTGACTTTGAGTGCTGTGCACCACACCACACACAGGGAGACAGTGAAAATGAGATTACTTGAGAAAATACGATTTTCGTGTCAGGTATAGATGTAAACAAGTGTAGATAAGTGGGTAGAGAGATCTAGATAAGGCGATAAGCCCGAGATTGTTCGGTTTGTTGAAATTTGCGTGCAGCGTGGAGAGGAGAGAGGACGATTGTGAGAGTGATGTTGCCTGCCTGCTCACTAATATGAGCGCTCGTGGCGCTTCCTGGTGTTTGCCATTCAAACTAATCGAGCTTCTAATACACTTACAATGTATTTTATTATATTCCTATGACCAATCCATACACAAATAGTAAATGATACTTATTCCTCATCTCAAATCGAATTGTTTCTGTTCTTTTTGGTCTCAAACTTACTAGCCGGGCTCTCACTGAGCAGAAGAAACCAAAGTTTTCAGCGACTATTCCAAAAGTACGCTATTACTACTTGAAATGCTGGTCCATCAACGCTGTACACACCCGCACACAAACACACACATCGACTCGCCCAAATTGAGTCACTTGAGTGAGCCTTCTCCTCTTCCTACTCATTGCACGCATTGACCCGTTGCTACCAGTCCTCGACTATCGATTCTTTTGAAGAGTTGCTCTTGCTTGAATCACAATTCGTGATTGGCACAGGCACAATTGTATTTGATATATCTTTGGTGTGTTAATCAAATTGCACTCTGTCTGGTGGCTTCTCGTTTTGTTAATGGTGGTTCGGTTGAGCAGATCTCTCAATCCGTTCGTGGTGTTAGTGTGACGTGTCACTCTCAACTACAACGTTCCACCACATTGACTACTGTGATTGTCAATTAACCGAAGTAACCTCCTGCACATCTGTCCACATCGATCACCGATGCAGCACCAGCTCATTTCATTGGACCAGGGCTGGGACACTAAGCCATGCCACTAAACTGTCATCTTTACACGATCGGCGTTCAAGGAGTTTTCTGACCAGTCAGACTCGTTGCCCACCTCAGGCACATAGTCACCAGTCACCACTCGAGGGCATCAGTGATGCCGCATCACTCCTGGTGCCTAACGCCTGGAAGCCTTTTCACTCTACCCACTTCCTCACATAAGCAGGCTGCCTGGGCACTAATCGTCTAGATACCTGGTACGAGCATCAATAATTGTCTGCACTTGCTAACCAACCGTTCCTCTAATCTTAGAACATACATACACCTTCCACCAGCCATCGAACAATCCCTGCCCTAAACCAATTCCCTTGCGCCAATCGACTCTGACCCCATCTTCACAACTCTGATCACTGTTTGCCTACAGTTCTTCTACACCACTCTCTATGTGTCCGCATATTTGGTCTCAGCGCTCTTCAATGAACCCATTCGGTGAACCAACTTCGTATAGCCGTTCATCAGAGAGTCTTGACACAAGCCTCAGCGTCTTCAATGGCCGTACTTCAACTGCCCATCTCATTTTGTTCCTGTTTTGAATTGCATTGTACACATATCATTTATACATTCACTCTGTAGACTCATTCCCTTGTCTGGGAACTGTTCCCTACACTAAACAGTTAGAACTTACTTCATTATAAAAGGGAACACCGAACATTGTCCATTGACGGTCAATGATTGACCATTAGATCTGCATCTGCAGTCGTCTAGATACGACGCGCACATACATCTCTCTCTCTCTCTCTCTCTCTCTCTCTCTCTCTCTCTCTCTCTCTCTCTCTCTCTCTCTCCTCTTTAACATCCGAGCAATGAGATTTTCGCTTCGACTTTAACTTCTCACACTTATGGCCACGAGACCCTTACTCTCAGTTACTCTCAGTTAGGATCATCAACAGCAGTTCCGTTCAAAGCTCACAAGGCGCTAACCCAAAACAATTGTAGTGCCTACCTTTTTGTTAACCTTGGTCAGGTTTGGCGCCTATTTGACTGCCTTCGGCGCCTGACGCAAGTACGTCCCTTGCGTCTATTACAGGAACTGTGCTGATCAGCAGTCCATTGAATTGAGATAATCTTTTCAAGATTCGTCAACTCACTTTGATATCTATCAGTCGAAATGAGCTTGTTCCACATTAATCTGATTACCAAAAACTAGTGCACCAAGGTGCAGTGTGCAATCGAATATGGACACGAACCAGTTGGAAATGGCTTCCTCCGCTACTACAGCACATGAAAATGAAAATACAGAAGCTGTTTCAACACTCTCAGCCACAACTGCAACCGAGTTGTTACAAAGTAGAGTTGTCGAACTGTTCTACAGTGGCATTTCGATATTATCTTGTGAGCTGTATGGCCATTTGTTTCAAAGTACCAGTCATATGAATCAATTCGAGTATTTGAATTCGCTAGTAGATAAATCACATCTTGAGCTACCTAACGATAGTGATAGATGTTGGGATGAGGTCGTACGCGTGCTTTACGATATGATACAATCTACGCTAATGAACAAGATGAATCCAGATGGGTTGAACGAATTTAAAGTAGATTATGGCAATATAACTGGCAAAGTCTCAGCCGAGTTTGTTAGAGCCATTTTCGGGCATGTGGCTCCGATTGCAACCGAATGGCTTCGCAATGCACTTGTCCATTTGACTGAAAAGACAATTCATTCACGACAGTTTACGGAAGTGATTGATAGTGCGTTTCAGCCACCGGAAGATGTGAGCCATTTCAAAGTAGACTCACCATTTGAGCCACCAAACGGAGGTTCAGTTTGGAATGATTTTTTGAATATGTTCTATAAAACGATTGAAATCGATTTCAAAAATGATTCTCAATTAGAAGGAGAACAAGATGTTGCTCAAATTAGCACAAATAACAACAACAAAGAAACTCTGGCTTCTTCTTCTGTCGAAATTGAATCTAGAAATACCGAAGCTGTCCCATTCACGCCCGTAAACGTCATAAACGCCAAAGAATGCATTCGGAGAATAGCATTAAAACTGTTCTACACAACCATTCGCATATTAACTAGTGAATTAGTTGGTCATTTATATCAAAATGGTCAACATTTGCATGTATTCGAATACGGGAATCGATTAGTAGAAGAACAGCAACTATTTGAGCTACCATCTGGCGTTGATGGCACGGCTTTGAACTGTGCTGCTGATCAGTTTTACGGTATGATTGAATCTACACTCATGAATATGATAAACCCAAGCAAGTTAAGTGAAATTGAACTGAACTGGTCCGACAATCGAAGACAATTCCCAACTGAAACTGTAAAAGAAAAATTGCTGCAGGTTGCCCCAGGCGCAAAGAAATGGCTTTACAATGCATTTTCTCAACTGGCTGAAAAGGTGATAATGATACACAAAGAGTCTGATGGGGAATTAGTTGAATATCAAACACCACCTGATGATGGGATTGATTTTGAAAAAGTAGAATCGCCATTTGAGCCTCCTAATGGTGGTCCAGTTTGGAGTGCTTTTTTGGATATGTTCTATAACACCATTGATTTTGAAAATACCCAAGTAAAAGGTGATGTTGGCCAAACGGAAACAAAGAAACTTTAGCTACAGCTACAGCTGTATGTGAAAACCAACTGTACCAGAGTCCAAGTCCACAACAAGTAACTGTAACAGATCAGCGTTCGTTTGTTTCATCTATCAATAACGAAAACGACAAAGACAACGACAAAGACAACGACAAAGACAACGACAAAGACAAAGACAACGAAAATGTCTCAAGCCTCAATTCTAATACAATTCGGAATAAGACAGTACCCGAACCTGAACCTGAACCCGAACCCGAACCCGAACCCGAACCCGAACCAGAAGCAACAGACCCAGAGATTGAGATATTTGATTTGAATGAAATCGATTGGCCTACAAAGTGTGAATTGTGCGAACAAATTCTTTGGTTTCCTGCTCATTATGAGACTCATATGACTGAGGATCATAATGTGCGTATCGAGGATTGTACCGAGTCTGAGAATCAATCAACAAATCATAGTGAAAGTGAAACTGCACAACCTGCAGAACCTATCAAAAACAAACAAAATGTCACGAGTCAAACTCGTATGACACAAAACATCAAAAGTCAACCCAACTCTGTTACAACTCAGAGAGACCAACAACAACAACAAAAGCAAAAACCAATTCCACGAGTTAATCTACGACCAAATCCAAATGGACAAAGAAAACAGTCCAACAGTGCACAAACTTCCAATAAAGCAACAAAAAAGCCTAAGCTTCACTTCATTTCTGTAAAATGTCCTGAATCTGATTGTAAAAGCGAAAACTTTAAATCACTGGATGAATTGACGCATCACTTAGTCACCAGTCATAATTTGGACGCGCTGTTTTGCAAAAAATTGAAACGAATCCTTTGAAATAATAAATAGTTTAGAAATCATACATTCACAATTAGCTCAAGTCATAAATTCAATTTTGAATTAAGCATCGACGCAAAAGCTCCTTGTGAGAGTCCCTTGCGACCCGAGCACTTTATTATAAATATTGTCATTAAAATCAATTATTGATTAATGTTTGTCTATTACTTGCTCTGATCAACACATTTATTTGAATCTGTAAATATATTCCAATATAATTATAAATAAATAAACTGTTTGTGTGTTTTTGATTATCGATGAGTACGCGTTTTGCCTTTGCAGGTGAATAGATGTCCAAACACACTTATTCCTCATCTCCACTCGAATTGTCTCTGTTCCTCTTGGTCTCCAACTTACTAGCCTGGTTCTCACTGACAGGAATGTGCTGCAACTGGTGACGTTCACGAAAGTTCTTGAACCAACCAGTGCTCGCTTTGAATGTGAACTTGTCACTCGCCTGGTCACACTGAAGCTCACACAAGTCAGTGGCAATCTGAAGGGCCATCCGACACAGGTCTGCCATCACCAGGGTGGTGCCCTTTTGGCTCTGGAAGTGATACCACGTGACCAGTTTGCGTTCCATTACCTCGATTATGGGATGAAGTCGATTGGTCACCGTCTAGAATTTGATGATGAGATAATGTGATGATATACTAGTGATCAATGTACTTACGGTGGTGCTCGAATTGGGATCCTTGGCCAGTCTCTGCCGAATGCGGCCTCGATTACGCCAAATGCCGTAGAGTGTTTGTGCCTTGATGTCCAAGTCTGAGGCCAACTTTCTCAAACTGGTACTCTTGTCCTTCTTGAAGCAGCCATCCATCAGGTCAATGTACACTTTCTTCTGCTGTAGATCAATCACTGCTCGTTTCGGTTCTGGTTTCTTTCGTGGTGCCATGATTCGAGGCGGGTTGAGATGAGATTTTCGGAGAAAAAATGTACTCGATGTTATTATGCTATGTGTAAGTTGTGTTGAGTTTCGGAAAAGGAAATTACTACTGCAAACACATGCGTCCACAGACTAAAATGTCGCTACTATCGATTATTACCCTTTGGGGGCACAAAGTTAATAAGTTCAAAAGTTCAATGTTCAACTTTGAAAGCAGTAACTACTTTTAACTATTTTGAAATACTCAAATCATATAAAACTAAACGTGCACGCATAGTAAAATCATGACAAAGTGATCCGAAGTAAAAATACCAAAACTTCAAACTAATCAGTGATTAGTAATCACAATGTCTACCGAAAACAAAACGACCACATTTTCTCCATTGTTCACTTTATTGTACAAAGATTTCCTTCCCGACTACCCCGACTCAGATGAAGAATCTGAGAAAACCGAAGAAGTAGCACAAATAGAAGAACGAGTGTTGAAAGCTAATGATTATGTGAAAGAAAGCAAACAAACTCACGAAAAGAAGCACCAACAAGATTGCTCATCACCACTCTCGGTCCAACTCGATGCAGACTGTCGCACTGTGTACGTGACTAATGTCTCGTACTCAGCCTGTCCCGAAGAACTGTCAAAGCACTTTCACGGTTGTGGTGCAATGAATCGACTCAAGATTTTGTTAAACAAATTCACGGGTCGGCCAAAGGGTTGTGCATACATTGAATTTGCCAACAAGGACTTGGCCCTGATGATGAATGGAACGTTCTTCAAGGGACGACAGCTCAAGGTTAGTCCGAAACGAGCCAATGTTCCAGGACTCAGTTTTGCTGGTTCACATTCAAGTGAAGAAAGAAACCCACGATTTAATCGTGATTTCCGCCAAACAGCAAACAAACCATACTACCGAACGTTGTATCGATGGTTCCGTGACGATCAAGAAAAATCCGTTAAAAGTACTCGTAACTATTACTCTAGATTTTAAAAATAAATAAATACATTTTGAACTTAAAACATAATATAATGGGCACAAAAGTTGTGCACCACACACACATTCACAGTGCAACCTGGCGTATATACGTTTCTCATCATATACTGACCGGACGCCAAAGTTTGTGTGTGCACCGGGTGCACTGCACTGCACCCCATCCTGAACTGTGTAGCAGAGATGTAAAGCTGTCTGTCTTAATGCCTCCGAGTTCGGATTGATGCGGGAAACTCTGCAGTTGTGTGGAAATGTATTTACCATCCAATTTAGGCCATTGAGCAATTGTGTCCTTGTGCAGTGTGGCATATACCGTCGAGTGTGAACTCCAGTGCCCTGTCTGCGCAGTGCCGTGTGGCCGTGCACAATGACTAGACTAATTGGTGCTTCTGATGCTAACATAGCATTGCTAAATTTTTTGGCAGAGATTGAGGCAGGCAGGCTAACTTGTAACGTTCCTGTCAATGCACATTGGTAGAAGTGTACACTCAAATGAGAACACAGTGCGAGTGCGACAGAATTATTAGATTTGGGAGTTGAGAGAGTAAGGATGCTCTCCCTGGTGCAAAGTACACTCTGCATACATTCAAATTTAATATTATTCTCGCACACCCTTCGAACATATGCAGCCAAACTAATTGGAGGGTGAAGGGTAAGTGCAAGAAAGGCAGTTAGAGCAGAACAGCAGCAGCAGTAAAAGATATTATTTACAATGATGTGCCTGAGCCTTCTTCTGCATACTCTCCCCTGAGTGCACGCCAACTCATCTAAAAGGCAGGCAGCAGCCAGTGCACCATTTGGCCGCATCATATTCTCGGAATTACAAGGGCGTTGGCTGTGCACTGTGGACAGTAGTACACTGCGGCACGCAACAACAACAACAAAAAGCAACTCGTAACTCAAGCACACTCACACTGGTTACACAACTAATTGAACATGGCAATGCAGTGTGCACTGTGATGTGCACAGTCTGCCCGATCGATCAAATGGAAGCAAAAGGTGCATAGTTCAGGTTGTCTCGGCTCAATTCAAGCTCTCTCTCTCTCTCTCTCTCTCTCTCTCTCTCTTGCCGTCATCGTTTAATTGCGACCACTGCCTCTCTGGCTTTCTTTGCGCGATCGATCGGCACAGTACAGTACTGGCAGGGTATCGCCTCAATGTCAATTCGAATTGGAAATTTATCGTTGCACAGCAAAAGCGCACAACTTTCATCTTTTTCTGCTTCTCCTCGGTAGTGGTGTATGCGATTGGCATTTGATTTATTTTGGGAGACTAATACACTAATGGCACTAATGGACATTCCTGTGTGTTTGTAAGGCACAGCATTTGTCACAAAATAACAAAAGTCTATATCTAAACTGCTTCAAACTGGCGAAATGATGGCTATTTGTATAATCTGCTAAAAAAGATCATTAGCATAGCGAACATACATTTAGTTACTCTGCATTGACTTTTAAATCTAAACTAAACTGTGTGCGAGACAGACACAACAAATTGATCATTAAGCAAACTATGTTTGGTTTCATTAGCTACTGTTCACATTCCTGCAAGAGTTCATTAGTCACAAAACAACCAGTCAACACGTTAACATTCCAATCGAGTCTGTTGCATTTGTTAGTGTTTAACATTCAAAAACATTCCTTGTTAGGACAAAACAAGATGACTGGGACGAAAGTTATGTTGTGACAGCGATTGAAGCAACACATTCCGATGACATTTGTGGCTATATAAACGGATCAGCACTGCATTAAATCTTCATTTAATTTCTATTCGTTTCTCCAATTTCATCTGATGCCTGAGCAATAGCGGCCACTCTAGCCCTTTCTGCCGCACGTTCTGCTTTTTGTCGTGCCTCTTCTGCCTGCAGTTTGAAGGGATTTTTTCTTGTACTCACAAGTTCTTCCGCTGCTTCTTTTGTATGAGCGGCAGCAGAAAAACTTGTAAGTTCAGATGAAGTTTTAACTAAACTGCATGCCACCAGTAGTACATCAACAAGCAGAAATGTTTGCAGAAAGGGGTAGAATGGCTGCTGTTGCAGAAGCAGAAGCCGCTTTAGTCCGAGCACACATCGGACAAAGTACCAGGTGATACGATCGATTGAAACGCAAAGTGTTCGAAGACGACGATTCGCCAATGGACAATCCAGGCCGTTGGATTGGTTGGAAGTTGACGAGTTAGAAGCCTAGAAGCTCGCGTTATGACCAATTACCATCATAAACTATTATATCTTATATTGTATTTCTGATATTTTTGTATGTTCAAACATCAATTTAATTAAATAAAATATGTTTGTATGCTAACACTAGAGTTGTCTTGTTTTGTTTTAAAATACGCGTTTCCACTCGTTTGTTATTGCATTACCGTGCACAGAGGTGTCAAGGGCAAATTTGCCTCGGTGATCATCATCTTCATACTCCGCTGTTGAGTGGACGAGGCACTTTGAGTTGCCAACTTGGTCGGTTGTCCCGTGTGCAGTGTGTGTCAACTCAAGCTCTAATTAGCTCACTTTTTGCGCTAACTGAACTGATTCGGCTGACTTGACTTGTGGTTACGGTGCTGGCGTGCTATTATGGTTTGGATGAATGTGTCAGTCCCGTTCCAAGCTAGGTCACAAGGCGCCTAACGCAGAACACATTGTGTAGTGCCTACGTTTTTGCTTACTTTGGCTTCTCGTTTGGCGCCTATTTGAACGCCCTGTGCCTTCAGCGCCTGACGGGTCTATTGTGCCTATTACTGGAACGGTGCTGGAGTGTGTGTGGATGCTTACCGTAAATTCCACTAATAACCACCACGTTACGCTTTAGGTAGAGCTCACTGTGGAGCTAATTTGAGAACTACGGTAATTATATCGAGAATTTTCATTATTAAAAGGAATGAAAACACAAAAGAACACTGAATTGGGCAAACCAATAATGCTTTATTCAGAGGACTACAAGTAGATTATAAGATAAGTGATAGTGGAAGGATGGATGTGCCTCAACAATGGCTTCTAGATAGTTTGGACAACCAATACTATGATTCTTAGACATCAACAAAATAGAGAGACTCAACACACATACAAACAAATCAAGGTAAAAGCAATACTTAATCAGACAATAAACAAACACACTATAAGCTACATACATTTGGAATTTGAATGAACACTAGTTCTGGTTTGGATTGTTGGGATTGTTGGGTTGAAGTGGAGGTAGCCCTCTTACTTCTGCTAGAACTCCGCCTGCAGCTTGTACTCGTTGTCGTATCATTTCAACCACAGCCTCAAGTGGAGCTTGAACATTGTTAGCATCTGCTGCTCCTGCTTGGCCTTCGGCCTGTCTTTCTTGTCGTGGGAACAGATTCATAAAAGCCACCTGCATACGTGCAACATATGGAGCATTGTCCACTGCTCTGGTTCCGGCTGGAGCCCGTTCTGGTTGTTGAAAAAAGAATTGAAATGACTGTGTGCCCAACAGAGTCCTGTCATGGTCTGTTAGATCGGCAGCATACGGTCGCCGTTCAATTAGATCCGCCAGTGGTGGTCTATTCGCTCGGTAAGCATTGGATACGGCTATTGATCTTGTGTTTAAAGTGTACGCCTCGGCTGGCTGGTCAAGAAAATGTTGATACATCACCGGGTGGCGAAGTTGAATGTTAACTCGTAGTCCAGGTAGCAATGGCAAACGGAGCGGCAGTTCTCGATTGAGGCTTTGTTCCAGTGCTTGCCAGGTAACATCGGCTGTTTGGTGTAACTCAGCATCACCCGACCACATATTCAGCTCTTGGAGACCAGGAAAGCGCATACTAATAGTGTCCGCAATGTCTTGGGGCTGGAGTTGAGGAATGAGTGCAGACATTGGAATTGGGTTGCTAGCCTCACGGAGAACAAAAAACAGCTCGTGCAAAGCAAAGGTGAGTTTACGTAGCTGATTCAAGTTGACAGATTCATCCACGGCACGATGGGTACCCCAGCCCAAGGGCTTCCGTTCAAATTTGAAGTTGAACAAAGACAACTCGGACAACTTAGCTAGCGGTTGAACAACACGAATCCACTCATGTCCAAAAGTAGCCTAAATGAGGAAAGTGGGAGATAGAAGTGATATATTAAAGGTTGTTTTCTGCGTTCAAGTGAGCACTCTTACATGACATGGTATACAGAATGCCAGGTACAGTTGCTCCAGGTTGGGAAAGTACTCCAACAGCTTCTGCACACTCTCGCGTGTAGTGATGTCCAGCACCAGTAATCGCCTTACACCAACGAACTTGTCCTTATTCGACTCAAGTGCTGCAAGAACAAGTGTTTGGTTGCGTTTACTGCTGAACGGAATGCCAAGGCTTTCGAGTTGATGGCTCACAATCACCTCAACCACGCCATCACTACTACCAGCATCTGTCGACTGCTTCTGACCAAAACCAGAAGCAAGCATTCGGAGATAGCAGTCAATGTTCACATTGCCAGTCATGGTAATGTTGCTTGCAGACTGAGCGGCTTTGTCCAAATCGAATGGCGGCTTAACCCTAACTGGTGGTGGACCTTGTTGTTGGTGTAGCCAAAGATCATCCGGCAACATGAGATGTAGCTGCTTAAGGGGAGCCAAGTGGGTGTTGATTGCCGTACATAGCTTTGGTAGAGTTGAATTGTTATTGGTCAGATTGCCTGAAAAGATCAATCCGAAAGTGTTCAACTCTTTGAATTGGCCCAACATCAACACCAAATTGTCAATCTTCACTGCAGAGTCATCAGTGTCCCAATAAATGATGAGCTTTTTCACACCCGAAAACATACGACCAAAGGCCTGGGCTGCGTCCGAGTTGAAGGCTCGGTCCCAGATGGAGATCTGTGCCACCGCGGAAGAGGCGATCACTGGCTCCCTGTAGGCAAAATCAAATTGCATTCGGTGAATGCTCTCATTTGGTTGCCATGTTCGCACACATCGACCCCCTGTTCTGCCTGTCCAATCATCTTTTTCACATTGAGCTTCAGACACTCTTTTGGTACATCGAGAAACATTAATTCTTCAATTTTGTTCTTCCAACTGTGACAGACACGTCTTACGGTGAACTGTTCCCATAGTTCAAGCAAATGCATTACTATGCAGAACAGTTCGACTGGTAGTTTATCAACCAAATTCAACGGTTCCACGATTGGTGGTGGTGGTTCTACTTGCTCCACAGGGACTGGGCCGCTTCCTTCCTCAAGGACTGGTCCGCTTCGCTCCTCATGGACTGGGGCACTTCGCTCTTCAGGGACTGGGCCACTTCTTTTCACAGGGACTGGGTCGCATCGCTCTTCAGGGACTGGATCGTTTCGCTCCTCATGGACTGGGTCGCATCGCTCTTCAGGGACTAGATCGTTTCGCTCCTCATGGACTGGGTCGCATCGCTCCTTCGGAACTGGATCGTTTCGCTCCTCATGGACTGGGTCGCATCGCTCCTCATGGACTGGGTCGCATCGCTCCTTCGGAACTGGATCGTTTCGCTCCTCATGGACTGGGTCGCATCGCTCCTCAGGGACTGGGTCGTTTCTCTCCATTGTGTTCGCAATAGTACAGAATATCAAGTCAACTAGAATGAGATTCAGATAAAACGATCGTTGGATTTACTCAATTAGCGCACACATAAAGGGACAGTTGCGAATATACGAGAACCGTTGTGCACCGCACCACACACACGTAGACAGTGAATATGAGATTACTTGAGAAAATACGATTTTCGTGTAATGTACAAATCTAAACAAGTGTAGATATGTGATTTGTGAGATCCAGATAGGAGCGATAAACTTGAGATTGATATGTTCGGTTATATTGACGTGTACACTGTACAGAAAGAGGAGAAAGGAGAGAGTGTAGATGTACCGCGAGCAGCAGTCGTGCTGCTGTTTGCTACGGCGAATATATTTAGCGAAGATGTGATGACAAATTAAGAAGCGATAATGTGCTTGGCGAACAATTATACTGATGGTCAACTAGCTAGAGTGATAAATAGAAGTCGGGTTGAGATCAAGGAACATAACTCGAGTGCACTAACGTAAAGGTCGAAGGGACACGAATGAAAGTGAACTCGCCGAGATCTCTCGTCAGAAGAGAAACACACACAACACACTGCACACATCATTGCTATCTTTCTCCTCTCTCTCGATTCGATTCGAGCTGCAGTCGACGAGCGTGCGGTTAGACTACTTGGTGGCACAACTACATTTGCCGTCAATGACGTCATTGACGACACAAAAATAAGATAAACGGCGCTGGTGGCGAATTCTCATTTCGCATTCAAACTAATAATATCTAATGAGAAAATCACGGTTCGATGCAATGCATTCGAATACTTCTCTCACCCCTCAAACGGCAACCAAACTAAATGGAGAACGAAGGGTAATAATGTAAGAGAAGCAGTTAGAGCAGAACATGACAGCAGCAGTAAAAGACATTATTATTTACGATAATGTCCTTCTGCCTTCATCTGCATACTCTCCCCATGAGTGCCCGCCAACTGATCTAATAGGCAGCATTTGGACGCATCATATTCTCGGAATTACAAGGGCGTTGGCTGTGCACTGTGGACAGTAGTACACTGCGGCAACAACAACAAAAAAACAACAACTCGTAACTCAGGCGCGCGCACTGGTTACACAACCAATTTGGCATGGCACTTCAGTGTGTACTGTGTGCACATTCTCCCCGATCGGCCAAATGGGAGCAAATGCAGGGTGTCTCGGCTCAATGCAAACCCTCTCTCTTGCTTTTAACGCCTAAACTTTTTTGGCCGACCACCTTGTGTACAAGTGCATAGAAATCGAATGATTCGAGTGCACAGTGCACGGTTGCCCTTACACTGCAAACTTTGCCATTCACTTTACTATTGAGCAGTGCTAAATTGGTGAGCCAGTTGGCCACTGCCAACGTGGCACACACCGAGCGCGCTCACCGACCGATCGACCAATGATCCACTGCTGGCAGGCAGCCTCATATTCGCTCTCCTAAGAGAATCGTTCGGCAAACAATGGGGCAACATTCGGGATGGCACTCGTAATAATAACAATAATTCGCCATCAGTAGATGGAGAGAGTAGTGGCGGTGATGCTACTGGCAAACAATAAAAAGAGTTCAATAACTCTGCAGACGTGGCCACCGCCGCTGGCGTCTTCGTCCAATTGCGTCCACTACTCTCTCCACTGCCTGTCTGGCTTCCTTCGCGCGATCGATCGACACAGTACAGTGTCTGTCTGGTTTTCAGCCCAATGCCAATTCGAATGTGGGGTAAGTGATTGGCATTTGATCTATTTAAGATTGAAATGGTCACGCCACCTTGTGTCTATGAATGGCAAATTGGTCGAATCAACCGAGTAATGCATCTAATATATTAAGGAACGAGATTACACTAGACTATGGGCTACAGAGCAGGGCACTTTACTACATTTGGCGCTATTCTGTTGGGAATCTTTGTGTCATTTAGGGCGACAACAAGTTGAGTATGCCACATTTGAGTGTGCAACAAAAGTAGCGCCGAGTCTGTGTATGCTTTTCGCATATTTGCGAATTTGATGATGATGATGATGATGATGATCAACTAGTTCTGCAGCTTCTCGGCTCGATAGGGTGCGGTCGTTCGTGTCTGTGTTCGTCGAACAGTGCAGAGTCGAGTAAGAATTGACTTAGCACTGAACTCTCGATATAACACTTGGACAGTGAGGTGAATTGAAAATTGAGATGTTTACCAGGCGAGCGGTCGGCGTAAGTGGGATTGCCCTCTGGACAGTGAAGTGAATTGAAAATTGAGATGTTTACCAGGCGAGCGGTCGGCGTAAGTGGGATTGCCCTCTGGACAGTGAGGTGAATTGAAAATTGAGATGTTTACCAGGCGAGCGGTCACGGTTCGTTTTAATTTAAAATGTGTTTTATCTAATCTAGTAGTTGTGTCTAGTCAATGCGGCGCGGAGTGATGGTGAAGTGTGAGTGAACGTGTGTGTGTGTGTGAGTTGCCATCATCAGTTGACGGGTCTATTGTGTCTATTACTGGAACGGTGCTGGTGTGTGTGTGGATGCTTACCGTAAATTCCACTAATAACCACCACGTTACGCTTTAGGTAGAGCTCACTGTGGAGCTAATTTGAGAACTACGGTAACTATATCGAGAATTTATATTATTAAAGGCAATGAAAACACAAAAGAACACTGAATTGAGCAAACCAATAATGCTTTATTTAGAGGATTACAAGTAGATTATAAGATAAGTGATAGTGGAAGGATGGATGTGCCTCAACAATGGCTTCTAGATAGTTTGGACAACCAATACTATGATTCTTAGACATCAACAAAATAGAGAGACTCAACACACACACAAAAGTAGATACAAATCAAGGTAAAAGCAATACTTAATCGGACAATAAACAAACACACTATAAGCTACATACATTTTGAATTTGAATGAACACTAGTTCTGGTTTGGATTGTTGGGATTGTTGGGTTGAAGTGGAGGTAGTCTTACTTCTGCTAGAACTCCGCCTGCAGCTTGTACTCGTTGTCGTATCATTTCAACCACAGCCTCAAGTGGAGCTTGAACATTGTTAGCATCTGCTGCTCCGACTTGGCCTTCGGCCTGTCTTTCTTGTCGTGGGAACAGATTCATAAAAGCCACCTGCATACGTGCAACATATGGAGCATTGTCCACTGCTCTGGTTCCGGCTGGAGCCCGTTCTGGTTGTTGAAAAAAGAATTGAAATGAATGTGTGCCCAACAGAGTCCTGTCATGGTCCGTTAGATCGGCAGCATACGGTCGCCGTTCAATTAGATCCGCCAGTGGTGGTCTATTCGCTCGGTAAGCATTGGATACGGCTATTGATCTTGTGTTTAAAGTGTACGCCTCGGCTGGCTGGTCAAGAAAATGTTGGTACATCACCGGGTGGCGAAATTGAATGTCGACTCGTAGTCCAGGTAGCAATGGCAAACGGAGCGGCAGTTCTCGATTGAGGCTTTGTTCCAGTGCTTGCCAGGTAACATCGGCTGTTTGGTGTAACTCAGCATCACCCGACCACATATTCAGCTCTTGGAGACCAGGAAAGCGCATACTAATAGTGTCCGCAATGTCTTGGGGCTGGAGTTGAGGAATGAGTGCAGAAAGTGGAATTGGGTTGCTAGCCTCACGGAGAACAAAAAACAGCTCGTGCAAAGCAAAGGTGAGTTTACGTAGCTGATTCAAGTTGACAGATTCATCCACGGCACGATGGGTACCCCAGCCCAAGGGCTTCCGTTCAAATTTGAAGTTGAACAAAGACAACTCGGTTAACTTAGCTAGCGGTTGAACAGCACGAATCCACTCAAGTCCAAAAGTAGCCTAAAAGAGATAGAAATGATATATTAAAGGTTGTTTTCTGCGTTCAAGTTAGGGTTCTTACATGACATGGTATACAGAATGCCAGGTACAGTTGCTCCAGGTTGGGAAAGTACTCCAACAGCTTCTGCACACTCTCGCGTGTAGTGATGTCCAGCACAAGTAATCGCCTTACACCAACGAACTTGTCCTTATTCGTCTCAAGTGCTGCAAGAACAAGTGTTTGGTTGCGTTTACTGCTGAACGGAATGCCAAGGCTTTCGAGTTGATGGCTCCCAATCACCTCAACCCCGCCATCACTACTACCAGCATCTGTCGACTGCTTCTGAACAAAACCAGAAGCAAGCATTCGGAGATAGCAGTCAATGTTCACATTGCCAGTCATGGTAATGTTGCTTGCAGACTGAGCGGCTTTGTCCAAATCGAATGGCGGCTTAACCCTAACTGGTGGTGGACCTTGTTGTTGGTGTAGCCAAAGATCATCCGGCAACATGAGATGTAGCTGCTTAAGGGGAGCCAAGTGGGTGTTGATTGCCGTACAAATCTTGGGTAGAGTTGAATTGTTGTTGGTCAGATTGCCTGAAAAGATCAATCCGAAAGTGTTCAACTCTTTGAATTGGCCCAACATCAACACCAAATTGTCAATCTTCACTGTACAGTCGTCAGTGTCCCAGTAAATGATGAGCGTTTTCACACCCGAAAACATACGACCAAAGGCCTGGGCTGCGTCCGAGTTGAAGGCTCGGTCCCAGATGGAGATCTGTGCCACCTCGGAAGGGGCGATCGCTGGCTCCTTGTAGGCAAAATCAAATTGCATTCGGTGAATGCTCTCATTTGGTTGCCATGTTCGCACACATCGACCCCCCTGTTCTGCCTGTCCAATCATCTTCTTCACATTGAGCTTCAGACACTCTTTTGGTACATCGAGAAACATTAATTCTTCAATTTTGTTCTTCCAGCTGTGACAGACACGTCTCACGGTGAACTGTTCCCATAGTTCAAGCAAATGCATTACTATGCAGAACAGTTCGACTGGTAGTTTATCAACCAAATTCAACGGTTCCACGATTGGTGGTGGTGGTTCTACTTGCTCCACAGGGACAGGGGCGCTTCGCTCTTCAGGGACTGGGCCGCTTCCTTCCTCATGGACTGGGTAGCTTCGCTCCTCAGGAACTGGATCGCTTCGCCACTCATGGACTGGTTCGCTTCGCTCCTCATGGACTGGGTCGCATCGCTCTTCAGGGACTGGATCGTTTCGCTCCTCATGGACTGGGTCGCATCGCTCCTTCGGAACTGGATCGTTTCGCTCCTCATGGACTGGGTCGCATCGCTCCTCATGGACTGGGTCGCATCGCTCCTTAGGGACTGGATCGTTTCGCTCCTCATGGACTGGGTCGCTTCGCTCCTCAGGGACTGGATCGTTTCGCTCCTCAGGGACTGGGTCGTTTCTCTCCATTGTGTTCGCAATAGTACAGAATATCAAGTCAACTAGAATGAGATTCAGATAAAACGATCGTTGGATTTACTCAATTAGCGCACACATAAAGGGACAGTTGCGAATATACGAGAACAGTTGTGCACCGCACCACACACACGTAGACAGTGAATATGAGATTACTTGAGAAAATACGATTTTCGTGTAATGTACAAATCTAAACAAGTGTAGATATGCGATTTGTGAGATCCAGATAGGAGCGATAAGCTTGAGATTGATATGTTCGGTTATATTGACGTGTACAGAAAGAGGAGAGAGAAGAGAGTGCAGATGTACCGCGAGCAGCAGTCGTGCTGTTGTTGTTGTTGTTGGCTACGGCGAATATATTTAGCGACGATGTGATGACAAATTATAAAGCGATAATGAGTTTCGTGAACAATTAGACTGATGATGGTCAACTAGCTAGAGTGATAAATAAAAGTCTGGTTGAGATCAAGGAACGAAACTAACGCACTAACGCAAAGGTCGAAGAGACACGAATGAAAGTGCACTCGCCAAGATCACTCGACAGAAGAGAAACACACACAACACACGGCACACATCATTGCTATCTTTCTCCTCTCACTCTCTCTCTCTCTCTCTCTCTCTCTCTCTCTCTCTCTCTCTCTCTCTCTCTCTCTCTCTCTCTCTCTCTCTCTCTCTCTCTCTCGATTCGAATCGAGCTGCAGTCGGCGAGCGAGCGGTTAGACAACTTGGTTCGCACAACTACATTTGCTCTCAATGACGTCATTGACGACACAAAATTAAGTTCAATGGCGCTGGTGGCGAATCCCCACGTTTCGCATTCAAACTAGTATCTAATGAGAATGTCACTGTGCAATGCAATGCATTCGAATTTGCTCTGTTACTTCTCTCACCCCTTCGAACGGAAGGCAACCAAATGGAGAGTTAAGTGTAATAATGTGAGAGAGGCAGTTAAAACAGAACAGGACAGCAGCAGTAAAAGACATTATTATTTACGATAATGCTCTTCATCTGCATACTCTACCCCATGAGTGCACGCCAACTCATCTAATAGGCAGCAGCCAGTGCAGCATTTGGACGCATCATATTCTTGGAATTACAAGGGCGTTGGCTGTGCACTGTGGACAGTAGTACACTGCGGCACGCAACAACAACAAAAAAAGCAACTCGTAACTCAGGCGCGCGCACTGGTTACACAACCAATTGGACATGGAACTGCAGTGTGTGATGTGTGCACATTCTCCCCAATCGGCTAAATGGGAGCAAATGCAGGGTGTCTCGGCTCAATGTAAACTCTCTCTTGCTTTTAACCCCTAAACTTTTTTGGCTGACCACCTTGTGTACAAATGCATAGAAATCGAATGATTCAAGTGCACAGTGCACGGTTGCCCTTACCCTGCAAACTTTACCATTCACTTTACTATTGAGCAGTGCTAAATTGGTGAGCCAGTTGGCCACTGCCAACGTGGCACACACCGAGCGCGCTCACCGACCGATCGACCAATAATGCCAGGCAGCAGCCAGTGCACCATTTGGACGCATCATATTCTTGGAATTACAAGGGCGTTGGCTGTGCACTGTGGACAGTAGTACACTGCGGCACGCAACAACAACAACAAAAGCAACTCGTAACTCAGGCACACAACCAATTGAACATGGCACTGCAGTGTGTGCTGTGTGCACATTCTCCCCGATCGGCCAAATGGGAGCAAGTGCAGGGTGTCTCGGCTCAATGCAAACTCTCTCTCTCTCTCTCTCTCTCTCTCTCTCTCTCTCTCTTGCTTTTAACGCCTAAACATTTTTGGCCGACCACCTTGTGTACAAACGCATAGAAATCGAATGATTCGAGTGCACAGTGCACGGTTACCCTTACACTGCAAACTTTGCCATTCACTTTACTATTGAACAGTGCTAAATTGGTGAGCCAGTTGGCCACTGCTAACGTGGCACACACCGAGCGCGCTCACCGACCGACCGACCAATGCTCCACTGCTGGCAGGCAGCCTCATATTCGCTCTCTCAAAAAGCTCGTTCGGCAAGCAATGGGGAAACATTCGAGATGACACTCGTAATAATAATAATTCGCCGTCAGTCAATGGAGAGAGTAGAGATGGTGATTCTACTGGCAAACAATAAAAATAAATCAATAACTCTGCAGACGTGGCCACTGCTGCTTGCTGTCATCGTCCAATTGCGTCCACTACTCCTCTCCACTGCCTGTCTGGCTACCTTCGCACGATCGATCGGCACAGCACAGCACTGTCTGGGTCTCGCCTCACTGCCAAAATGCCAATTCAAATTAACCATTCGCCGTTTCCCATTAACGACGCACTATTCACATCTTCTTTTTCTACTTTTGAGTAGTGGCGTACGTGATTGGCATTTGATCTATTTTAGTAGTCTAATTGGTCTGAGTTACGCCACCTTGTGTCTATGAATGTTACATTGGGTCGAGTAAACTCTGTGTAGTCCGTCTTTGATTATGAAAATCGAGATAGCACTGAACATAGAATGAACTCGGGACTTGGGTACTTCAAATTGGCACTAAGCGGTTAGTTAGCGTACTTGATACACTAATGTGTTCACAAATTCGAAAGCTTAGTGTACAAACTTTTATTTGTGTCAGCGCAAAAGTCCACTCTGTCTCCCTCAGTCATTGTACAAGCAAACGGTTACCAGTCCAGTACAGTTGGCACCGCACAATAAAGTGTCCATTTGTTCGGTAAGTGTAAGCAGAAAGTGGCTACAATTGGAGATAAGAGATTAATGGTTGTGCTTTGCCACATTTGAGAGCGTGTGTACACTTTCCTCTGTCGATCGTTTGTATGTGTGCTTACACAATTGTGAGAGGGCTCATTGCTCGACTCATTATGTTGTGTTGTGAAGCAAACGAGAAATGAGTTGCATTCATTTTTTCCTTGGAATAGAATTAAATGTGTACCAATTGGCCATATTTATTCCTCTGTCCAGTTAGATTTTGCCACTAACGCGGTATAGGCAGTTGCCGATTGCACAAGTGACTACTCGGCCGGCCGACAATTTAGCCACCGACCGGTGGCTGTGTGCTTGTGTTTGTGAGTGTTTATGTTTCAAATCCACAATCAAACTACCTTTTGCGTACTGCGTTACTGTGTTTTTTGGTATTTTTTTAAATCGCATATCATTCCCGAGTTACTAAACGAGTAGTAAAACGCATAATGCTCCATTTGTCTCAACAACGGACTGTTCCAGAGATAATGAGATTGTCAGTCTTGAGAACACACATAACACACACACACACACACACACACACACACACACACACACACACACACACACACACACACACACACACACACACACACACACACACACACACACACACACACACACACACACACACACACACACACACACACACACACACACACACACACACACAGGTCGCCCAACAGTCCACTGTATGGAATCCACACGCGCTGTGGATTGGCATTGCCAGACACCAAATGGAACTGGCTTCTCGACTGTGTAGACACCTAGAGAGTAAGCATTGAAATACATCATGCAGGCACGGTTCAGTGTCTATAGATTTCTACTGTTCTTTTTATTGGGAGTCACACTTTACCATGCACAATGAATCGATGCGACGATGGCGGACCCGATTACAGTCAGGCCACATTCGATGACATTTCGCACATCTCAGGTAGCGCATAATATATAATTGGGAGCCTTCTGTTCGATAAGGAGCGCATATTCGAGCTCATGTATAGCACAGTGACGTATACATATGCACAGGAGAGATGAGACAAGGCGCCCCGCGTTCCGCTTGCGCCCTCATCACTTCGAAAGTACAGAGTACTAATGTACTTTGGTTGTCCTGGTGTGCTGCACTCACTCACTCGAACTTTGTTCAACTGTACAAACTCACTAGTTGTGTTTGCTTGTGTGCAAAGTTTGCACCTGCAGGACCTCGCCCGACTTGTCAATCAATCAAGTCAACATGGAGGACATTGATGCTGCGGCTGTTGCTGATCATGGTCCATTTGCAAACATGCCAAATGTCCGTCGAATTGACTATGCAGGTGTTGTAGCACCACTAGGCGATGCAGCAGCAGCAGGCGGTCCAGGAGGACTGTACTGTGTAATGGATGATGCAGGCCAATTATATGCACCTGATTTTCTGGCTCCATACATACTGCCGTACATATTCGAACGAGTGCCATCGCCAGAGCCGGAGAATGACGAACCAGATTCTCCGCCAGAGTCGGACATAGACGAGCAAGAACAAGATCCGTTCGTTAATCATCCACCACTTGAAGAGCTGCCCGTACTCACGCCTGAGGACAAAGACCGGCTGGGCTTTTCCGATCCCGACTGTGGCTGTGAACGATGCCGCATGATCAATCAGTCTGCCTGCGTTTGTCCGGTTTGTATCAATTGGATTGAACAGGTAATCGAGAACAACAAGAGAAATGGTCGGCAAGCGAATCGGGTGAGCCAGCCACGACTAGTCGCTGCAAACGCAGCAGCAGTTGCCCCTGCCCCACCGGCGCCCGCTACCAACGACAATCCGCAACAAATCGATGATGCTATCGGTAAGTGCAAACCAAATTTAACACTAATAGATCACTCTCTTAATAATAGATATCTCGGACAATGAATCAATGCAGTATGACCCCATGATGATGATGTACGAGAATTACGACGAGCCAATGGATCTAAGCCTACGACCAAGAGAGAACGCAGCTCAACAGCAGCAGCAGCGCAACAACGACCAAGGCGACGACGAGGAGTCGAGCATTGACGAGGAACTTTTGGAACGACTCAATAAACTCAAGGAGTACTAGGCTGGAGGTGCTATACACAATCAATGAACAATCCATTCCAATCTCAACACAACCATATCTGAACAATTAGATAATCCCTAATTCTGATTCCCCTTTTTAGTCTACAACTCAATTTAGATTCAATTCCCGTGATTTATCATTGTACTTTTGGCGAATAAATTGAATAACAATGTCATTCTTGTATTTGTTTGTGTTTTCATTAATGAATTGGGCAAATGGTTTGTGCCTGGTGCGTGCGCAAACACGCAAAAAGCTAATTCGGTGCAGGATTGGAGCACCGTCCGTTCCATCGATCGAGGCGAGGAGAGGAAAGAAGAGGACACAAGGCTGTGTGCGACCGCTTGAGTGAGGCTGTAATATATTGGACGGCACTGGCACACGGGCACAAGGGCACTTACTGACGAGATAGCTTCGGCTTCACTCACTGACACGGTTGGCACATATTCTCGAGATATTATCTTTCTACCATTCACACTCAAATTGAGGATAAGATTCTATGAGGATCAGTTTGACATTCGACTATTGAGCGCTAACCTCAGTGCAATATTGCTTGGTTTGTGTGTGCGAGTGTGACCGTGCTTGGCAGCTTGTGCTTGTCTACCCGAGCTGGCTCTCACTTTCTCTTTCTTTCGGCCTCTCACACTCAGGCTTACACTGCAGATTCCATTTGGAGTCTATGTATGTGCGTGTGTGGTGCTGGTCGGCGCTTGCTTTTAGACGGATGCTTACAGTAAATTTTCAAATAACCGCCGTGACGTTTGGCTGTTGCAGACCCGAACTCAATGCGGCGCTAATTTTAGAACCATGGTAACTGGACCTGCAGTTGAATACTACTCAATGAATAGCCTTGCGTTAGTGAGTGCACCAAGGCACAACACTAACTCACAATGACGCATCACTAGTGTTCATTGAACACTATTCAATACAGTGTATCCCAAGATGATGAGGGCTCTATCCCAAAAAACTAGCCAAAAAAGGGGCAAAATGCCATCTCTACCGAGTGTGTGTGCCGAATTGTGCTATATAGCATTTACAGTGTATCTGATAGATCGACTAGTGCTCACAAACCAGACTAGTGTGCCGAAAGAGAATTTGTGTACTTGCACCAGTACACAAATACCATCGACGTGTCACAATTGCACAATCCTTATTCCGTTAGCTTCGTTTATTTTGCTTGTAATCGCTGATCGCAATGGGCAAAAACAAAGGAAAAAAGAAACAATCAACCAAAAAGCCAACCACCGGAAACAACAACAACAATGACACCGAACCAAAGTCTGTCCAGAAAAAGCACAAAATACCGTTTGAAGTGAAGGAAGCGCTCGACCTGCGTGGACACACAGTGGACGAGTTGATTGCACTGACACGTGCCACGGACGAGTGGACCGATGAGGTGAAAAAGTGGTGCTCCTCCAAGGTGGACATTCGACTGTTTGGCAGCCAAGCGGCAAGTACGTACTATAAATCAGAGATGAAAAGTGAATACATCTCAATTGACTTTGTGATCGTTGATGGGAAAATGCGCGAGGAAAAGATGATCCAACTCGCACAGCAAGTGATTGCACTCTTTCCCAACCTGTATGGCTTCACGGTGTACTACCATCCACGGCTCAATCACCTTTTCCCACTACTGCTCGAGCAGATCACCACCACATCGGACCACCACATTACCCTGCACACACTCTGCCTTGACAAGGCACCAAAAGAGCCAAAATGGGCGACCAAATGGTGGACAGCCA
>JAKIJQ010000014.1:635000-1052500 GCA_023373905.1 Rhizoglyphus robini
GCCTTGTCAACCCTCTGCCGTGTGCACATGCCACATTGCGCTATATATTTGCTCTCCTTATGAAACCGAACCAATAAGGGCCCCCAAAATGCATAATATAACATGCGAAATGTCATCGAATGTGTCCCTGTGTGTGTGTGCATGCAGTGTAAGCCCTGCTCTGCTCTGCTCTGCTACTCTCCACTACAAGACACTACAACCACAGGAACCAACCGGACAGTTTTGAGTGGAGTTGTAGGTTCTCATCCAGAAGATGAGCATCGAATGAGCCTCACTCAGTTGGGGTACCTCCATCACATCAATCCCAGCACAGTGTCAATTTGAACATTTGTTGTCTCGATCAAAGTTTTAATCTTTGTCACTTAACGATTATCCATTCCAAGCAATGGCCAAAACCAAAAGCAAAAAGAAACCATCGAGAAAGGCTCCACCAACAACAACAACCACTGGGCTCAGTAGCAGCAGCGGCAGCACATCGGAGCCACAACAACAACCCGAGTCAGTTCTCAAAAAGCCCAAAATACCGTTCGAGGTGAACGAAGCGTACGAATTGCGTGAACACACATTGGACGAGCTGATTGCCCTGACACGTGCCACCGATCAATGGACTGCTGCAGTGAAAGAGCTGTGCGCCTCAAAGATGAACATTTGTCTGTACGGCAGCCGAAAGGAACAGCAAAGCAAACAAACTCAAATAAACTCGAAACCACTGCACCGAATACGGAACATCTCCATTGATTTTGTGTTTGATGAGCCGAAAATGCGCGAAGAAAAGATGATCCAACTCGCCCAGGAGGTGATCCACCTCTTTCCCAACCTGTATGGCTTTCTAGTGTTCTACCATCCACCGCTCAATCACTTTTTCCCACTACTGATTGAGCAAATAATCACCACATCGGGCCTCAATGTGCACATGCTGAGCATTGGCAAGGCGCCACTGGAGCCCAAGTGGAAGACCAAATGGTGGAGAACCCTGAGTTCGGTGCCCGACTTGAGGCGGGTCTTTCTGCGTGAGCCGGGCCAACTGCCACCGATCATCTACGAGAATGCCAATCGGCTGGTGCACGTGCGGGCGGCACGAATCACCGAGTTCGACTGGGACCTGGTGCCACTGTTCAAACAGTTTGGACCGAAACTGGAGGCACTCGAACTGGAGGTGAACAGCCGATTCAACTGTGACCTGGATGAGCTCGATCGACTGTTGGAGAAGAATCCGCGGATTGGCGCCAATCTCCACAAGCTACATCTCAACTCTCGATTGAGGTTGCTCAATAGCGCCGAGGAGCAGAGCAAACTGTTTCGTATTGTGGTGAAGCGCTTTCCCAAACTTCAAGTGCTCAACATTAGAGTTCTGATGAAGGTAAGCGAAGGTCCATTTACCCGACTAAGCAATAATCACAATTTTACCCCTTAAAAGCTTCATTTCGAAGAAATCCTTAACGAAATAGCCAAATTACCCAAACTCGAAGAACTGTGCATGGTGGCACTGTGGCACGGCGAGTTCATTCCGGAAAGCATCGATAATCTTGTGCCAAACACAACCGTGACCAGGCTGAGAATTTTCAATCCAATCGATGTCTACATAGACCTATTTAGCCGAATTATCGTGCCACTTTTCCCCAACTTGAAATGGATCGGTGTGGCCACTACGTGGCGAGACAATGTCGACCAATTCAAAGCACAGCTGCCCGTGTTGTATCCCGACGCGCAACGAACAAAAACCCAAGTGAAGTGGTACGATTTGGTCGGACCGAACAAAGAGCAAGTGTTTGAGCAGGAAGAGTCACCAATGGACGTACCGGACCGGTGGACTGGCTGGATGGATGTTCTGCCCAAACAATTAACAAACAACCCACTTTTAAACCAATTGCCAAGTAGTCCTTAGTCTCATGTCTCTCATGTTCATATCCAAGTTTCAATTCATACATTCAATAATAAAGTTATTACTCTGATTACTCAAAAGTTGTTGTTTTAAAACATTTGCGTTTACCCTCTATTTGTGCCAACAGCAACGGCACAGTGTGCACGGTCACACCATTGAACCGACCGATTGAATTTCTCTCTCGTGTGTGTGTGTGTGATAGTGAGCATGCTGGCCGTCCACTCTCCTCTGCCTGACACTCAGTTAGTAGCTCGACTAATGCTGGTTGGGGTTGCACAGATGTCTGATATTGTTCGGCATTGGAGGTCTACTCTGCACTCTGCACTTTCACTTTCCCCTCACCCCTAGTAGTGAGTCACTAGTAGTGAGTTGCATTCGGCTCGTCATTCAAATTGAATACATTTCACTGTTTCTGCTTGTTCGGTGGTTGAATAGCACACCGCGCTCACCCATCAGTAACAGGGTGAGCACAGACGCTGACAGTACGTACGTAGAGTGGCAATTGCAGGCCGGTGCCTTCGCTAACAAGCTAGCGACGACATCGAGAGAGAAAGAGAAATGCAGTGAGATGAGACTCACACTGTGACGATGTAGTTGTATGGTGGACGGAAGGCTCCGCACCGATAGTTGAAATTCAAAGTACAGCAGCAATGCTGCAGCACAGTACTGCTTTCCCAACGCGCCACCATCACAGGCGACCATCATCATCATCATCGCCACCGCCGAGCACATCTATGTTGGTTGTGTGTGTCTGTCGTGGTCGCCTCTATGCGTTCGAGTCACAGTTATGGTATAGTATGTAATGGCAATGCAGGCAGACGTAATGTGTGTATGAAATGTTCGTGTTGTGTGTCAGTGCTGTGCTGTGAGTTGAGGCATTGCCTCAATGTGGTAGTGAGTTTTGTATTATCGTTGGCGTTTGTTTGTGCGTTTCTTTTCGCTAGCCCTCTCTCTCTCTCTCTCTCTCTCTCTCTCTCTCTCTCTCTCTCTCTCTCTCATCACACCGTTCTATGACTGTCAATTTGGTTGTTGTTTTTTACCCGATTCCGTACGGATTCTGATTGTGAATTGACCAGTGAATATTATCTACAGTAAAGTTATCTCTTCATAATAACATCAACAACTGTGTGTAACTTAGCAGCGTCAGTGTCACCGTCCAGTCTTGGCCCAACTGTGCCAGTGTGTGTGTGTGCCAGCACGCCTTGTCCCGATGCCGGCCAGTACTGTTGGTCCGTTCTGGTTAACGCTAGGCACTTTCACATTGCACTGATTCACCATTTGCTGATCGCGTTTTCGTTTTTATGTTCTGCTAGTTTGACTGTCTCGTTTGCGCGCTTTGTTCTTTGGTATCTGTTCACGTCCTGATTAAGCCAATCGACTGTGCACACCCGTGAATGTGTGCATAAGTGTGTGTCTGGGTCATATACAGTGTGAAGTCATCATCATCATCATCGTCATCATCGGCCTGGTTGTGTCTGCCCAAATGCACAATGGATGCCAATAATACATCTCTCACTTCCCATTCAAAAATGTCCAAACGTCGTACTCTAAGAGTTAAGGCCCTGCCAGAGGCGACCACCTTCCACAGTTGGTCTCAAAGCAAGTCAATCTACTATCCAATCAATTACACCTGGACACTGGAGCACTTGAATGAGCAGATCAACACGAATCGTATGTCTTACCATCCTACCATGACATCGAAGGACATGTACTCACCTGACTTTGAGCACACCCGTTTCTTCTTGCAACTATATCCCTGTGGACAGAGTTGGGAGACCCGTAATAACATGCGTCTCGTTTTGAACTACCGTGGTGAAAATGGTGGACCGGAAAAGGTGAAGGTGTACATGACTGCTTACTTTGTCTATAAGAGCACAGGCTTCGAAATTGGTTTGCGACGTAAGGGTAAGTTTGAGTGCCTCTACTCTATTAAACGTACATGTATGATGTTCTGATGATTGTGCACATCCACTCTCACATTAGGATTGAGATGTGCATTGAAGCCTGGTGATCACAAAGCAATCGATAGTCTCATTGATAACATGGACAGAAACAGAACTAGGCTTAACAATGTCAATTTGAACATTGATGTAAGTAAACATAGATTTTCTATGTCTTCCATTGCATTCATACATTCATACACACGCCCAGATTAAAGTCTTTACGGGAATAGAAAGCGTAACCAATTTAAGCCTTCAACCAGCGAACGCAGAGAAGCGTGCACAACTTGAGATTCACTACAGATGTGAGCTCGAGACCGATTTGATGAACTTTTTGGACCATGAAGTGAACACTCGGGTGAACGCGAAGGTTATCCTGGACAATGGCTTCAAGTTTCTGCTGGGGGCTCTTTTGCCTTGGGCCGCTCGAGCTATTGGTGACAATTTTGATGACTTTTTCGATTCGTACATGGACGGAATCGACTCAGAGGCACTGAATGTGCTGTTCAAATACTTGTTCAGTGGAGATAGGCCCAGATGTATCTCGAGAGTGCTCGAGACTGCTGCAAGAAAGGTTTGTACTTGAGCGAAAGCGCGCGAATCATAAAACCATATTTCGCATTTTAGCTCAATATAGTCTCTCTGGTGGATGCAATCCAAGATGCATTACTGAGGAAGCGAAAGTCGCAAGTTCAAGATGATTATCAAGCAAAACGACAAAAGTCAACAAGCAATTTGACTTTGGCTGGACAAGTTCAGGGCAAAGATCTGGATCCATTAGAAGGAGTGGCAGGGCCATCGGGATTGGGAAGCTTATCACTTGAGGACGTCAGCACTTCCGGAAAAGCCCCAAAGGCATCCAGGAAACGTAGTAGTCTTCAGTTGTCTGGCAAGCGTCCAAAAGTCGCAAAACAATCTCCAACTGGCAACGCTGTAACCGAGCAGTTCACACTGACGCACATTTGGGCCATTAACAACATTTTCACCGATCCCGCCAAGGAGAAGCTCATTGAGTCGCCCAAGTTCTATCCACCCCACAATAAGCATGTCCAATTTTCGCTGCGCCTGCGAATGCCTCAAAATGGAGAAAGAAAAATATCACTTACCGCCACTGCCCACCTGGAGGGCTACAAACAGATTGGGGTGGAATGCTTCTTTTCGGCTAAAGACAGGTTGCGCACGACAATATCCGGTTCTTGTGAGTAGTACAAACCAAAGTACGTAGGATTGAGAGTACTAACATGCCTCTCTTCTCAACACCATTTCAGGCCGAACCAAAAAACTTCTCAAAAACAATGGTTCAATATGTCATCCGAACTTTTTCAAAAGGGACATGAGGTATAATCTGTTACATAACGAAGAGCGTGATCAGGACAACATTTTTATCCATTGTAGGGTAAGTTTGTGATGATGCACATGGTGATTTGGTTTGATTTTGTTGTTAGGTTGTTTCATTAATCATGTTTGAGTGAGGTTAGGTCACTGTTGCTCAAAGTAGAGTTAGGTTAGGTTAGTGTGTCTCAAGTTGAGTGAGGTTAGGTTACTGTGTCTCAAGTTGAGTGAGGTTAGGTTACTAAGTCTCAAGTTGAGTGAGGTTAAGATACTGTTGCTCAAAGTTGAGCTAGGTTAGGTTAGTGTGTCTCAAGTTGAGTGAGGTTAGGTTACTGTGTCTCAAGTTGAGTGAGGTTAGGTTACTGTGTCTCAAGTTGAGTGAGGTTAAGTTACTGTTGCTCAAAGTTGAGTTAGGTTAGGTTACTGTGTCTCAAGTTGAGTGAGGTTAGGTTACTGTGTCTCAAGTTGAGTGAGGTTAGGTTAGTGTTGCTCGAAGTTGAGTGAGGTTAGGTTACTGTGTCTCAAGTTGAGTGAGGTTAGGTTACTGTGTCTCAAGTTGAGTGAGGTTAGGTTACTGTGTCTCAAGTTGAGTGAGGTTAGGTTACTGTGTCTCAAGTTGAGTGAGGTTAGGTTACTGAGTCTCAAGTTGAGTGAGGTTAGGTTACTGAGTCTCAAGTTGAGTGAGGTTAGGTTACTGTGTCTCAAGTTGAGTGAGGTTAGGTTACTGAGTCTCAAGTTGAGTGAGATTAGGTTAGTGTTGCTAGAAGTTGAGTGAGGTTAGGTTACTGTGTCTCAAGTTGAGTGAGGTTAGGTTACTAAGTCTCAAGTTGAGTTAGGTTAGGTTACTGTGTCTCAAGTTGAGTGAGGTTAAGTTACTGTTGCTCAAAGTTGAGTTAGGTTAGGTTACTGTGTCTCAAGTTGAGTGAGGTTAGGTTACTAAGTCTCAAGTTGAGTGAGGTTAAGATACTGTTGCTCAAAGTTGAGCTAGGTTAGGTTAGTGTGTCTCAAGTTGAGTGAGGTTAGGTTACTGTGTCTCAAGTTGAGTGAGGTTAGGTTACTGAGTCTCAAGTTGAGTTAGGTTAGGTTACTGTGTCTCAAGTTGAGTGAGATTAGGTTAGTGTTGCTAGAAGTTGAGTGAGGTTAGGTTACTGTGTCTCAATTTGAGTGAGGTTAGGTTAGTGTGTCTCAAGTTGAGTGAAGTTAGGTTACTGAGTCTCAAGTTGAGCGAGGTTAGGTTACTGTTGCTCAAAGTTGAGTGAGGTTAGGTTACTGTGTCTCAAGTTGAGTGAGGTTAGGTTACTGTGTCTCAAGTTGAGTGAGGTTAGGTTAGTGTGTCTCAAGTTGAGTGAAGTTAGGTTACTGAGTCTCAAGTTGAGCGAGGTTAGGTTACTATACATTAATTACCTGTGAACAAAGTGAACCTCACTTCACTGGTACCTAATGAACATGATTGTGGTTCTAAATGTTTAATCACTTTGTTTGACACAGATTAAGGTCGCCCTATTTCAGCCTCGGCCAATTGTGGAAGAGGAATTGAGCGCGACTGGCTTCAATCAGGTCATGCTGGTGAACAAGTTGGAAGCCCTTTTGACCAGTGAGCAGTTCGCTGAATTTGAGCTGCGTATTGGTAAAGAGCTGCAAGCCTTTCGAGCTCATCGCACAATTCTCTTTGCACGATCCGAAACGCTTCGAGAACTGTACAATGATGATCCAGTTCTCGGTGGATGCCATTTTAACTTTCAAGAGTATCCTACTCTTGCGCCTGAAGTGATGCCCGACATACTGCTTCACATGTACACTGGCAAGTTGCCTCCAGTGGAGCGAATGAGCTTGCAGCTGTGTGAAGCTGCTCTTGTGGTAAGTGTTGGTAGTTGAATGTTCATATTCGCAGATCTTACTAATCGATTCAACTTCTGTTTTCAGCTTAAATTGAACTCCCTACACCACGAATGTGTCAACGCCCTGGCTGACACTCTCTCAGTGGACACGATTACGGCCATGTTAAAGCGGGCAGACGAGCTCAAAGATAAAAAACTGAAGCACAAGTGTTTCGACTACCGGATCGAACATTTTGACTGGATTGAAGATTGTTCAGAATTTACGGCCTTCATGATTGCAAATTCATATCTCAATATAGAGTATATGATTTATCTTGATGAAAATGAGGATGTGTAC
Organism: Rhizoglyphus robini; assembly: GCA_023373905.1. Lineage (NCBI taxonomy): Eukaryota > Metazoa > Arthropoda > Arachnida > Sarcoptiformes > Acaridae > Rhizoglyphus > Rhizoglyphus robini. Next base: position 642,330 of record JAKIJQ010000014.1, read on the forward strand.
ACCGGCAAGGACTAGTGCACTGTCCGTCTTCTACTTTGAATTTTGATCAAAACTGTCTCTCAATACGTCGAATCTCCATTTTGGTCTCAAATTTTAGTAAAACATTACACCTATTCCACTTATTTCACATTATTTACTTGTAAATACTTTTTAAAATAGTTAATTACACTAAACAGAGACTTATACAAAGCTTAAATGCATCACTAATGCATTTATAGTTTGAATGCGAATCACAAGAGGGCGCTTCGATCGCATCCAATAACACTATCCAATCACTGATTGTAAGTTAGCGTGACATTACATTATCATTAACAGAACACCGCTATGTCCGTAAATCGGGTCGCAGCTCTAGCCCAAAAATCTTCTGCTTCCACAAGGATTGGTCCGTGGCCACTTGTGCTACTTCGTCCGGGTTTAAGCCAGCACGTCTCAAGAGGGCGTCATTTTGGTCCATCCATCTCGTCCTTGGTCTGCCAACCGGTCTTTGTTCATCTGGCACCGCGTTGAAGATTTGCCAAACCAGACGATCAGGATCCATCCGTTCCACGTGACCACGCCACCGGAGTTGGGACCTCTCCACCCAGAGGAGTAGCGGCTCAATGTTGATGGCCTCTCGGATCGATGCGTTCCGGATGTGATCCAAACGGGTGACACCAAAGATCTTTCTCAGAAAGCGCATCTCGGCCGCTTGTACCTGCCACCTAGGTCTTTCGGTCAAAGTCCAAGATTCGGGACCATAGGTGAGGACGACTCTGAATAAAGACTTGTAGATGGCGAACTTTGCTTCTCTGTTTAGTTAGCATGATCATTATTCTATTTTGTTAATTGACCAGACAAATTGACCAAGCAATCGACAAAAAGCCAAATTGTAAACCAATTGTCAAATGTGTTTAGTCATATGTCTCTATCTTATGTTCATATCCAAGTTACAAGTCATACATTCATTCAATAAAGTTATTACTCTTACTCAAAAGTTGCTGTTGTTCGTTTCGTAAAACATTTGCGTTTACCCTCTATTTGTGCCAACGGCAACGGCACAGTAAATCGGTGTGTCTGTCTGTCTGACTGTAAGCGACTACGCCACCATCCATCCACCCGACGTCAGTCAACGCCGTTGTCTCTACTGGCTTATTCGGTTGAGGTTCACTCTCGCTGTCGGCCAATACATTGCTTATTAGGTAAGCACAAAAAGTTAGTGTAAGGCACGCACATATCTTTTCAATGGCACGCTGTGGAGTAACTTTATATTCTGTGTACGCTGCTTCTCTTGCTCACCGCTCGGTGCACTGCCTTTGCCATGGTGGTGTATGTGTCGCCTTAGCAACGACCGTTCTCGAAGGCACAACTCCGCTCACTGGCTTGCCGTCACTCGCACTGTGAGTCACAGGCCGACTGACGGTGTCACTTCACACTACACGCTACTGCTTGAAATCGTTTCGTTCGTTCATCAACACATCAAATCGACCTGCACCAGAGACATTATGATTGCTCATCACGAGTGGATTATAACATGAAGAAGGATTGATTAACGATAGACGGCAATTGGTCACTCGACCATTCTCATTCTGTACGCGTGTGCCACACAACACATCACGACCAGTCTTGTCCTTGCCACCGAACACCACTCACTCCTACACCACACATTTTCACAAGTGAACACTCCCTATCACCATCAGCCTCATCATGAAAGTTGTTCGTGTGTCCATTCCAGGCTCAGTGAACAGTATGCCTGACGAGATACTGTGCATGATCTTTGATAGAATCGATTTTCCGGAAAAGTTCAAGCTTCGCGGTGTGTGTCACCAGTGGAAGACTGTGCTGGAGGACTGGCTTGCTGGCAGACAGTATGTTCGACTCAATTTCAAAGAGCCCGATGCTGCTTGTGGGCAGGCACACTGTGCACTTAAATGTGCAGAGAAAAATGTCGGTGCAACCGTACGATCAGCTTGTCAGTACCCGAATTGTGACAATTGTCAAAAGGCCATTCAGGCAAACACCAATCAGTACCGTCCCAAGATGCCAACTTGCACCGAATGGAGTCCCAAGCCGAGTGTACGGGCACTTGAGTTTGCACAGTCTTGGGTTGAGCCGCAGGTGCCTGTTACTTCGATCACTATTCGTCATTTGAATCCGGTGGCAATGGCCACTGCGTTTGGCAGTCTATTTGCGAACCTCCAAGTGTTGGTGATCTACTTTGACATGCAGGACACACAGCAGAACATTGCAAACATTGTTCAGCTGCTGTCCAACTGTACCAAGCTGGCCACCTTTGCATTTATTATGTCAACTGATGCTGAAAACGAAACTACATTGCCTGCAATCTGTGAGGCACTCAACAAGCCTACAATGCCGAAACTGAAGCGATTAGACTTGTTCGTGTCCGACTTTGTTGCCAAACGCTGCAGTCATGCTTACCATCCGTCAGTTGACCTATCCAACTGTGGCTCACGGTTGGCACACTTTGGCATGACATTTTGTTCGATCGATTACTTAGATATGATGAAAATGATTTCCGTTGAGAATGGAGCCTATCGTGGCGAGTCGAGCAATGCGGCCAACCATGCACTGACCAGTTTGTGTATTCCAGTTCGTTTCCAGGGCATTAATGACCTCTTGGAGGTCAATCCCGAGTTTCGCCATGTGAAGCGACTACAGCTTTACCGTTTTCGTTATACTACTACTAGAGAGATGGCGGCAAACAGTTTGTTTCAATTTTGGAAAGTTGAGTCATTGCTGCTGGCATACTAAGAGCCGAAACACCCAACCCCAGAAATATTTGACGAATTTTGGATTGTAACGCTGGGCCAGCTGAACCGACTCACTGAGCTCACCCTGATTGACTTTGCCCTGCCTGGACTGGGGCGAATTGTACCCCCGCCTCGTGTCCCTACACACGCCCATTTACCGAAAGTGAAGAAGTTGACCATTGGCGCTGCCGATCTGTTGACTCGCTTCAAGGAACACTGTGAAAATGGAATAGTGGACGTCGACTATTTTGGCTACATCATCAATCGCATCTTTCCTCGATTGGAAGAGATCACCGTTCTGGCGGGCGAGTCCAACAATACGGAAACATTTGATGATGAATGCCTGAATTCACTGAGTGAACGAATGGTAAAGGTACTCGGAGAGAAGTGTCCTGCCATTAAGAAGATCACTGTCGAGCTGGGCAATGAGGCGCTTGTGAATTCGTTCATTTTGTATGAAAAGAATCGGAAGCGCATTCGAGAGAATTGGCATGAAATTGGTAAATCGGATTAATCTCAACTGATTCTTATTGCAGTATGATACAGAGTAAGTACATTCGGTGGATGCTCAGCTAAACATTAATACTCGCTTCCTAGATCGAATCACCATTTCATCAGTCAATATCGGACGGTTCACTGTCAGCCTGTTGGGAACGTCACGTCACATCACTGCTGGACTGGCTTTCGATTTGTCATAATTTGCACGCATTCTACGTAAACGATAACACAACTACTATCTCCTCTCTCTCTCTCTCTCTCTCTCTTTCTCTCTTTCTCTCTCTCCCTCCCTCCCTCTCTCTCTTCTTCTTCTTCGCTTGACCAATGGCTCATACATCAATCGTCACTAATCCACTTCTATGTGACACAACTCTTGGACTCAAATACATTCACGTTAACAACATTAACATTAACTTCACACCGCTATGTCCGTAACTCGGGTCGCGGCTCTAGCCCAAAAATCTGCTGCCTCCACAAGGATCGGTCCGTGGCCACTTTTGCTACTTCGTCCGGGTTCAGGCAAACACGTCTCAAGAGGGCGTCATTTTGGTCCATCCATCTCGTCCTTGGTCTGCCAACCGGTCGTAGTCCATCTGGCACCGCGTTGAAGATTTGCCAAACAAGACGATCAGGATCCATCCTTTCCACGTGACCACGCCACCTGAGTTGGGACCTCTCTACCCAGAGGAGTAGCGGCTCGATGTTGATGGCCTCCCTGATCGATGCGTTCCGAATGTGATCCAAACGGGTGACACCAAAGATCCTTTTCAGAAAGCGCATCTCAGCCGCTTGTACCCGCGACCTAGTTCTTTCGGTCAGAGTAAGTTCCAATATTGAACTTTATTAAACACATTCTTATCTCTCTACATGTCTTATTACACAATAACCCCTTTAATGAACTCTTTGTATATGTCTGTGAATTCATATTAGTGTAGCAGTTGTATGTTCAATAAAAGTGTTCTAAAACAAACAAACAAATGAGTGAATGCAATGAGGCTTTATCATATGTTTGTTTGAATGTCATCAGCGAATCGAGCTTTCCTTCTTCTTGTTAGAAGGTCTTTTGGACCCTCTCTTGTTCGTTTCTTTGATTGATCCAGCAGTTGCCCTCACTGGTTCGTAGTATCTTTCGATGAAATCATTTATATCTCGTTTCTCATCATCATCTGCTTTCTCAAAGTGCACACGAACATGTTTGCGCATACTGCCCAGGTAACCATCCTCATGTTGACAGCTTTCCCACTTGCAGCTGTACGGCTTCCGGCTCTGATGTTTGGCTCGAATGTGTTTGTTGAGTTCTTTGTTGGTGGTATAGCGTTTGTCACACTTTGAACAGGCAAATGGCCTGTCCCCCGTGTGTGTTCGTTCATGTATTAGAAGATCTTTGCGTTTTTTGTATCGCTTTTTGCATCGTGAACATCGGTGCTTCGCAGGCTGATGCACAGATATGCAGTGTGTCACAATATCGTTGACAGTTTCTGCCTCTACCGTACAGTCAGTGTGGGCACAAACGAAGCGGCCCATCTGATGTTTCATTCTAAAGTGACTAGCCAAGTCAGGATATGTTTTCAGTTGGTGGCCACATTCTCGACAAGACCACAATCGACAGCTGCGATGTTTCACTGATAGGTGTTTGGTGAACTTATCTCTAAAATCAAGTATAAATGTTAAATAGATAAAGCTAGTTGTAACTATATTCAAAACTCACCTTTTCTCAAAAGAAGCCGAACAGTCTTTGACCAGACAACGGTATTGTTGAATTCGATGAGCTTTGAGTTGGTGTTGCTTCAAATTTTCTTTTGTCTTGAACACTTTGCTACAATCCAGACAATTCAAATGTACGGTAATGAATCGGGATTTCGGTTTAGAGTCATCGGTATGACCTTCTTCTTCTTCCTCGGTGCTTGATTCCTCCTCTTCACTTGACAATCCTTCACATTTTTTAATATACTCACTTGGATCCCTCTTCTTGTCGTCTGACTTATCTAAATGCACTCCCTTGACATGTGTCACCATATTAGACAAATAGCCACTTCTATACTTGCAAGCAGGCCAAACGCATCGCCACTGTTTGGTCTTTTGGTGTACATTTTGGACGTGTCTCTTTATTTCGAATTTTTGTGGAAATTTCTTTTTGCACTGAGGACAGGCGAAAGGTCGCTCACCAGTGTGCACTGTTTTGTGACGACTAAGATCGGTGGCGGTTTTGAAAGCTTTGGTGCAACCTTCAGCAAGACATTTGTATTTCGCTTCCATAGAGATGCGTGATTTCTTTTTTAATGGTACTCGAGTTTGGTTGTCACCTGAAGTGGGTTTGCTTTCCTCTTGAGTATCATCGTCGTCGTCATCATCATCATCGTTCTGAATTTCTTCTTCTTTCTCGTTGGCACTAAAGTCAGGATCATCATCTCTTTCATCTTGGGTTGTTTCGTCATCATCTTCAGTCTTATCATCGTTACTAGATATTGATTGCATCCAGTCAGCAGTGGAACTTCTTGAAGCATCGTCACCGGTTGATAAGTCAGTTAGGCCCATTGACTGATCGTTGTCACCTGGGTTAGTCTGATCTGTGACTTGACTATCCTGAACACAGTCATCATCGTGTTTGTCTGTTTGATTCTGTGTTGTCGACTGATCCACATTGTTCGTTGTTATTCGGATCACTTTTCCTTTCGCAATTCGACAATCATTACAATCACAGTCAGAATCATATTCTTCCTTCTTAATTTCATGCTTGATAATGACTGGTTTGGTGTCATTTGCAGTGCATGATGATGAAGATGCGTAGTGGTGGGGTGATGATTTGTGTTCGACTTTGATATCAACTTTGCTGTCTTTTGAATCTTCTTTCTTTTTAACTTGTATACGAAAACAGGCTGATGATGATGATTGGTTATTACTATGAGTATCAGCATTTTCATCGACAATTTCTTCTTTGATTTGTACACTCGTTGAGTGGTGTCGTTTTTGTTTTTTCGTTGACTGGGTTGATAGGTTTGCTGAGTTTCGGTGATAATCTTTTGAACGTTTCATGTTTGGATTGTTGTTTGTGATGAGGTAATACGGGCAAATTGTATTGAATCCGATTTAGTGTAACAAAATTGGGCAAATATGCAAATGTCCTTATCAAAGAATTTAGTTGTCTCGGTTTAGTTTGAGCTCTGATCACGATGGTACAGTGCGCCGACTGATGCAGTCGACTTAGTCAAATTACTCTAAACAGAACAGCAGTTGCTCGATTATTTGATGGATTACTGCTTTCCGCTCAAAATACTTGAGTTATTTTCGGCAATGTGAAAGCAGTTCACTGAACACATGCAGCAGAACCCTGCTTTCAGTTACGCTCCCTGCATGCCATATGAGTGATGAAGTAATATACAACACAAATTAGCAGAGTGTCCGTGAAAAAGTACTGTATGATGTGCCCCACCCCAAGACACCTTCTAACATCTGCACACACACATACATTCACGTTCCAATATTGAACTTTATTAAACTCAATCTTATCTCTCATAATGTCTTATCACACAATAACCCCCATAATGTATTCTATGTATATGTCTGTGTATGCATATTAGTGTAGTAGTGGTTTGTGTTTGTTCAATAAAAGTGATCTATAACTAACAAACGAAAGAGTAAATGAAATGAGGCAATCATATTTGTGTTGGAATGTCATCAGCGAATCGTTCTTTTCGTCTTTTTCTTCTCGTTAGAAGGTCCTTTAGACCCTCTCTTGTTTGTTCCTTTACTAGTTCCAGCAGCACTTTGATGTTCGGCTCGTATGTGATTTTGGAGTTGTTGTTTGAAATTATAACGTTTGTCACACTGAGTACAGGCAAACGGCCGTTCACCCGTGTGCATTCGCTGATGTGCTAGTAGTTCTCTTCGTGCTTTAAATCGTTTATTGCATCCACTGTTTGTGCATTGGTGTGCTGCTGGTTTGTGTGCTAGTGTGTGTGTGGCCATATCTCGGATGGTCTCTGTCTCTACAGTGCAGCCAGTGAAGGCACAAACGAATCGGCCTTTCTGATGTTGCAATCTAAAGTGACTAGCCAAATTATGGTATGAGTTCATTTGGCTGCCACATACTCGACAGGGCCATGTTCGACAGCTGCGATGTTTCACTGATCTGTGCTGGAGAAATTCTTTCCTAGAATTATGATAAATGTTAGATATAATTGTGAGCTAGTCTTAATGATGTAAACTCACTTTTCGTCAAACGAGGCAGAACAATCCTTGACCAGACATTGGAATTGCTGAATTCGATGAGCCTTGAGTAAATGTCCCTTCAGTTCATCTCTTGTCTTGAACGTTTTGCTACAATCCAGACAATTCAAGTGAACGGTAATGAAATTGGATTTAGGCTTGGACTCATCGTCATTTCTTGATTCCTCCTCTTCATCGCTTGCCACTTCGTCACAGTTTTTAATATATTCTTTAGGATCTCTGTCGTCCGACTTTTTGAAATGCAGGGCCTTTACGTGTTCTACCAAATTAAATCTATAGCCACTTGTATGCTTACATTTAGGCCAGATGCATCGCCACTGTTTGGTCTGTAGGTGCACATTCTGGACATGTCTCGTTACTTCGCCTTTTGTTGAAAATTTGCGTTTACACTGTTTGCATGCGAATGGTCGCTCACGAGTGTGCACTTTATTGTGACGCTTGAGATCGCAATTGCTTTTGAATGCCTTAGTACAGCCTGTCACTCGAACAGTGACGACAACGCATTCGAATTCGGTGGCGAACGAGTGGCGGCCTTAAAAGTCGATCGATTGGGTTCGATCGATTATTACCCTTTTGCTTTTCGGAAGGTTTGGTTTGCTCAGTGCTTTCGGTTAGCCTTGGGTGTTATTAACACGTGGCTTCTACTTCTAAAGGTTCCTTTGGCGCAAGTTGGTTCGAACCAGGACTCGTAAACCAGCTTTCGGTGGACACCAAACTTTGGTTGCCAAGTCTAAAGACTCACAAGGCCTGGTTGGCTTCCCTCTCTTCATCTCATCTATTACCCTCACCTTTTGTTTGTATTAAATCTATTTAATTTTACTGGTTTCCTGGTTACTTGAGTCCGGTGCAGACTCACCCGATAATTTCTGATTCGACTACCTAAGGAGCTTACAGTCCCTTTTCGGTTGTGTCGATCCCGTATCGCCACATTTGGTCCGTCGAGCCGGATCAGAAGTTTCTGGTGGATTTCTACTTGGTGGCAAATTCTACTACACGTAGCTTTATGGAAAATCTTAGCGTGCCCGTTCTCAAGCAGCAACGAGAGGCGCTACGTTGTCGAATTGGTCGACTCTTTTCACTACACTCATCAGGCGATGATGTTGACGTGGATCAAGCAAACCGCTACTGGAAAGAACTTATGGAGGTAGAGGACATTCTACTGGAAAAAGACCAAGTGTCCGAAACTGAGACACAACGAAATGACTTGTGTCTTAAGAAACTGTTATCAATCCGCGGTGGTGTCAAAGGCGCGTGTTCGACTAATGGAAATGCCACGTGCACTAAGTCAAAGATTAAACTTCAGTCTGAGAAGGTGCCTATATTCTCTGGAGAGTTTCAACAGTACAACGTCTTCAAGAGAGTCTTCTCAAGTTTGGTGGATAACAATGGCGATCTCGAGGAGGACGACAAAGAGCGTCTTTTACTGACTCACCTGCGAGACAAGCCACTAAGCATCGTCGAAGCCTACATGAATGAAACTAATTCGTACCAACTCATGTTGATGGCACTCAAAGAGGAATATGAAAAACCCGAGAAGATCAAGGAACAACTCAAAGTGGAGATCAACAACTTACCGCTCATCACTAACTGTTACGATGACAATCTCATTGAGTTCAAGGACAAGGTTGTCCGTATCAAGAACGCGGTCATGATGCAAATCGACAAAGATGACGACTTTAGTCGTTTCACGGTCTATACGCTGGTACTGAATCGGTTCAGTCCCTTGTGGAAAGAAAAGCTGGCAAAGGCGTGTGTCGATCTAGACTCTCTGGTAGAGAAGTTTCAAGACTACATCGATCAAAAGGAAAGATTGGTAACGATGGGTCTTTTCAAGAACAAGAACTTCAACAACAGCAACTATCAAGGTAAAGGTCGAAGCAAAAGTACATCCGCCGTGGTGATGGCATCCGGGTCAAAGTGTTTATTCTGCAAAAAGACCGGACATCAAGCGAAGGCTTGTCGAACACCAGGCGACCCATCGGAGAGAAAGCGAATCGCTGCAGCAAACAGCCTATGTTTTATCTGTCTTGGCGATGGGCACACTGCTGCTCACTGTGACAACAAGAAGGACATCTGCTCTGGTTGCAAACAGGAACACCACCGTCTGATTTGTCCTAGAAGTCAGAGACCTAATTCAAATTGGTTCGAACGCAGACAATCATATCAGTTCGAGAAGCCAGTTAAGGAAGAAGTCAAACCTGAAGGGAAAGACAACTCCAACAACAACGGAACTGGTGGTGATCAGGTCAGAAGAAACTGTTCGGTGGCCATCATTGGGGACCCGACAAGTGGTTCACCGCAATTGACTGCTCAACTCAACGGTCGAGAGATCAAGGTGCTTATCGACACTGGAAGCGAGCCTACTCTTCTCAAGCGAGAAATTGTAGCGAAGAAAGACATTTACGAGGCGAAGACATTGGTCGTGGATGGTGTTGGTGGGGAGAAACCTTCTCGGGAGATGGCCAGTTTTTACTTGGGAAGCAAGGACGTCGCACCCATTGAATTTCGGGGTTATGTGCTTGATCGTCTCCCTGGAGACTTGGATATTATTATCGGTGAATACGACATTGCCAAGCTGTTGATGCCCAAAGCTTTAATTGACAATCAACCATATTTCGATACTGTGTTTGGCCGTGTAAAGTATGGAATGCCTACTCGCAAGCATCGTGCTACTGTGGCGGCTATCATCAATAGCCAAATGGAAGATGACGACGAGGTGAAGTTATCGGAACTACTCATGAAAGAACTTGATCTGGGGGAACAAGAAGTGTCTCCCGAGATGGCCTCCTCAGGTGGCCGATACAGTGCCAGATTGCCCTTACTCACTGGACGAAAGCCGAAGAACAACTATGGTATGGCTTTGAGACGCCTCGATAATTTGTTAAACCGTCTCAACAAGAATGGTCAGACAGAGAAATACAAGGAAAAGTTATTCGCCTATGTTCAAGATGGGCATGCGATATTACTGGATGATGCAGACCCATGGAAGGAGCACGCCTACTACATGCCTCACAAAGGAGTTGAAAAGGACAGCGACACATCTCAATTTAGGATCGTGTTTGACGCAAGTGCTGGTAGAGATTCACTGAACAAGTGCTTATACAAAGGCAACGCCGAATCTTTGAAGCTCGTGGACAATCTCATGTTGTTCCGCCGTAATCAAGTAGCCGTAATAGCCGACATGGAAAAGGCTTTTCTCCAAATTGAAATCGATGGAAGAGACCAAGACTATTTGCGATTTCTGTGGAAGGATGACGACTTCGTCAGAGTAATGCGTATGTGCCGTGTACCCTTTGGCCTGGTTAGCAGCCCTTCGATGCTTCTCTGTGTAATCGAGAAGCAAGTGGAGAACTTCAAGGACATCTATCCTGAGACGACAAGTGTTCTGGAGAAGGCGTTCTACATGGACGATCTAGTATCAAGTGTTATAAACCGATTGAAAGCAAGAGAACTCAAGGAGCAAAGCTCGAAAATATTCTCGCAAGCCAAGTTCAACTTGCGTAAATGGAAAACTAACGATGCGGTACTTCAAAAGGAGTGGGAAATTGATTTGAAGAATCCAATCTGCAAGGTGCTCGGAGTAAATTGGAACATGACACGTGACACTTTGTCCATCAAGTGGGACAAAGACGTTATCACAGATGAACTCACCAAACGCAAGCTACTAGGATTAAATGGTTCTATATTTGACCCGATTGGCATAGTCGAGCCTGTACGGCTACGACTGAAGGAACTACTCAGATTGGCCTGGAAACTGAAGATTGGCTGGGACGAGCCTATTCCTAGCGATATTGGACAAGAGTTCAAGGATATCCTTTCAGGAATGTCTCGATTGGCCTCGATCGAAATACCTCGATATATTCCTCAAGCTCAAATGCTGTCAATCTTCTGTGATGCCTCCGACCGCGCTTTCGGTTTCGTGGTGTGCATTACCGACAAGGAGGACAAGAATCACTTTGTTCTCTCCAAGAGTAAATTGGTGCCGGCGAAACCTCGAACAACACCCGAGTTAGAACTGGCTGCTGTAACCGAAGCCGTAGAATATATTCCCTACCTGCGACAATTTTTTGGCGATATAACCATGACAGTTATCGTTTGGTCGGACTCTACTATAACCCTCGGCCGTTTGGACAACAATGTCAACAAATATGGCACGTTCGTTGGAAACCGATTAGTTCGTATCCATAGAATCTGTGAGAAACATCCCACGAAATTCCGGTACATCTCTACAAAGGTCAATCCAGGAGATGTCTATTCTCGACCAAAGACTGTTGACGAATTTCTTCACCTCAAGCCATACGAACTCAACATCAAAGTGAAGGAGTTACTTCAAAAAGCCGACTCACTGGAGCTACCAAAAAGTGGACCTGTGTGGTGCAGTTATGGAAAAGAGAGAGGACCTGGTGGACATTCCCGGTTTTGAAAAGATCGGCGAGTGGGACAAACTGGTGAAACAAGTCATGACACTTGTTCGATTCACGTGCACGTTTATGCCCAAATGCGAGCCAACAATTCGGCAGGCTCTGTGTTATATTTACAAGATGATTCAGAAAGAATGCTCGGAGGAGTTGCTCAATCTTGACTTGCCCTATTTCGAAGATGAGCGTGGTATCATTCGAGTCAGAACTCGAAACGCGAACGACTACCTAAGGAGCTTACAGTCCCTTTCGGTTGTGCCGATCCCATATCGCCACACAGCCTTCAACGAGACATTTGTAAATTGCTTCAATATTTGATTTTCCATTACTTTCATTTCCTTTCAGTTTGGCAGGTACTGGCGCATAGTTGTCACTTGATGAACAATCGCTTTCCTCTTGAGTATCATCATCATCATCGTCGTTCTGTATTTCTTCATCATCATTAACACTAAAGTCAGGATCATCATCATCATCATCGCTTTCATCTGGGCTTGTTTCCTCATCGATTTCCGTTTCTTCATCGTCATCACTCTCTACATCATGACACTCCCAGCTCTACAAAGTTTCTATAGAGAAGTTCAGATGATTTTTGCAACTATGAAGAAGAAGTTCATAAAACTGTAACTATACAGAAGTTCATGTTCTTCTTCTATATAGAAGTCACAAAACTGACTTCTGTATAAAGAAGTCATAATCTTCTTTATGAAAGAAGATTCGTAAGAAAATTCCTTTATAGAGAATATTTAACAGTATTTGGACATTGGTCGAATTTGAAGTCGATAATGATCCGTAATGGCAAATTGCCGATTAACAATTGTAAAATATTTGAAATTCATGAATCTTATAAGTACAAAAATGGTTCTACTTATTTGAGTACATCTAGATTTGATTTAATTAGCATTAATTACAGAAATTTACATAAGACCTCGAACAAGATGGCAAACATTGTCTTTCACAAATAGAAAATCATTTTTATAATACAAATTTTTGAGATTAACATAAAAGTTGTCGTGTTTCTTAGTAACAATCGGTGATAGTTTGTCTTTCTCCGAGCCTCTGAGTTGATATATTGAACCTTTTGCAAATATGGACTTGATTCCGTCAAATTCAGCCTCCCAAAACGAATCAGCACATAACCAGTACTGGAGACGAGAATCTGCTTTAGAATTTATCTTGCGCATAATATTTTTATTTAATCGGTGAGGCTTTAAGTCTGATTTGAGTTTGCTATGCGGATAGTCGAGCTTGCTCTTAAGTGTACTGATGTCAATCATAGAAGAAGCAAAAAAGTCAGTTGAAATGAAGTTTGATTCTTGAAGGACTAGAACTAGACATTCTTGGTGACGTTTAGCAAAAGTCAAAGTGGCATTATTAAAGTTCTTCATAATATCAGACATGTTCTTAAACACCACATGTTTTCTCTCATACTTGAGTGACGAAAAAAGAACGAGTGGGCCAAACAGTCGAGTTAAAGCCGAATAGTGGAGAAGTGTATGTAGTTTGCTAAACACCACATACTTCTTGGTTTGTTTCTTAGCTGTTCCGTCCTCCTCCTCATCGTCATCGTCTTCCTCTTCAGAATCATCGAAGAATCCACTATCATACTTGGCGTCTTCCTCTCGAGTATCCTCCGTTGGCAAGTTTTGGCCAGAAATTGATTCCATCAACTCCATCTCAAGATCATCTTCGTCTCCTTCAAGTTCCTTGACTAAATCGATGATTTCCCTGGCGTTTTTGTCCAATTTTGCTAAATCTTCTTCGTTGATCTCAAAACTGTAAGCAATGCCGGTGAACTCTTGCAAGGCAAGATAAAGTCGAAAGCCGGGGTTATCGAGGCTGCAAACCAATTCCTCATTGAAAACTTTGTGAAGACGGGCAAAAACCTCGACTTTCTATAATAAAATAAAATTAATTTGTCAATCATTTACAAAAAATAGCCTACTTGAACTGCCTTTCCGTGTATCTTAATAAATGGACTTTTGGCATGTAATGAAACTTTAATTTTTCCATTGAGGAACGGAAACGATTCGAGTTTAAGTTTGATTTGTTCGAATTTCCAACGATTAGCAGTTCTTTTGCGAATGCTAGTTGAAAACTTACTCGAGTCAATAGCAGGTCTCAAAATTAAATCCAAAAGTCGAGGAATGACACCGAGTGATAAGTCGTGAAGCACATCTGGTGGTACGATGTTCCATATAGTCAAATGAAGTAACCGCATAAAAATGCAGTCACTAACCACCCCAAATCGATTTCTCGGTTTAAATTTTCTTTTGAGGTAAGCTTCAGATAGTGATGGATCCTTTGCTCGTGCCTCCTCCTTTTGGTGATAAAGTAAATTTGCTTCTTCCACCGCAGCTAAATAATTTATTGTGTAATAATAAGATTGTATTTTCAAATGGGCAAAGTATAATTACCAAGATAGTCTTCAAAGTCCTTCTCACTTCCGAGCAGTTTCAATATATTCCTTACACTCTTTTGGATGTCTGAATGTGTATAAGCACAATTTCGACAGATGAAGCCTTTGAAGAAAGTCGTTCTCAGACCCAATAGTTCATACTGACCTAATAAAAATAAAAATTTGTTAATAAATAAGAAAATAAACAACAAAATTGACAAACCGAGATTATCGCCGACTACAGATGATAGAGCTGCTTTGATCGTTACAGTCTTTTCAAGGCCACTACTGAATTGTACTCGAATTGGAAGGCCATTCTCGATCAGATTTTCCAAGTCACCAACCAACTCACTCAAGAACTCATTGACTGAAACATTCGCATCCTTCAAGGCCTGACGTTCGGCAATGGCAACGAGGAAAATGTCCTTTCTTTTTAGCCGTTCTTCGATAGGTAAATTAGTAAAACTACCGTAAACGACAAGAAATTTCCGCTTTTGGATAGTGACCGAAAAATCGTCAATGCCAAGCTCTATTCGAAGTCGACCAAGGAGGAATTTTTGCCGTTCGGTGCTACAACACAATTCTGAAGTGAACTTTTCAAATTTATGTTGGATCGGCATTTTTTGTTCGTCAATGATACTTTGAACTAATGAACTATTCTTGAGTATAACTTGACAAAGTTCTTTCAAATCGACATATTGCCCAACCTTTTGGCCATTCAACGTTATTGTTTTTGGAGGAACAAATGTATTCTGTCTCTTGAGGTAGGCTGTTTGCAAAGGTTCGCTTTTCTTGAAGTCATTTACCATTTCGATTGCTTCTTTGGTGATTCGCGAATCGAGAGTTTTCATAACATTATTGAGCAGATTATTCGAAAGCCGTTTGAAAGCCTCGAAAGAGATGGAACAATCTAATCGAGATTTCATAATGTCCAAAAGTTCACCTTCGACGAATTTACGGTTAAAAGAATCGAGGCCATCAAGCCGATCAAAATATCGAGATTCTTCTACTAATTTAGACACCAGTTCTTTGACACTGTGAACACGGTCAGATTCATCATCGGAAATATCAATATCCATTGGTGGCGGAGATGCCGAACGTGGTGGTGGTACTTTTGGAAAATTATCTTTCCAACTGTAAATTATAAATTAATTAATATAAACATTGTTCTTCAAAGCTCAATACAAAATACACATACTTTTGCATTAAAGCGTCATACTCTTCAGGATGTTGAGACTGAATGTGGCGCTCGTAATTACCACCTTCATTCTTTTTTATCACAAACGGACAAATGCGAGGCAGACAATAAACTCCATCTGGATTTGATTGGGCATTGATGAACGACGTACGAAAAATCGAACCATCTGCAGAAAGAAATTCGGCGAGTGATACTCTTGGTCGGAGCTCGCTTCTTATAACACGATACATTGTAAAAGAGTATCTCGAGCAATCGTGATTGACAAGGATGCTAGTTGAACCGAAACACGAGATTTCTCATTCGATACGATCTCAATCAACAACAAATTCACGTGAATTAGAAATTGCAATTTGCAATCACAATGAATGTAAACACCAGTTCGAACTGATGCAAGTGCAGTAGAAACAAATAAACTGACAATCGATATCGCATGAATGGTGACAATCGATAGCTTCGACCACCTCGATACCACCGAGCGCGCTCCTCTACAATGACTCATCTCTGTGCCATCGCATTCTTTGACAGACGGCATGCCGACTGCAGTCTGTTCGCTGCTTGTCATTTTGTCGTTATCGTTCACACAGTTCTAGTCATCGACTTTGATTGTTTGTTTATTTCGTCTATCTCGTTACCTCATTCGTTCAAAGATGATTTCATCAAACAGTGATGACCTCATAAGCTTATGTAAACTTAGTTTTCCTAATTTTATTAAATCTTTACAAGGTAAGGATTGTTTACATAAAGCATATTTATTAATTAACTTTTATTATTATACCTCTAGAGACAAATTTGACTTTGATAAGTCAATTTAAAGACATTATTTTGAATAAGTCGAAGTTTCGCATTTGGATGGCTTCCCGTCTTTGTGATGAGAATGGTTCGGTTATTGATCAGTCTGAACGAAACGAGTTTGTCGATTATATCAAAATGTACATCGATAATAATTCAATTGGCTCGGGTGGCAACTCGTCTTCAATTGAGACGCCTTTTAATCAATTGACTTTACTCGCAGAAGGTGGCACAGTTCCAGTTGCTAATAATGTCGTTGCCTCTCTGACCACTAGCATTGATAAAGCCACCTCGTCTCATGTCAACTTGATTATGGATGAGAATTCTAATTCTTTTGACCAAGATGTGTCTGGATCAAACAATTTTTTCGTAAAC
The DNA here is from genome assembly GCA_023373905.1 of Rhizoglyphus robini. Taxonomy (NCBI): domain Eukaryota; kingdom Metazoa; phylum Arthropoda; class Arachnida; order Sarcoptiformes; family Acaridae; genus Rhizoglyphus; species Rhizoglyphus robini. The sequence continues at coordinate 658,977 of JAKIJQ010000014.1, forward strand.
GACCAAATAATCTATTTTGTTAATCGCAATCCGGCGGGCAACTCTCAAGCTATATTGCCAAATGGAGACTTCAGCTGCATCAATTTTGATTTCCACAAAGAAAATTGGCAATTATCCCCGGAACTTGTGTTGAAACAGTGGAATAACTCCCGCGAAGACTGGATTCGCAAAAATCCTGAAAAAGAATGGACTCTCCCGGCTGACTTGATTACTAAATTCAAAAACTTTGCAAAAGAAATTTGTAAACTGCTTTCTGTCATCTTTCCATATGAGATACCAAATTTTATCGTAAATTCAATTTGCTCTCAGCTGTGTGAGTCACGAGAAGATTTGGCAAGTTTGGATGGATATTATCAATCGTACAAGTTAGCTTTTCCAATTCTTAAGAAAGGCAAACATTTTGGAACTATTGTTGTTAGTTTTTTATGCTTAATATTTGAAACTTAAGTAATTATTCTTTTCTTTTAGGAGTTTATGGTTTCGAAGATAAAAAATAAGTTTAAATACCGCGCACAACGTCTTCGAGATAACGATTTATACCCGGAAACAGAAAGACAGGAGAGTGTTCACAAGACGAAAGCACAAAAGCAAACTCCTGTGAAGAATCCCTCCTCAAAAGTGCCCAACAATGATTTCGAGGAGAGTGACGAAGAACTGGACCTTCTCAAAATCTATCCTTATGATGTGAACCAATTGGAGGACGCATTCAATCGCCACCTATTAGCCAAATCAAAACGAAAGGAGGCTCAAAAAAGTTGCTCAGTTGGTCCCAGAAAAAGCCAAACTAAAGCCAAAACCAAAACGAAAGCAAACGAAACGCTCTCAGACTAAATCAAAGAAAGCTCGAAGTGATTGATTTTTTTTATTTTAATGTTTACTTATGTATTATTATTATGTAAAATTATTTATTAATTTGTATTAATTATCTTTCTGTAAAAATAAATTGATTTTTTTGGAATAATAAGCCGATTATTGATTTCAATGCCAAACCAAGCAATATTTCATTTCCAAATCGACCGTGAACTTCTCTATAGAGGTAGACCATTTCTTCCTTTATACAGAAGATCCTGGTGATAACTTCTGTATAAAGGAAGCACTCAAAAAACTTCTTTATGAATGTAAAAAACTAAATATTCTCTATACAGGAAGAGTAAAGCTGGGAGTGTGATCATCTTCACTAAAAATCGATGGCATCCAGTCAGGAGTGGAACTTCTTGGAGCATCGTCATCGGTTGATCGATCGGTAAGGTCAACTGACTGATCATTGGCACCTTGATTAGCCTGATCAGTAACTTGACCGCCAACTTGACGATCCTGAACACAGTCATTACATTCACAGTCATCATCGTGTTTGTCTGTTTGATTTTGTGTATGCGGAACACCATCGTTTGCTTTTATCTTTAACACTTTACCCTGAGCAACTCGACAATCATTACAGTCGCAGTCAGAATCATATTCTTCCTTCTTAATTTCATGCTTGATAATGACTGGTTTGATGTCATTTGCTGTGCATGAGGATGAGTAGTGGTGGGGTGATGATTTGTGTTCGACTTTGATATCAATTTTGTTGTCTTCTTCTTCCTCCTCCTTTTTAAATTGTACTTGAGAACACGACATATTTTCGTAAGAATCGTGAGAATTAGTAAATGATAATAACACAACACAAGTTAGCAGAATGTTCATGCAGAAGTGAAGTGCGACAGGACGCACAGTCTAAAGACAGACTCCATACAACACAAAGTCACATCAGCAACTAAATGTGTAACTCGAATTGAGTAGCAAAAAATGTGTGATAAGGGTGATTTATGGGGCAGCGTGGCGGAGGGAGAATACAATTGGTAATGGGGGACACACACACAGAGCCTGTCCTAAGATCGCGACCATTGAAATCACGAGAGTCAGTCAATTCACACTCAGTTGGTCCGTTGCTTGTTAGGGGTGAGGTTGCGGTTGTGAGCAGAAAGGCACCCCGATCAGGAATGTTACTTATTCTTTTAAAAAACAAAAATTTGGTCGATTTCCCCATGACAGGCAGGGTGTATGCATTCGTTCGCTAAATCAAAAAAGTGAAAAAGGGAGAGAGAGGGGTTTGTGATGAAACGCCTGGCCGAGATCATTACCTAGCTAACATTTGCCTCATTTTATACATGATCGCTTTTAGCACTTTGTGTCTACTCGAACTGCACTCAACCTCTCTCACTGATTTACTTTTGCACTTAACATCTGTTCAATTCCTATTTAGCTATGTATGTGTGTGCTTATGGTACAGGTGTACTGTTTGCGGGACACTGAGTGCCACTGGCACTGCACTTGAGCTTACACTACAGTGCACACAATTATCGGTCAAACGAATAGAATTGCACACAGGTTTGCACTGACAAACAATCTGTCAGGCCACTTGATCGATGACTCTTTTACGGCCTTTAGGTGAACAATGCCCAATGCAGGCACTGACACAGGCAATAGTAAAAAAGACTAAAATTCATACTAAAACCCATTTATTTTGCTGACATATGTTTCTATTGTTAAAATGCTAAATATATACAGTGTTCGCCTCTATTGAAGGTCGCTGTGCAGCCAATGTTAGAATTCTTGGAGCGGATCAGAGCAGCTGCTGTGAGCCACAAAATGAGCGAGTGACTGCTATTGCGGGCCACACCCAGAGAGGGCTCACAATCGTTTGATCAGTCTATTGACTCACGTATTCACTCACAGACTTTTGCACTAAACACAATCTCACGGTGCAAGATTTGTCCGTTTTAGTTCATATCTGTGAGTCGTAATTCTAAACAACAATCATACAACACAACAGTCACAAAATATGAAACGCTCAAGAGATTATCACCAAAACTCTACAATTCCATCATCATCTCAGGAAACAAAAAATGGACAACACTCAACGAACGTGCATATCAAAGAAGAGATTGTCGATCAAAATGATGAAACTCATAGTAACAACCAATCAACATCATCTTCACAAGTAAATCAGCATGTCAAGAAGGAGGAACCATCCGATGATTATGATACAAAGCCGAAGTTGATCAAATGTGAGCTCAAAGAAGAAATGGAATGTAAAAGTGAATTCAAAAGTGAATCCCTTTTGCTCGATCATTCCATCATCAAGCGTGAATGCATCAAAAATGAACTGACTGAAGAAGACTGCGGCTGCAATGAGTGCATTCCATTTCATTCTTTAAAGAAAAATGCCAAAAACAACCTGAATAATACAAATGATACTGAACAGGAAAACAATGATGACGATGACCGTTGTCCAACTCCTGATTATATCCCGCCATTCTTTAGTAGTAATAGTTCGGATGATGATAGTGAAGAAGATGATGATGATCACGGAGATTTGAGTTCAAATGAAGGAGTGAACAGTAGTCCACAACCATCGACTTCATCATCTCAACCAGCATTCACAGAACATGGCAATGAAGATTCTAATCAAGAAGCAACCACCAGTACTAGAACTGATCACTATGTTCGTCGATCAAGCCGAGCCACTGCCAAGCCTAGAAGTTCGTATGTCTCTCCAAATATCGAAAGTAGCGATGATAGTGATTTTGAGTCATCGACTGAAATTTCCAATTCAGACGAAAGTGATGATTCATTAGAAAACCCTGTGCCCTCGATTCAAAGTAACAAGAAATCAAAGAAACAAACAGAAAGCACTGGTGAGGAGACCGAACTTGAAGAGGACGATGAAAATGAAGAACAACAACCAAGCAGACCACTTAAAGAGAATAATCCCAAACGTATGATCACGATTGTGCACTTGAAGTGTTCAGTTTGTGGCCAAACGGCTAGAGACGAGTGTGCGTTAAAGTTGCACCAACTGACCGAACATCAGATTCGTCGGTTTCGCTGTCCGGTTGGGGACTGTTCCGCTTCGTTCGAGTACTGGTGAGTTGCTCTCTCTTACCTTTCTATTATACTAAACATACTATGACTTCTTTTGTGAAAAGTGAACAAGTCCAGGAGCACAAAGTTACCGAACATGGTGATCTCGCGCTGTGGCCCTGCAGAGAGTGCTCTTTTGAGGCGATGGACTACAAACGGCTACTTCATCACAACTGGCAGATGCATCAGGCGGGCCACTTCAAATGTGCCCACGATGGTTGCCAATTTGAGTCGCTCACTACTCGTAGTAGCATGATGAATCATTTCAAAGACCATCTTCCAACGTTCCGTTGTTCATATCACAATTGTGACAAAAGTTACAAGCACAAAGTCGATCTTGTCCTACACGTACGATTGATTCATACGGGCGAGAAATCTTTCGCGTGTAAGGATTGCTCAAAAAGCTTTGCCACTTTGAAGATACTCAACAAACATGTCCGTACGACACATGAGGATTATAAGCCGTACAGGTGCACGTGGCCAAAGTGTCAATACTCGTGTGCTTATGCGAGCAACATTACAAAGCACGTTAGATTTCATCTTCGTGTGGCAGGTGAACCAAACCGAGATCCGAATGAGTTTGTGGAAAGAAAATTTCGACAACCTAAAAAAGAGAACAAAAAAGATTATGATAAAGCAGTGGTTGTGCATGATGAGCCTAAAGATGAAAAAGGCAAAGCAAGATTCATCACTCTACGTTTGGATTGTCCAGTTGAGCAGTGTCCCGTGTTTGTGCCAAACAAAATCGAACTCAACCAACACTTACTGCAGTCTCATCAGATTGACCAACATCGGTGCCTCCTACCCAACTGTACTGCTTCCTTCAAGTACTTGTGAGTATACGGTCTATTCTTTAATTTGATCTAATATACGATCAAATCTGTTTTATTACTACTTTAGAAAGCAACTCACTGCTCATCGTCGAAATGATCACAAAGACATGGACCGTTATGAATGTCCAAAATGTAACAACTACTCAAGTACCAATTACAAAAAATTGATCGCTCACAACTATCTTCAACACGAAATGGGACATTTTCAATGTGCACACGATGGTTGTGATTTTGTGTCTACCACCAATAGACAGAAAGTGGACGGCCACCGGTACACACATGTTGAATCGAAGTTCAAATGTACCTTCGATGGCTGTGCCTATGCTGCCAAGGATAAACGATTGCTAGAGACTCATCTGAAGAGACATCGTGAGACTAAAGTGGTGAAACGTTACGATTGTACCAAGTGTTGTCGATTCTTTCCAAGACTCACCGATCTGGTGCGACATGAGAAGTCTCACCTGAAGGATGGCTACCGATGTCAGTGGAAGGGCTGAGACTATTTTGCTGGCGATACAGAACAAATTAAGCTCCATCTTTGTGAGGATCATAAACTCAAGAAGCCGGACTCAAATCAATGGGGCAAGAAACTGTGGAAGTACTGTAAAAGAGTGATAGTCTAGGCAGCTAATTGAGATGTTTTCACACATACTGCACGTTTCAATATTGAACTTTATTAAACACAATCTTAACTCTCATATGTCTTATCACACAATAAACCCTTAATGTAACTTTCTGTGTATGTATTTGCATGCATATTAGTGTAGTAGCAGTGTTGGTTGTTCAATAAAAGTGTTCTAATAATCAGGTATATGTTGAATGTCATCAGCAAATCTATAATTTCTTCTTGTTAGAAGATTCTTGAGATATATTTGAGCGCGTTTAGTTACTACATGAATCAGCAGTCGTCACTGGTTCGTAGTATCTTTCAATTAAATCATTTGTATTTCGTTTCACATCATCACCTGCTTTCTCGAAATGAGTACGAACATGTTTGTGCATATCGCCCACGTAACCATACTCATGTTTACAGTTTTCCCATTTGCAGCTGTACGGCTTCCGGCTCTGATGTTTGGCTCGAATGTGTTTGTTGAGTTCTGCGTTGACAGTATAGCGTTTGTCACACTGAGTACATGCAAATGGCCTGTGCCCCGTGTGCGTTCGTTCATGTACTAGAAGATCTTTGAAACAATCTTCAATTGGACATTTGAATTTCGCTTTCATAGAGATGTGGGATTTAAGTTTCTGTTTTACTTGTTCGGGCGTAAAGTTGACATCTGCATCGTTATTTCTTTTTTCTTGAGATTCATCATCGTCATCTTTCTGAATTTTTTCTACTTTGTCATTGACTCTTAAGTCATCATCACTATCATCTCTTTCATCTTTGGATGTTTCTTCATCGTCTTCACTCTCATCATCATCGTCACTGCTAAATATCGACGGCATCCAGTCAGGAGTGGAACTTCTTGATGCATTGTCACAGGTTTGTTCGTCTGTAAGGTCGACGGACTGATTGGCACCTTGATTAGCCTGATCACGATCAAGGACTTGATCATTCTGAACACAGTCACTACACCCACAGTCAGCTTCATGTTGGTCTGTTTGATTCTGTGTTGTCGACAGAACAACATCATCTATTGTTACTCTGATCACATTACCCTGCGCAACTCGACAATCATTACAATCACAATCCGAATCATATTCTTCCTTCTTAATTTCATGTTTGATAAAGACTGGTTTGGTGTCATAGGCTGTGCATGATGATGAGTAGTGGTGGAGTGATGATTTGCGTTCAACTTTGATATTAATTTTGCTGTCTTCTGGCTCTTCCTTTTTAACTTTTACTAGATAACAAGACATATTGTGAATTTAGAATTGGTCACTGATAATGTTAAGTTACACAAGTTAGAGGAGTGTACACATGCAGAGGACAGTCACAGTGAAAAAACGTTAAAGGCACAAACGCTAACACGTTAATGCTTGCCGAATTGTGAAGCGCAATGAGCATGTTAGTGAGAGTGAGTTCATTGATGAGTGAGAGAAGATGAAGGGAGATGGAGAGATGGAGAGACTGAAATACATTTACGATGTTAGTCGAGTTGGCTTTCGTTGCTTCTTTGCCAAGTTTAAGATCTATTTTCGACATTGTACTTGTGGGGGAGCATGAAAGTTAGTGGCATCAAGCTACCATGACTATCACTTTCTTCTTTTCGTACATGTCAGTCTGTGAATGCCAACAAATTCGGTAAAGTTTTATTTTTAGATATTGGGAAATACATGTACATGAGTTTGTGTTGAGCACAATGTGAATGTCTGATAAATTGGCAGTATGTGCACTCATACACTAATATTCAATTTAATCTAAACAACAGTGAGTGTACAGCTAATGACAGTTTGCACTCGATTGAATGTGTTCAGTGAATATTCGCCTATATTGACCATATCACGATTCTGCCTCAAATACTAAAATGCTCTTAGCGGATAGCTGTGTGCCATCAATTAAGCAAGCTATTGTTATTTTAAAGTAATGTGACTCGTCTAAAACTTTAGAATAGCAGTGACACATCAAGACAAGTCAATTGCTTGAGTATTCAAGAACTCAGTTTTTCGAACTAAACTCTAAACAGAACTCACTCAATCATCAGGGAATCAATCTTTTCTTCTTCTTCTTCGTGTCTGATGGTCCGTTAGATTTGTTTTTTCTAGTTCCTTTACAACCTGACGCAGCTTTCTTCACTGGTTCAAAGTGTCTTTCAATGAAATCATTTATTTCTCGTTTCGCATCATCACCGGCTTTCTCGAAATGCACACGAACATGTTTACGAATACAGGCAAGATAACTATTCTCATGTTGACAACTTTCCCATTTACAACAATACGGCTTCCGGCTCAGATGTTTGGCTCGAATGTGATTTTTGAGTTGTTGGTTGGTATTAAAACGTTTGTCACACTGCGCACAGGCAAATGGCCGTTCACACGTGTGCGTTCGCTCATGTTCTAATAGAACATAACGTTGTTTGAATCGTTTATTGCACCCACTCGTTGAGCACCGATGGATAGTTGTTTGATGCACACGTATGTGTATCACCATATGCGTGATGGTGTCTGTCTCAACAGTGCAGCCAGCGTAGGCACAAACGAATCGACCTTTCTGATGTTGCTGTCTAAAGTGATTAGCCAAAGTATAGTATGTGTTCATTTGATGGTCACAATCTCGACAGGTCCATGTTCGACAGTTGTGATGCTTTACGGATTGGTGATGGTTTAATTGTAAGCTTAAATCATAATATATGATAGATAGATGTTAACTTAGCTGACTGTAACGATAAAAACTTACTTGCTACCAAACGAAGCAGAACAGTCTTTGACCACACAACGGAACCGCTGAATTCGATGAGCCTTGAGTTGATGTCCCTTCAATTCTTGTTTTGTCTTGAACGTTTTGCTACAATCCAGACAATTCAAGTGTACAGTAATTAATTTAAATTTCGGTTTGGAATCATCATTTCAAGCATCGGCACAGGTGTGCACTGGCATGTGTTGCTTGAGATCACTGGATAATTTGAAATCTTTGAAACAATCTTCAAATGGACATTTGTATTTCGCTTTCATTGATATGTGGGATTTAAGTTTCTGTTTTACCTGTTCTGGGGTATAGTTGTTACTTAAAATAAAATTTCTTTCCACTTGAGATTCAATGCGACATTTGTGTTTCATTTCCATAAGGATGTTGGATTTAAGTGTCGGTTTTACTTGGTCTGGCGTATAGTTGTTTCTTAAAATGAAATTGCTTTCCACTTGAGATTCATTATCGTCATCTTTATGAATTTCTTCTTCTTTGTCATTGACTTTAATGTCATCATCATCATCCATTTCAACTTGGGTTGTTTCTTCATCGTCTTCAGTCTCATCATCGTCACTACTAAATATCGATGGCATCCAGTCTGGAGTTGAACTTCTTGAAGCATTGTCACCGGTTGGTCGATCGGTAACATCAACTGATTGATCATTAATTTCATGATGAGCCAGATCAGTATAATGACCACCAACTTTACGACCCTGAACACAGTCATTACACCCACAGTCGTCTTCATGGTTGTTTGTTTGATTCGGTGTTGATGGAACAACATCATCTGTCGTTATCCTGATCACTTTACCCTGCGCAACTCGACAATCATTACAATCACAATCTGAATCATATTCACACTTTTTAATTTCATGCTTGATAATGACTGGTTTGATGTCATGTGCTGTGCACGATGAAGACGATAAGTAGAGTTGGGGTGATGATTTGATATCAACTTTGATATCAATTTTGTTGCCTTCTTGCTCTTCACTTTTAACTTTTACTAGATAACAAGACATATTGTGAATTTAAATTGGTCAATGATAAATAACACAAGTTAGAGGAGTGTACAGTGTACATGCAGAAGACAGTCACAGTGTAAAGACGTTAAAGGCACAAACGCTAACACGTTAATGCTTGCCGAATTTAGTAGAGCAATGCATGTTTGTGAGAGTGAGTTCATTGATGAGGGAGAGAAGATGAAGGGAGATGGAGGGATAGAGGAGACTGCAACACATTCACGATGTTAGTCGAGTTGATTTCGTTGCTTCTTTGGCAAGTTTAAGATTTGCACGCAGATCTATTTTCGACATTGTACTTGTGGGGGAGCATGAAAGTTAGTGGCATCAAGCTACCATGACTATCACTTTCTTCTTCTCGTACATGTCAAGGCTGTGAATGCCAGTAAATTGGGTAAAGTTTTATTTTTAGATATCGGGTAATACATGTACATGAGTAAGTGCTGTGCACAATGTGAATGTCTGATGAATTGGCAGTATGTGCACTCATACAGTAGTATGCAATTTAATCTAATCAACAGTGAGGGTGCAGTAATGACAGTTTGCACGCGCGTGAATGTGTTCAGTGAACAGTCGCCTCTATTGATGATATATCACCATTCTGCCGCAAATACTAAAATGCTCTAAGCATTTCAAATAAGCAAATCAATTAAGTGAGCTACTGCAATAACACAACTCGGCAAATCTGGGCAACTTTTTGAAACAGGTCAAAAATAGTTGAAATTTACTAAATCGACTATTCTGAATCGATTGGCAATCTATAAAAATGTGCAGCTGGTCGGCAACGTGTCGATCCGAGAGGTCCAAATTCCTTAAATCAGCTGTGCAAATTGGTCTCACCTGAATGTTAACTTCACTGCGTCCTCTGCTGAGATGCACTATGGAAGTGTCCTAATCTGGCTGGCCAAAAAAAGCAATTTGCTTGCTATTGTGCATCACCAGAGGATTGAGTCTAGGTCGATCATCGGGAAAATCACGGGGCAAAAACAAGATAAGGGATTGCAATGAAGCTATAAAGTGTGCGTTATGTTTGTTGAACGTCATCAGCAAATCTATTTTTTCTTCATCTTGTTAGAAGATTCTTGCTAGTTCCTTTACAACCTGAAGCAGAAGCCGTTTCTGGTTCAAAATGTTTTTCAATAAAATCTTTTATTTCTCGTTTCACATCATCACCTGCTTTCTCGAAATGCGCACGAACATGTCTGCGCATACTGCTAATGTAAAAATCCTCATGTTGACAGCTGTCCCATTTGCAACTGTACGGCTTTCGGCTCTGATGTTTGGCTCGAATGTGTTTGGTGAGTTCACTCTTGACAGAATAGCGTTTGTCACACTGTGTACAGGCGAATGGCCGTTCACCCGTGTGCATTCGCTAATGTGCTAGTAGTTCTCTGCGTGCTTTAAATAGCTGATTGCATCCACTCGTTGTGCATTGGTGTTTTGCTGGTTTGTGCGCACGTGTGTGTCCCCATAGCTCTGATAGTGTTCATGTGATACATTCACGAGGCTGTTTGGTATCGGTATGCCTCCAAAGATAAATTTTACACATTCACGAGGCTGTTTGGTATCGGTAGGCCTCCAAAGATAAATTTTTGCACATTCAAATGTGCCCACGATGGTTGCCAATTTGAGTCGCTCACTACTCGTAGTAGCATGATGAATCATTTTAAAGACCATCTTCCAACGTTCCATTGTTCATATCACAATTGTGGCAAAAGTTACAAGCACAAAGTCGATCTTGTACTACACGTACGAACGATTCATACGGGCGAGAAAGCTTTCGTGTGTAAAGAATGCTCAAAAAGCTTTGCCACTTTGAAGATACTCAACAAACATGTCCGATCGGTACACGAGGATTATAAGCCGTACAGGTGCACGTGGCCAAAGTGTCAATACTCGTGTGCTTATGCGAGCAACATTACAAAGCACGTTAGATTTCATCTTCGTGTGGCAGGTGAACCGAATCGAGATCCGAATGAGTTTGTGGAAAGAAAATTTCGACAACTTAAAAAAGAGAACAAGAAAGATTATGATAAAGCAGTGGTTGTGCATGATGAGCCCAAAGATGAAAAAGGCAAAGCAAGATTCATCACTCTACGTTTGGATTGTCCAGTTGAGCAGTGTCCCGTGTTTGTGCCGAACAAAATCGAACTCAACCAACACTTACTGCAGTCTCATCAGATTGATCAACATCGGTGTCTCTTATCCGACTGTACTGCTTCCTTCAAGTACTTGTAAGTAAATGGTCAATTCTGTCATTTGATCTAATATACGATCAAATCTGTTTTGTTACTACTTTAGAAAGCAACTCACTGCTCATCGTCGAAATGATCATAAAGACATGGACCGTTATGAATGTCCAAAATGTAACAACTACTCAAGTACCAATTATAAAAAATTGATCGCTCACAACTACCTTCAACACGAAATGGGACATTTTCAATGTGCACACGATGGTTGTGAATTTGTGTCTACCACCAATAGACAGAAAGTGGACGGCCACCGGTACACACATGTTGAATCGAAATTCAAATGTACCTTCGATGGTTGTGCCTATGCTGCCAAAGACAAACGATTGCTTGAGACTCATATGAAGAGACATCGTGAGACTAAAGTGGTGAAACGTTACGATTGTACCAAGTGTGGTCGATTCTTTCCACGACTCACCGATCTGGTGCGACATGAGAAGTCTCACCTGAAGGATGGCTACCGATGTCAGTGGAAGGGTTGTGACTATTTTGCTGGCGATACAGAACGAATTAAGCTTCATCTTAGTGAGGATCATAAACTCAAGAAGCCGGACTCAAATCAGTGGGACAAGAAACTGTGGAAGTACTGGAAAAGAGTGCTCGTCTAGAGAGCTAATTGAGATGTATGCACACATACATGTACATACTCGTTCCAATATTGTTTTATTAAGCCCAATCTTATCTCTCTATATGTCTTGTCACTGATAAGTTATCGCACAATAGGCCCCTTAATGTACTCTTTGTGTATGTATTTGCATGCATATTAGTGTAGTAGGCGTGTGTGTTGTTCAATAGAAGTGTTCTAATAATCAGGTATATGTTGAATGTCATCAGCAAATCGACATTTTCCTATTCTTCTTCTTGTTACATTGTCGAATGTCTCGCATTAGATTAATTACTTTGTCATCTGCTGCAGTTGTTTTCTATTTCTATCTGCCAATCTTTTGTTCAGTACTAGTTCAAGACTTGATGGATCACCAGAAAAACGAACGTAAACGTGGACAAACAAGAGAATGAGCGAGTTCAATTAAGCAATATGATGATGCCATGTATGTTAAAAGTCTTTAACGAATCGAGTTTTTCTTCATCTATCATGTTATATGATCATTTTGAAGTGTTCTTGTTCGTTTCTTTACCACCTGCAGCAAAAGTCGTCACTGGTTCGTAGTATCTTTCAATTAAATCATTTGTATTTCGTTTCACATCATCACCTGCTTTCTCGAAATGAGTACGAACATGTTTGTGCATATCGCCCACGTAACAATACTCATGTTTACAGTTTTCCCACTTGCATCTGTACGGCTTCCGGCTCTGATGTTTGGCTCGAATGTGTTTGTTGAGTTCTGCGTTGACAGTATAGCGTTTGTCACACTGAGTACATGCAAATGGCCTGTGCCCCGTGTGCGTTCGTTCATGTACTAGAAGATCTTCTCGTTTTTTGAATCGTATATTACATTCACTCGTTGAACATCGGTGCATCACGGATTTGTGCGCAAGTGCGTGTGTCTCCATACCAATAATGGTGTCTGTCTCTACAGTGCAGCCAGTGTAGGCACAAGCGAATCGGCCTTTCTGATGTCGCAATCTAAAGTGACTAGCCAAAGTATAGTATGTGTTCATTTGGCTGCCACAATCTCGACAGGGCCATGTTCGATAGTTGTGATGTTCCACTGATCTGTGCTTGCTGAATTGTTTTCTAGAACCATAGTAATAAATTTTAGATAGAATCTAAGTTTAACTCAGCTAGACGAATAAGATCATTTGTCAAAACTCACTTTTTGTAAAACGAAGCCAAACAGTCCTTGAGCACACAACGGTATCGCTGAATTCGATGAGCCTTGAGTTGATGTCTCTTCAATTCTTGTTTTGTCTTGAACGTTTTGATACAATCTAGACAATTCAAGTGTACAGTAATGAATTTGGATTTCGGTTTGGAATCATCATTACAAGCATCTGCACAGGTGTGCACTGACATGTGTTGCTTGAGATCACTGGAAAATTTGAAATCATTGAAACAATCTTCAAATGGACATTTGTATTTCGCTTTCATTGAGATGTGGGATTTAAGTTTCTGTTTTACTTGTTCTGGCGTATAGTTGTCACCTAAAATGAAATTGCTTTCCACTTGAGATTCATTATCGTCATCTTTATGAATTTCTTCTTCTATGTCACTGACATTAATGTCATCATCATTCCTTTCATCTTGGGTTGTTTCGTCATCGTCTTCAGTCTCATCATCGTCACTACTAAATATCGATGGCATCCAGTCAGGAGTGGAACTTCTTGATGCATTGTCACAGGTTTGTTTGTCTGTAAGGTCAACGGACTGATCATTGGAACCTTGATTAGCCTGATCAGTAACTTGACGATCCTGCACACAGTCATTACAACCACAGTCGTCATCATGTTTGTTTGTTTGATTCTGTGTTATCGACGGATCAACATCATCTGTTGTTATCCTGATCACTTTGCCCTGTGCAACTCGACAATCATTACAATCGCAATCTGAATCATATTCTTCCTTCTTAATTTCATGTTTGATAATGACTGGTTTGATGTCATGTGCAGTGCATGATGAAGACGATAAGTAGAGGTTTAGTGTTGATTTGTGTTCAACTTTGATATCATTTTTGCTGTCTTTTTCCTCTTCCTTTTTAACTTTCACTAGATAACAAGACATATTGTCAATTGAAAATTGGTCAATGATAATGATAAATAACACAAGTTAGAGGAGTGTACAGTGTACATGCAGAAGACAGTCACAGTGTAAAGACGTTAAAGGCACAAACACTAACGCGTTAATGCTTGCCGAATTTAGTAGAGCAATGCATGTTTGTGAGAGTGAGTTCATTAGATGAGGGAGAGATGATGAAGGGAGATGGAGGGATAGAGGAGACTGCAATACATTCACGATGTTAGTCAAGTTGGCTTTCGTTGCTTCTTTGCCAAGTTTAAGATTTGCACGCAGATCTATTTTCGACATTGCACTTGTGGGGGAGCATGAAAGTTAGTGGCATCAAGCTACCATGACTATCACTTTCATCTTCTCGTACATGTCAGTCTGTGAATGCCAACAAATTCGGTAAAGTTTTATTTTTAGATATCGGGCAATACATGTACATGAGTAAGTGCTGTGCACAATGTGAATGTCTGATGAATGGGCGGTATGTGCACTCATACACTAGTATGCAATTTAATCTTAACAACAGTTTGCACGCGCGTGAATGTGTTCAGTGAACAGTCTCCTCTACTGATGATATTAACAATTCTGCCGCAAATACTAAAATGTGTTGAGCAGACTGCAGTGAGCCATAAATTAAGTAAGAAACTGTTGTTTTAAAGTAATGTGACGTTTCTAAAACTGAAGAATAGCAGTGACACATCTAGACAAGTCTATTGTTTGAGTATTCACGAACTCGCCGGTTATCGCACTAAACTCTAAATAGAACTCACTGGGCATCAATCATCAGCGAATCGATCTTCTTCTTCTTCGTGTCAGATGGTCCGTTAGATTTGTTTTTTCTAGTTTCTTCAAAACCTGCAGCAGCAGTTGTCACTGGTTCAAAGTGTTTTTCAATAAAATCTTTTATTTCTCGTTTCACATCATCACCTGCTTTCTCGAAGTGAGCACGAACATGTCTGCGCATACTGCCTAGATAACTATTCTCATGTTGACAACTTTCCCATTTACAGTAATACGGCTTCCGGCTCTGATGTTTGGCTCGAATGTGATTTTGAAGTTGTCGTTTGGTATTACAACGTTTGTCACACTGCGCACAGGCAAATGGCCGTTCACCCGTGTGCGTTCGCTCATGTTCTAGTAGAACATAACGTTCTTTGAATCCTTTATTGCATCCACTCGTTGAGCACCGATGCATCGTTGCTTGGTGCACACGTGTGTGTGTCACCATATCTCTCATAGTGTCTGTCTCAACAGTGCAGCCAGTGTGGGCACAAACGAATCGACCTTTCTGATGTTGCTGTCTAAAGTGACTAGCCAAAGTATAGTATGTGTTCATTTGATGGTCACAATATCGACAGGTCCATGTTCGACAGTTGTGATGTTCCACTGATATGTGCTCGCTGAATTGTTTTCTATAATCATAGTAATAAATTTTAGATAGAATCTAAGTTTAGCCCAGCTAGACGGATAAGATCATTAGTCAAAACTCACTTTTCGTAAAACGAAGCCGAACAGTCTTTGAGCACAC
Source organism: Rhizoglyphus robini (assembly GCA_023373905.1). NCBI lineage: Eukaryota > Metazoa > Arthropoda > Arachnida > Sarcoptiformes > Acaridae > Rhizoglyphus > Rhizoglyphus robini. The sequence continues at coordinate 674,538 of JAKIJQ010000014.1, forward strand.
AACGGTATCGCTGAATTCGATGAGCCTTGAGTTGATGTCTCTTCAATTCTTGTTTTGTCTTGAACGTTTTGCTACAATCCAGACAATTCAAGTGTACGGTAATGAATTTAAATTTCGGTTTGGAATCATCATTACAAGCATCGGCACAGGTGTGCACTGTCATGTGTTGCTTGAGATCACTGGATAAATTAAAGGCCTTGGAACAACCTTCAATGCGACATTTGTGTTTCATTTCCATAAGGATGTGGGATTTAAGTGTCGGTTTTACTTGTTCTGGCGTATAGTTGTTACTTAAAATGAAATTGCTTTCCACTTGAGATTCATTATCGTCATCTTTATGAATTTCTTCTTCTTTGTCATTGACTTTAATGTCATCATCATCATCCCTTTCATCTTGGGTTGTTTCGTCATCGTCTTCAGTCTCATCATCGTCACTACTAAATATCGATGGCATCCAGTCAGGAGTGGAACTTCTTGAAGCATTTTCACAGGTTGGTTGGTCGGTAAGGTCTACGGAATGATTGGCACCTTGATTAGCCTGATCTTGATCAAGGACTCGATTATCCTGAACACAGTCATTACACCCACAGTCAGTTTCATGTTGGTCTGTTTGATCAATTATCGCCTGTTGATCCACATCATTTGTTGTTATCCTGATCACTTTACCTTGCGCAACTCGACAATCATTACAATCACAATCCGAATCATATTCTTCTTTCATAATTTCATTCTTAATAATGACTGGTTTGATGTCATGTGCAGTGCATGATGAAGACGATGAGTAGTGGTGGGGTGATGATTTGTGTTCAACTTTGATATCAATTTTGCTGTCTTCTGGCTCTTCACTTTTAACTTTTACTAGATAACAAGACATATTGTCAATTGAAAATTGGTCAATGATAATGATAAATAACACAAGTTAGAGGAGTGTACAGTGTACATGCAGAAGACAGTCACAGTGTAAAGACGTTAAAGGCACAAACACTAACACGTTAATGCTTGCCGAATTTAGTAGAGCAATGCATGTTTGTGAGAGTGAGTTCATTAGATGAGTGAAGAAGATGAATGGAGATGGAGGGATAGAGGAGACTGCAATACATTCACGACGTTAGTCGAGTTGGCTTTCGTTGCTTCTTTGCCAAGTTTAAGATTTGCACGCAGATCTATTTTCGACATTGCACTTATGAGGGAGCATGAAAGTTAGTGGCATCAAGCTACCATGACTATCACTTTCTTCTTCTCGTACATGTCAGGCTGTGAATGCCAACAAATTCGGTAAAGTTTTATTTTTAGATATCAGGCAATACATGTACATGAGCTTGTGTTGTGCAGATAGTGAAGAGTAGTGCCTTTTGAGCTGGCAGAATGTAACTCGCCGGTTTTCGCACTAAACTCTAAACAGAACTCACTGAGCATCAGTCATCAACGAATCTATTTATCCTTCTTCTTTTTTTCTTTTTATTTGATGATTCATGAGATCTGTTCCTGCTATTTACTTTACTACCTGCAGCAGCAGTAACATTCTTTATTGGTTCATAATGTTTTGCAATAAACATTTTTGGATCTCGTTTATCACCCGCCCTCTCGAGATGTACTCGAACGTGTTTGAGTACATTGCTAATATAACCATCCTCATACTGACACTTGTCCCACTTGCAGCTAAAAGATTTCCGGCTTTGATGCTTGGCTCGAATGTGATTGTTGAGTTCTTTGTTCGTGGTATAGCATTTGCCACACTGTGTACAGCCAAATGGCCGATCACCCGTGTGCTGTCGCTCATGTTCTAGCAGATCTTTTTGTTTTTTAAATCGCTTTTTGCATCCAGAACATCGGTGTTTCGCTGGTTGGTTCACAGATACGTGGTGTGCCACTATTTCGTTGACTGTGTCTTTTACTACAGTGCAGGAATTGTAGGCACAAACAAAACGACCTTTTTGGTGTTGAATGATGTTTGACTAATGGTAGCTTGCACTTGTGTCCAGTGAGCAAGGTTCAGTAAACAGTGTTCGCCTCTTATGAAGGTCGCTGTAGATTCAATGCTAAAATGTTCTGAGTGGACGAGCAGCATCAAGTGAGCCACCATGAGCGAGTGACTGCTGCTGCGGGCCACACCAAGAGAACACAATCAGTTTGATTAGTCTTTTGATTCATATACCTTTACCGTAAATTCCCGAATAATAAATTCCTCAGCTCAGTCTATGAAAAAAAGGACGACAACACTCAACGAGCCTGCATATCAATCAGAAGAGATTGTCAATCAAAATGATGAAGCTCATAGTAATAACCAATCATCATCACATTTAAATCAGCAAGTACCCATCAAGAAGGAGGAGACCGAGGACAATTTTACCAAAGCCAAATTCGACGTAATGCTTGTAGGGAAGCAGAAAGGCTAGTGGAGCCCACACCGACCATGACTCTCACTTTTTTATTCTTGTACATCATCAGTCATATATCGGTAATGTTTTATTTTTTTGTAATCTGGCAATACATGAGTTTGTGTTGTGAAAATAGTTAAGAGTAATTCCGTTTGAGCTGGCAAAATGTAGGTTGTCGTTTTTTGGTTGTAAACTCTAAACAGAACTCACTAAATCATCATCGAGTCGATTTTTTCTTTTTCGTTTTCTTCTTGTTTGAAGTTTCTTGAGATCTGTTCTTGCTAGTTTCTTTGCTACCTGCAACAGCTGCAATCGTCACTGGTTCATAATGTTTTTCAATAAACATTTTCGGATCTCGTTTGTCACCCGCTCTCTCGAGATGTACTCGAACGTGTTTAAGTATATTGCCAATGTCACCATCCTCATGTTGACAGTGGTCCCACTTGCAGCTGAACGGTTTTCGGCTTTGATGTTTGGCTCGAATGTGTTTGTTGAGTTCACTTTTGCCTGTATAACGTTTGTCACACAGTGAACAGCCAAATGGCCGATCACCCGTGTGCTGTCGCTCATGTTCTAGCAGATCTCTTCGCTGTTTAAATCGCTTTTTGCATCGAGAACATCGGTACTTTGCTGGTTTGTGAAAAGATACGTAGTGTGCCATTATGTCGTTGACTGTGTCTTTCACTACAGTACAGGAATTGTAGGCACAAACAAAACGACCTTTTTGGTGTTTTATTGTAAAGTGTTTAACCAAATCAGGATATGTTTTCAGTTGGTGGTCACATTCCTGACAGGACCACATTTCACAATTGCGATGTTTCACTGATATGTGTTTTTTGAATTTATTTCTAGAATTAAGTTAATATTAAATTGAATCTATGCTATTTGTAAATATAATATAATCACCTGTAGTCAAACGATGCTAAACAGCTACCACACAACGGAAATGGTGAATTTGATGAGCCTTGAGTTGATGTCGTTTCAAATCTTTCCTTGTCTTGAACGTTTTGGCACAATCTAGGCAATTCAAGTGTACGGTAATGAATCGGGTTTTCGGTTTGGAATCATCGTTATGATCATGATCATCAACTTCTTCTTCTACTTCAGTGTCTGATTTTCTCTCTTCAATTGACATTTCTTCACATTTTTTTAATAAACTCACCAGGATCTCTCGTCTTATCGTCAGACTTTTGCAAATGCACGACCTTAACATGCGACACCATATTAAACCAGTAGCCACCTCTATGCTTGCAACTAGGCCAACTGCAACGCCACTGTTTGGTCTTTTGGTGCACATTTTTTACATGTTTCGTTAGTTCGCAATTTTGAGAAAATTTGCTTTTACACTGTTTGCACGCAAAAGGCCGCTCACCAGTGTGCACTGTCTGGTGTAGTTTAAGTTTGTAGTTGCTTTTGAAGGCTTTACCACAGCCTTTAGCGAGACATCTGTATACTGCTTCCATAGAGATTTGGGATTTACGTTTCTTTTTTACGGGTACTCGCGTTTGGTTGACGTCATTTTCCTCTTGAGTATCATCATCATCATCTTGGATTGTTTGGTCATCGATTTCCGTCTCATCATCATCACTAAATATCGATGGCATCCAGTCAGGAGTGGAACTTCTTGAAGCAACTTCTCCGGTTGATTGATCGGTAAAATCAACTGTTCGGTCATTTGTGACTTGAGGAGCCTGATCAGTAACTTGACCGCCAACTTGACGATCCTGAACACAGTCACTACACCCACAGTCATTATCGTGTTTGCCTATTTGATTCTGTGTTGTCGACGGAACAACAACGTTTTTGACTATCTTGATCGCTTTTCCCTGTGCAACTCGACAATCATTACAGTCGCAGTCAGGATCATATTCTTCATTCTTAATTTCATGTTTGATAATGGCTGGTTTGATGTCATTTGTTGTGGAGGTAGATGACGAGTAGTTGTGGAGTGATGAGTTGTGTTCGACTTTGATATCAACTTTGCTGTCTTCTAGCTCTTCCTTTTTAACTTTTAACCGAAAAGAAGGCATTTTGTGTGGAATTGTAAAATGATAGCAGACATGAATAACACGAGAGCACAAGTGCACAATTGCATACAAAAGTGGAGTATGACAGAAGATTAAGGCACAAACGCTAACACATTACAACATTAACTTAATGCTGCTCAAGTTTAATTGTGCGAACATCTTTGAATGGACGTGTGAGTCCACTGAAGAGGGAGAGAAGAATGGAGAGAGAAACTACAATGCAACGCACCCTGACACAAGCCTGTTTCTTCTTCAATCTGCAGTCACGATGCTAATCACGCTCTTGTATGTTGGCAAAGTTGCAGTTTTTTACTCTCACTTGTTCGATTTTATATGCAATACATTGTGAAGCCTGTGTGTAGAGAGAGAGAGAGAGAGAGAGAGAGAGAGAGAGAGAGAGAGAGAGAGAGAGAGAGAGAGAGAGAGAGAGAGAGAGAGAGAGAGAGAGAGAGAGAGAGAGAGAGAGAGAGAGAGAGAGAGAGAGAGAGAGAGAGAGAGAGAGAGAGAGAGGAGAGAGAGAGAGAGAGAGAGAGAGAGGGAGAGAGCAGGAAAGAATCACCGACCATGACCAATCACATTCAAGTTGAAAGTTGAAAGTTAAGTCAACGGACAATGTAAATGCCTGTGAATGTAAGCCCACAAGGTATTATTATCTTAATAATCAAAAACAGGCAGGTTCATGAGCTTGTGTTGTGTTGTGCATTGCGAAGGGAAGTCTCTAATGAGCTGACCTCATGTGCACTCATGCATGAACATGCATTTTTAACTAAACAATAATGAGTTTTAATGATTGATGATGTCCGCCATTGTCGAAGTCGTCGCTGCAGACAATGATAAAATGCTCTGTGAGTTACCAAATGAGTGAGTCACTTCAAGTCGGAGTTTCAAAATGAAACTTCCGGTTTCTGGTAGAAAATTGCATTTCTGAGTTAGGAATCGGATTCTCCATCCTTTTTCATGAAGAATAGCATTTCTGAACCACAAGGACTTGGACCGATATGAATGTAAAAAAATGTGACAACTACTCAACAACTAGTTACCAACTATTGACCTCTCACAATAAATTTCAACACGAAATGGGACATTTTCAATGTGCACACGATGGTTGTGATTTTGTGTCTACCACCATTAGACAAAAAGTGGACGGCCACCGGTACACACATGTTGAATCGAAATTCAAATGCACCTTCGATGGCTGTGCCTATGCTGCCAAGGATAAACGATTGCTAGAGGCTCATCTGAAGAGACATCGTGAGACTAAAGTGGTGAAACGTTACGATTGTACCAAGTGTTGCCGATTCTTTCCACGACTCACCGATCTGGTGCGACATGAGAAGTCTCATTTGAAGGATGGCTACCAATGTCAGTGGAAGGGCTGCGACTATTTTGCTGGCGATACAGAACGAATTAAGCTCCATCTTTGTGAGGATCATAAACTCAAGAAACCGGACTCAAATCAGTGGGACAAGAAACTGTGGAAGTACTGGAAAAGAGTGCTCGTCTAGAGAGCTAATTGTGATGTTTTCACACATACTGCACGTTTCAATATTGAACTTTATTAAACACAATCTTAACTCTCATATGTCTTATCACACAATAAACCCTTAATGTAACTTTCTGTGTATGTATTTGCATGCATATTAGTGTAGTAGCAGTGTTGGTTGTTCAATAAAAGTGTTCTAATAATCAGGTATATGTTGAATGTCATCAGCAAATCTATAATTTCTTCTTGTTAGAAGATTCTTGAGATATATTTTAGCTCGTTTCGTTACTACATGAATCAGCAGTCGTCACTGGTTCGTAGTGTCTTTCAATGAAATCATTTGTATTTCGTTTCACATCATCACCTGCTTTCTCGAAATGAGTACGAACATGTTTGTGCATATCGCCCACGTAACAATACTCATGTTTACAGTTTTCCCACTTGCATCTGTACGGCTTCCGGCTCTGATGTTTGGCTCGAATGTGTTTGTTGAGTTCTGCGTTGACAGTATAGCGTTTGTCACACTGAGTACATGCAAATGGCCTGTGCCCCGTGTGCGTTCGTTCATGTACTAGAAGATCTTCTCGTTTTTTGAATCGTATATTACATTCACTCGTTGAACATCGGTGCATCACGGATTTGTGCGCAAGTGCGTGTGTCTCCATACCAATAATGGTGTCTGTCTCTACAGTGCAGCCAGTGTGGGCACAAACGAATCGGCCTTTCTGATGTTTATATCTAAAGTGACTAGACAAATTATTGTATGTGTTCATTTGGCTGCCACAATCTCGACAGGGCCATGTTCGATAGTTGTGATGTTCCACTAATATGTGCTTGCTGAATTGTTTTCTAGAATTATAGTAATAAATTTTAGATAGAATCTAAGTTTAGGCCAGCTAGACGGATAAGATCATTAGTCAAAACTCACTTTTCGTAAAACGAAGCCGAACAATCCTTGAGCACACAACGGTATCGCTGAATTCGATGAGCCTTGAGTTGATGTCTCTTCAATTCTTGTTTTGTCTTGAAAGTTTTGCTACAATCCAAACAATTCAAGTGTACAGTAATGAATTTGGATTTTGGATTGAAATCATCATCAAAAGCATCGGCACAGGTGTGCACTGTCATGTGTTGCTTGAGATCACTGGATAAATTAAAAGCCATGGAACAACCTTCAATGCGACATTTGTGTTTCATTTCCATAAGGATGTGGGATTTAAGTTTCCGTTTTACTTGTTCTGACGTATAGTTGTTACCTAAAATGAAATTGCTTTCCACTTGAGATTCATTATCGTCATTTTTTTGAATTTCTTCTTCTTTGTCATTGACATTAATGTCATCATCATCCCTTTCATCATGGGTTGTTTCGTCATCGTCTTCACTCTCATCATCATCATCATCACTAAATATCGACGGCATCCAGTCAGGAGTGGAACTTCTTGAAGCATTGTCATCGGTTGGCTGGTCGGTAAGGTCAACTGCTTGATCATTGGCACTTTGATTAACCTGGTCAGTAACTTGACCATCTTGAACATTGTCACAACACCCACAGTTATCTTCGTGTTTGTCTGTTTGATCATTTATCTTCCGCAAATCTACATCATTTGTTGTTATCCTGATCACTTTGCCCTGCGCAAAACGACAATCATTACAATCACAATCGGAATCATATTCTTCCATCTTAACTTCATGTTTGATAATGACAGGTTTGATGTCATAGGCTGTGCATGATGATGAAGATGAGTAGTGGTGGAGTGTTGAATTGTGTTCAACTTTGATATCAATTTTGTTGCCTTCATGCTCTTCACTTCTAACTTTTACTAGATAACAAGACATATTGTGAATTGAAAATTGGTCAATGATAATGATAAATAACACAAGTTAGAGGAGTGTACAGTTTACATGCAGAAGACAGTCACAGTGTAAAGACGATGAAGGCACAAACGCTAACACGTTAATGCTTGCAGAATTGAGAAGCGCAATGCAAGTTTGTGAGAATGAGTTCATTGATGAGGGAGAGATGAAGGGAGATGGAGGGATAGAGGAGACTGCAATACATTCACGATGTTAGTCGAGTTGGCTTTCGTTGCTTCTTTGCCAACTTGGCAATGCCAAGTTTAAGATTTGCACGCAGATCTATTTTCGACATTGTACTTGTGAAGGAGCATGAAAGTTAGTGGCATCAAGCTACCATGACTATCACTTTCTTCTTCTCGTACATGTCAGGCTGTGAATGACAACAAATTCGGTAAAGTTTTATTTTTAGTAATCGAGAAATACATTTATATGAGTTTGTGTTGTGCACAATGTGAATGTCTGATGAATTGGCAGTATATACACTAGTTTGCAATTTAATCTAAACAACAGTGAGTGTGCAGTAATGACAGTTTGCACGCGAGTGGATGTGTTCAGTGAACAGTCGCCTCTATTGATGATATCACCATTCTGCCGCAAATACTAAAATGCTCTGAGCGGACAACCATCAATTAAGCGAACTACTGTTGTTTTAAAGTAATGTGACGCATCTAAAACTGAAGAATAGCAGTGACACATCCAGACAAGTCAATTGAGTATACACGAACTCGCCGGTTATCGCACTAAATTCTAAACAGAACTCACTGGGCATCAATCATCAGCGAATCGATCTTCTTCTTCTTTGTGTTAGATGGTCCTTTAGATCAGTTTTTTCTAGTTCCTTTGCAACCCGACGCAGCAGTAGTCACTGATTCAAAGTGTCTTTCAATGAAATCCTTTCTATCTCGTTTCACCTCATCACCTGCTTTCTCGAAATGAGTACGAACATGTTTGTGCATATCGCTCACGTAACCAAGCTCATGTTGACAGTTTTCCCATTTGCATCTGTACGGCTTTCGGCTCTGATGTTTGGCTCGAATGTGTTTGTTGAGCCGTTGTTTGGCATTGAAACGTTTGTCACACTGTGCACAGGCGAATGGCCGTTCACCCGTATGCGTTCGCTCATGTGCTAGTAGAACATAACGTTGTTTGAATCGTTTATTGCATCCACTCGTTGAGCACCGATGGATCGTTGCTTGGTGCACACGTGTGTGTGTCACCATATCTCTCATAGTGTCTGTCTCTACAGTGCAGCCAATGAAGGCACAAACGAATCGGCCTTTCTGATGTCGCAATCTAAAGTGATTCCTTAAACAATGATATGTGCTCATTTGACTACCACATTCTCGACAGGGCCATGTTAGACAGTTTTGATGTTTCACTGATTGGTGATAGCTTAATTGTAAGCTTGAATTATAATAAATGTTAAATAGATGTTAATTTTGCTGGCTATAGCGATAAAAACTTACTTGTACCCAAACGATGCCGAACAATCCTTGGCGAGACAACGGAATCGCTGAACACGATGAGCCGTGAGTTGATGTCCCTTCAATTCTAGTTTTGTCTTGAACGTTTTGCTACAATCCAGACAATTCAAGTGTACAGTAATGAATTTGGATTTCGGTTTGGAATCATCATTACAAGCATCGGCACAGGTGTGCACTGTCATGTGTTGCTTGAGATCACTGGATAAATTAAAGGCCTTGGAACAACCGTCAATGCGACATTTGTGTTTCATTTCCATAAGGATGTGGGATTTAAGTTTCTGTTTTACTTGTTCTGGCGTATAGTTGTCACCTAAAATTAAATTGCTTTCCACTTGAGATTCATTATCGTCATCTTTATGAATTTCTTCTTCTTTGTCATTGACATTAATGTCATCATCATCCCTTTCATCATGGGTTGTTTCGTCATCGTCTTCAGTCTCATCATCGTCACTACTAAATATCGACGGCATCCAGTCAGGAGTGGAACTTCTTGAAGCATAGTCATCGGTTGGTTGGTCGGTAAGGTCAACGGACTGATCATTGGAATCTTGAGTAGCCTGATCTGTGACTTGACAATCTTGCACACAGTCATTACAACCACAGTCGTCATCATGTTTGTTTGCTTGATTCTGTGTTGATGGAACAACATAATCTGTTGTTATCCTGATCACTTTACCTTGCGCAACTCGACAATCATTACAATCACAATCCGAATCATATTCTTCTTTCTTAATTTCATGTTTGATAATGACTGGTTTGATATCATGTGTTGTGCACGATGAGGACGATGAGTAGAAGTGGAGTGATGATTTGTGTTCAACTTTGATATCAATTTTGCTGTCTACTGGCTCTTCCTTTTTAACTTTCACTAGATAACAAGACATATTGTCAATTGAAAATTGGTCAATGATAATGATAAATAACACAAGTTAGAGGAGTGTACAGTGTACATGCAGAAGAGAGTCACAGTGTAAAGACGTTAAAGGCACAAACACTAACACGTTAATGCTTGCAGAATTGAGTAGAGCAATGCATGTGAGTGAGAGTGAGTTCATTGATGAGGGAGAGAAGATGAAGGGAGATGGAGGGATAGAGGAGACTGCAATACATTCACAATGTTAGCCGAGTTGGCTTTCGTTACTTCTTTGCCAAGTTTAAGATTTGCACGCAGATCTATTTTCGACATTGTACTTGTGGGGGAGCATGAAAGTTATAGGCCTCAAGCTACCATGACTATCACTTTCTTCTTCTCGTACATGTCAGGCTATGAATGCCAACATATTCGGTAAAGTTTTATTTTTAGATATCGGGTAATACATGTACATGAGTAAGTGCTGTGCACAATGTGAATGTTTGATGAATTGGCAGTATGTGCACTCATACAGTAGTATATGCAATTTAATCTAAACAACAGTGAGTGTAATGATGACAGTTTGCACTCGCGTGAATGTGTTCAGTGAACAGTCGCCTCTACTGATGATATATCACCATTCTGCAGCAAATACTAAAATGTGCCGAGCAGGCAGCAGTGAGCCATTAATTAAACAAGCTACTGTTGTTTTAAAGTAATGTGACGCGTCTAAAACTGAAGAATTGCAGTGACACGTACAGACAAGTCAATTGCTTGAGTATTCAAGAACTGGCAGTTTTGCGCACTAAACTCTAAACAGAACTCACTGGGCATCAATCATCAGTGAATCGATCTTTTCTTCTCCTTCTTCGTGTCAGATGGTCCTTTAGATTTGTTTTTGATAGTTCCTTTACAACCTGACGCAGCAGTCGTCTCTGGTTCAAAGTGTCTTTCAATGAAATCATTTATTTCTCGTTTCGCATCATCATCGGCTTTCTTGAAATGCGCACGAACATGTTTACGAATACTGTCAAGATAACAATTCTCATGTTGACAACTTTCCCATTTACAACAATACGGCTTCAGGCTCTGATGTTTGGCTCGAATGTGATTTTTGAGTTGTTGGTTGGTATTATAACGTTTGTCACACTGTGCACAAGCAAATGGTCGTTCACCCGTATGCGTTCGCTCATGTTCCAATAAAACATTATGTCTTTTGAATCGTTTATTGCATCCACTCGTTGAGCATCGATGTATCGCTGGTTTGTGCACAGATCTGTGTGTCGCCATATCACCGGTGGTGTCTGTCTCTGCAGTGCAGCCAGTGTGGGCACAGACGAATCTGCCTTTCTGATGTTGCTGTCTAAAGTGGTTTGCCAAATTATCGTATGATTTCAATTGTTGGTCACAATCTCGACAGGGCCACATTAAAAAGTGGTGATGTTTCACCGATTTGTGCATGGTCAATTGTTTCCTAGAATCATAGTAATAAAAGTTAGAATCTAATTTTAGCCCAGGTAGACGAATAAGATCGCTAGTCAATACTCACTTTTCTTCAAATGATACCGAACAGTCCTTGACCAGGCAACGGAATCGTTGAATACGATGAATCGTAAGTTGATGTTCTTTCAATTCTTCTTTTGTCATGAAAGTTTTGCTACAATTCATACAGTTCAAGTGTACGGTTATAACACAAGGTTCCCGTTTGAAATCATTATCACTAATAATAAAATCCTCATCATTTTGTAAATCTTTGGATGTTTCATCGTCGTCTTCACTCTCATCATCGTCACTACTAAATATCGATGGCATCCAGTCAGGAGTGGAACTTCTTGATGCATTGTCACCGGATTGTTGGTCGGTAGGGTCAGCAGATAGATCATTAATTTCTTGATTAGCTTGATCTGAGACTTGACGATCCTGCACACAGTCATTACACCAACAGTCATCATCATGTTTGTCTGCTTGATTAATCCTTGTTGATTGATCAGCATCATTTGTTGTAATCGTGATCACTTTGCCCTGTGCAAATCGACAATCATTACAATCACAATCGGAATCATATTCTTCCTTTTTAATTTCATGCTTGATGTCATTTGAAGTGCATGATGAAGAAGATGTGTAGAGGTGGAGTGTTAATTTGTGTTCAACTTTGATATCATTTTTGTTGTCTTTTTCCTCTTCCATTTTAACTTTCATAAGATAACAAGACATATTGTGAATTGAAAATTGGTCAATGATAATGATAAATAACACAAGTTAGAGGAGTGTACAGTGTACAATGTATATGCCGAAGACAGTCACAGTGTAAAGACGTTAAAGGCACAAACACTAACACGTGAATGCTTGCCGAATTTAGTAGAGCAATGCATGTTTGTGAGACTGAGTTTTTGAGATGAGAGAGAGAGAGAGAGAGAGAGAGAGAGAGAGAGAGAGAGATGGAGGGAGATGGAGGGATAGAGGAGACTGCAATACATTCACGATGTTAGTCGAGTTGGATTTTGTTGCTTGTTGGCCAATGGCCAAATTTAAGCTTTGCGCTCAAATCTATTTTTGACATTGTGCTTGTAGGGTGAGAATGTTAGTCTAGTAGAACCCACAACATGACTATCACTTTCTTCTTCTCGTACATGTCAGTCTGTGTATGCCAACAAATTCGGTAAAATTTTATTTTTAGATATCGGGTAAAGGGAAGTATCACTTCACTTTATGATTGGTTTGGAACATGTGATTGAACATTTGCACCATGGTGATCAACGAATCGATCTTTTCTTTATCATCTTCTTCTTGTTAGAAGGTCCTTTAGATCCTCTCTTGTTTGTTCTTTTACTAGTTCCACACACTTTATGATGGGCTTGAATGTGATTTTTGAGTTGTTGGTTGGTATTAAAACGCTTTGTCACACTGTGTACAGGCGAATGGCCGTTCACCCGTGTGCATTCGCTGATGTGCTAGAAATTCTCGGTGTGCTTTAAATCGCTTATTGCATCCATTCGTTGTGCATTGGTGTTTCGCTGGTTTGTGTGCTAGTGAGTGCGTTGCCATATTCCTAATGGTGTCTGTCTCTACAGTGCAGCCAGTGTAGGCACAAACGAATAAAGCCTTTCTGATGCTGCAGTCTAAAGTGACTAGCCAAATTATGGTATGAGTTCATTTGGCTGCCACATTCTCGACAGGGCCATGTTTCGACAATTGAGATGTTTCACAGATCTGTGCTTTGCAACTTTATCCCTAGAATCATTTAAATGTATTTAAATCCATAGATTCTGTTCAGAATTTGAAAATATTAAAAGCTCACTTTTTATCAAATGAAGCCGAACAGTCCTTGACCAGACATTGGAATTGCTGAATTTGATGAGCATTGAGTTGATGACCCTTTAATTCATCTCTTGTCTTGAACGTTTTGTTACAATCCAGACAATTCAAGTGTACGGTAATGAAATTAGATTTAGGTTTGGACTTTTCGTCATTCCTTGATTCTTCCTTTTCACTCGTCAATTTTTCACATTTTTTGATATACTCTTTAGGATCCCTTTTCTCGTTGTCCGAGTTTTTGAAATGCACCGCCTTGATATGTGACAGAACATTAAAAAAATAGTAACTTCTATATTTACATTCCGACCAAATGCATCGCCACTGTTTGGTCTTTTGATGCACATCTTGCACATGTCGAGTTAGTTCGAGTTTTCGTGCAAATTTACGTTTGCACTGTTTGCATGGGAATGGTCGCACACCAGTGTGCACTGGCATGTGTTGCTTGAGATAAGCCCTTCTTTTGAATGCTTTGAGTGCAGTCTTCAACGGGACATTTGTATTTAGCTTCTATAGAGATGCTGATCTTTTTTACAGGAAATCGCGTTTTGTTATCAACTGAAGCTTCATCGCTTTCCACTTGAGTATCATCAGCATCCTCATCGTTTTGTATTTCTTCTTCATCATTGAGACTAAAATCATGATCATCATCATCATCCTTTTCATTTTGGGTTGTTTCGTCGTCTTCACTCTCATCATCATCATCACTACTAAATATCGACGGCATCCAGTCAGGAGTGGAACTTCTTGAAGCATAGTCATCGGTTGGTTGGTCGGGAAGGTCTACGGAATGATTGGCACCTTGATTAGCCGGGTCATGTTCAGGGACTTGAACATTCTGAACACAGTCATTACACCCACAGTCGTCTTCATGGTTGTTTGTTTGATTCGGTGTTATCGATGGAACAACATCATTTGTTGTTATCCTGATCACTTTACCTTGCGCAACTCGACAATCATTACAATCACAATCTGAATCATATTCTTCTTTCATAATTTCATTCTTAATAATGACTGGTTTGATGTCTTGTGCAGTGCATGATGAAGACGATGAGTAGTGGTGGGGTGATGATTTGTGTTCAACTTTTATATAAATTTTGCTGTCTACTGGTTCTTCACTTTTAACTTTTACTAGATAACAAGACATATTGTCAATTGAAAATTGGTCAATGATAATGATAAATAACACAAGTTAGAGGAGTGTATAGTGTACAGGCAGAAGACAGTCACAGTGTAAAGACGTTAAAGGCACAAACACTAACGCGTTAATGCTTGCCGAATTTAGTAGAGCAATGCAGGTTTGTGAGAATGAGTTCATGAGATGAGAGAGAGAGAGAGAGAGATGAAGGGATAGGAGACTGCAATACATTCGTGAAGTTAGTCGAGTTGGTTTCGTTGCTTCTTTGCCAAGTTTAAGATCTATTTTCGACATTGTACTTGTGGGGGAGCATGAAAGTTAGTGGCATCAAGCTACCATGACTATCACTTTCTTCTTTTCGTACATGTCAGTCTGTGAATGCCAACAAATTCGGTAAAGTTTTATTTTTAGATATTGGGAAATACATGTACATGAGTTTGTGTTGAGCACAATGTGAATGTCTGATAAATTGGCAGTATGTGCACTCATACACTAATATTCAATTTAATCTAAACAACAGTGAGTGTACAGCTAATGACAGTTTGCACTCGATTGAATGTGTTCAGTGAATATTCGCCTATATTGACCATATCACGATTCTGCCTCAAATACTAAAATGTTCCGAGCAGACAGCAGTGAGCCATAAATTAAGTAAGCAACTGTTGTTTTAAAGGTAATGTGACGCGTTTAAAACAGAAGAATTGCAGTGACACGTATAGACAAGTCAATGTTTCTTGCGTATTCACGAACTCGCAGTTTTTCGCACTAAACTCTAAACAGAACCATGGGCATCAATTATCAGCGAATCGATATTTTCTTCTACTTCTTCGTGTCAGATGGTCTGTTAGATTTGTTTTTTGCTAGTTCCTTTACAACCAGTCGTCTCTAGTTAAAAGTGTCTTTCAATGAAATAATTTATTTCTCGTTTCACATCATCACCTGTGGCCGACCCAATTGGTCGCGCCACAAGAGGATTCGAAACCAAGCTAACGTCATCGATGAAAAGCTCCAGTGACCGAACGTCCTTTTTGGAGGCACACCGATAAGGCGACTTCTCTCATACCTTGGGCATTAATCAGCTAACCTTATCTCTGTTTGGTCAAAGCTAAACGAACAAAATGACTGGACAAGACCTCTGAATTGGTTTTCACTGAGGAGAAATGACTCGCCGTGCCGCATGGCAACTTGTTCACGGATGGTATAAAAGGACTGATGTTTCGTTAATGAAGAGGATGCCAACCACACTACAACACGACAAATCTTTGCCCCGCTATACCTTGGTGATTTTACCTTGAGCGACCTTGATCTTGTTCTCTTGTACACCATTTCTATCAGTCTATTATTTTATCTCGTGTATATGAATTGATTCTGTTTTCATCTCAGCCCAAGGCAAATCAATAAACCACGTGTTACACGGATACCAGTTCTCGATCTCTCGCTCTGTTCCTTCGTACATAAGGTACCTAGGTAAGTGATCTGTATTACATGGATGCTGCTTAGAGTCTGTGGAAGGTGGGAGCAGTGGCATGACGTTGGAATTCTTGCTTCGGTGTCTCCTCACCTTTGCCTTAGAGTTTAGACCAAAATTCGCTTAGGTAGATACGTTTACCTAGGCCATTCTGCGGAATAGACTCTGAGCGGATGTGAGAATCCAGCGTATAGCCATCAACAATGGCCTTCCCTTCTTTAATGTAGTAATCCAACGCCTACGACGGAACCAGTCTGATTGCCACATGGCCTTGACAGGTCTAACTTCGGTTACACTTGAATAGGACGCCTTCTGGCCCATGGGGAGTGAACCGGGAAGTATTCGTTACTTCCGTTTAGATGAGTAAAGTTTACTTATTGACCTTGTTTCACCAAAAGTTGCCATTTGTCACCTTTTGAACTCAGGCCGATACAATCGATATTTTCGCCCTATTTTAGAAACTATTCATAACCTACGTTACAACGTTAATCTATCCTTTCCGTTCGATTGTCCGCCATTAACGGGCCTTTGTGTAACCTTCAAATATAACGTACTTGTGACCCCCGTTTGCTCCGTCACAAATGGTGACCTAGGACGTGATTTGAACACGCAACCTTCTGATCTAATCTTCAAACCGTAGCCATAAATCTTATCTTTCAATCTACTCATATTCTTTTCTTATCTAACACTTTATTGACTAAACAGGGATCGCAAAGACATCGATCTGAGTTTTAGTCTATTTCCTATTATCTGTCAGGCCAAAGGCCACATGACTAAACCCGGCCAGAGGCCGTACAACTAAATCCGGCCAGAGGCCTTACAACTAAAACCGGCCAGAGGCCTTACAACTAAATCCGGCCAGAGGCCTTACAACTAAATCCGGCCAGAGGCCTTACAACTAAAACGAGCCAGAGGCCGTGCAAAAATTAAACAATTAACTAAAAATTCCTATTGCTTACCTGACCTATGCCCTCTAATCAGATTTGTGGTCAAACCGCCCACAAATACAGTCGCAAACGACTATTTCTACTTTCGTGGCTTTCTCCAGCCTATTACTACCAAAACCATGCTGCGAGCGCGCCACCAGCGATTCGTCATTTCTTTACACGTGGTGGTTACATTTCTTTCACCACTGTCACGTCCACTAATTGCGGCCATTTACCATCTCGGTATCACGACGCCTGGCGTCATTGGGCCACAGTTTCCTCTAATTAACCAGCTTACTAGGCTTTGTTTTCTTCAGGCTATACAAGAATCTCACCGCTCTTATTTCACCATTTTGGAGAACCAATCCTGAACCGATCGCTTCTAACCAAGCCTGCCGCTTGGGCCTTTCGGTCCCACTCGTACTCTCAACTTTTATCCTGTGTTTTATCCGGTCTTGTGCCTTTACCCTCGATATTTACCTAATTACTTGACAATTACATCATAGCACACAATGAACGCTTATTTTTAGACTACCGAACTACCGAAGGTTTTCATTCCTCGACTATTCTGGACTGAGTGTCCTGCGCCAAGATAGAGATTTTAAATGTGCACACAACCATGGTTGCACTCCCTGTTTACACCGAGCCGTATATATGTATACGTTCACAGATTCTTATCGTAAACTTGTCATTTCAAAACTCCATTTCCTTTTAACAACTCTGCTATTATGCTAAAAACCGCAGTTATAGGTTGCGCTCAACACCTTCCGTTTCCCTCGTGAGCGGAACTCATGTTTCTGATTTGGGTAAGTTCCAAGTATCATTTTGGTCATGGAGACATCAACTACGAGTATGTGCAATTCCGCATCCATCGCCTGAATTATGATTTCGACAACTTCAAACCTGAAGTCAAATCCACAGTTTCGACACTCCACTGAATCAGAGGGTTATGGTTTCGGAAAGTACTACGATGAATCCTATCTTCTTATTGAATGTTCTCGTATACGCTTTTCTAGAGGATTCTGCAATGGTGAGTTTTCTCAAGTACTAAAATGTCCGTAGAGGTTACGGTGCAATTTCTAACTAACGATCCAACGGAATTTCTTTCTTTATCATTATCTTGTAGAAAGTTTCCGGATTTACCAAATTCGTTGATATATAGAATTAGATATATCAGGAATATTCCTGATCAGTCTAGAACGTTCTGTACTATTTCGAATTAACTTGTGATTGAGCTTCTTGCTAAATGTGAGCCTAGTTGCGGATGATGTGCTTTTGTTGAACCTTATGTGTTTCGACAAATTCTAGTGTCAATTTCTGTCCGTGTACAATTGTACTGTGGGACCTATTCGGATCAGGTTACGAGCACAGTCGAGGTGGACCTAGCTATGGTTACGTCTTCCTTGGAAGCCTTCTTGGTCTGTGTTTAGCACTTGGTTAATGGTCGACGCTGTAGTATTATTGGCCGATAATCCGACCACTAGGTTGTGAGAGTTTCTCTCTATTTATGATTTGTTGACCTGGCGTCGATCTGGAACGACCTAGTTTATGGCTGACTTAGGGCTCAATTGAGTTCGAGTTGCTAGCAGTTCAGTCCCCGAGATATCATTTTATGCTCTCCACATGAGACCGTCACTGTAATTCACCTATTAGACGAGTTGATATGATGGAGATCACCGTTATCGCGGGTTAGTCTAAATTCATCAAATAATCTCGTTCGTCTCTATATGTGACGAATGACTTTCCTTTGCTAGTGCGTTTTGTGGGCGAATAAGCCCATTGCCCTGGTAACAGCCTAGTGCGCGAGACAGTTTTGTGATCTCGTTTGTGAACGGTTTATCCGATCAGTGAAGCTCCCGGATCACAAACCACACATTTACGTATTCATTACTTAGGCGTATTTCCCGTTTCATTCGTGTTTGTACTCTGTAGAGGCGGATCGTAACCGTCTCTAGACAGTTCGTTTATCCCTGCAAGTCTGCTAAATTGAAGTTCTCTCTACGAGGACTCATTTATTAA
This sequence comes from Rhizoglyphus robini, assembly GCA_023373905.1. Classification (NCBI taxonomy): domain Eukaryota; kingdom Metazoa; phylum Arthropoda; class Arachnida; order Sarcoptiformes; family Acaridae; genus Rhizoglyphus; species Rhizoglyphus robini. Next base: position 693,480 of record JAKIJQ010000014.1, read on the forward strand.
TTGGGAAAGCGATACTTGATTTAAATAATTTAGGTTTACATATTTGATTCCACTATCTTATGAATACCCCAGTCCAATTCTGAGCTTGGAGCTCACTTCAAGTTGTTACAGCGACAATTCAGTTATGGGATGAATCACGTTGGCCCCTCTGGATCTTGGGGACGAGTCGGACTTGGTGGATTCCGAGTTCCTTTGTTGTCTACACTTCCCTTTTACCCTGTTGAATTATTTAATTATGAACGGAATATTGTCTTCTCGCTTATTCGTTATCCTTTACGATGTTCAAACCAGTCTTATCGATTCTCTTATTGGACGAAAGCTGACCTTTGACTTTGGGGTCTACTCGGATAACTTAGCTACCCGTTGCATGACGATTCCGAGATCTCTGTACCTCATTGTTGTACTCCAACTGTCGAGACTGTTTAGCATAGATTTCCGGATCTATGAAATCTTTATACAGGCGTAAGGTCTCTTCAGAAGGACCCTTTGCCAGTACAATTTGGATTTCACATTGTGGATTTAATTTGTATGTCTCGGTCGGAGAATTTGAATTTCCCTGAGTATCTCTCGCTACGTGGGAATTACTTCATTGAAAATTTTATCTGCTTTGCTAATAAGAAAGTGCTATTGTCTGTACTCTGTCCGAAGAATTCTTGTTTATTACCAGGAACTTGAATTGGTTTGACTCATCGTTCCACCAGCTGACAAACTTAATTCATGAATCCGTTAGCCGTTAAGCTTCACTATTCGCAAATCCAGTGTCAAGCTATTACGCTGAAACGATCGGTTAAATTCTCACATTTGTTGGAATCATTCAACTTCGACAAGTCGACCCGTGATCTTGTGCTTTTTACAAGCAGTGCATGGACTAAAGTCTCGAAACGTTCATCACACTCCTTACGGAATGTAAAGTATCTGGGATCTGAAACAACGCTGGCAACTGTTACTACCTACTCTCCTGCCGTCCTACTAAAGAAGAATAGTTCAAATCAAGAAGGAAGTTCAGATCCCGTAGCCCCGAGTATGAAGCCCATTTGTCCTTTTGATGTTTGAGCTGCATGTTCAAGCGTCTATTTATAGCTCAAAGTACAACCCCTGAAAAAGGGAAATAATTATCTGCCAATTGGTTATCCGTTAAGCTAGCTCCATTGAACTATCCACCGCCTCTCGAGATATGCGGAAAATCGAAGGCTTTATAGATTTATTCACGAATCTTTATTATCCTTTCTTCTTAACGTCTCTTGACCCAAATGTTCGTAACACACTGGCGGCTATTCTCCTGGAGAAGCCTTGAAACTTCGTTCAAACCCCTCCTTTGCCATGCTGACACCGCATATACGAGTGGCCCCCCGGAATCAAGCTAACTTCATTGTCGGATTGTTCAAATGAAGGTTTCAATTGGATCCGAAAAGAATCGTTCTCGACATTCCCTAGCTTAACGACGCCATATCATTTATGGACTTCGAGAAACTAGTCGCTTCGCACGAAATCTTTTAATACAGGTATGAATGATAATTCTTAAACGACCATTCTAGGTAATTCGGCTTGCTCGATCGACACGCTCAATGCCAAGTCTCTTTGACCTTTAGCACTCCGACCTAACGAGGTCGGAGTGCTGGTCCCCCCCTGAATTTGTGGCCGACCCAATTGGTCGCGCCACAAGAGGATTCGAAACCAAGCTAACGTCATCGATGAAAAGCTCCAGTGACCGAACGTCCTTTTTGGAGGCACACCGATAAGGCGACTTCTCTCATACCTTGGGCATTAATCAGCTAACCTTATCTCTGTTTGGTCAAAGCTAAACGAACAAAATGACTGGACAAGACCTCTGAATTGGTTCTCGCTGAGGAGAAATGACTCGCCGTGCCGCATGGCAACTTGTTCACGGATGGTATAAAAGGACTGATGTTTCGTTAATGAAGACGAGGCCAACCACACTACAACACGACAAATCTTTGCCCCGCTATACCTTGGTGATTTTACCTTGAGCGACCTTGATCTTGTTCTCTTGTACACCATTTCTATCAGTCTATTATTTTATCTCGTGTATATGAATTGATTCTGTTTTCATCTCAGCCCAAGGCAACTCAATAAACCACGCGTTACACGGATACCAGTTCTCGATCTCTCGCTCTGTTCCTTCGTACATAAGGTACCTAGGTAAGTGATCTGTATTACATGGATGCTGCTTAGAGTCTGTGGAAGGTGGGAGCAGTGGCATGACGTTGGAATTCTTGCTTCGGTGTCTCTTCACCTTTGCCTTAGAGTTTAGACCAAAGGTCGCTTAGGTAGATACGTTTACCTAGGCCATTCTGCGGAATAGACTCTGAGCGGATGTGAGAATCCAGCGTATAGCCATCAACAATGGCCTTCCCTTCTTTAATGTAGTAATCCAACGCCTACGACGGAACCAGTCTGATTGCCACATGGCCTTGACAGGTCTAACTTCGGTTACACTTGAATAGGACGCCTTCTGGCCCATGGGGAGTGAACCGGGAAGTATTCGTTACTTCCGTTTAGATGAGTAAAGTTTCCTTATTGACCTTGTTTCACCAAAAGTTGCCATTTGTCACCTTTTGAACTCAGGCCGATACAATCGATATTTTCGCCCTATTTAGAAACTATTCATAACCTACGTTACAACGTTAATCTATCCTTTCCGTTCGATTGTCCGCCATTAACGGGCCTTTGTGTAACCTTCAAATATAACGTACTTGTGACCCCCGTTTGCTCCGTCACATCACCTGCTTTCTCGAAATGCGCACGAACATGTCTGCGCATACTGCCCAGATAACTATCCTCATGTTGAGAGCCTTCCCATTTACAACAATACGGCTTCCGACTCTGATGTTTGGCTCGAATGTGATTTTTGAGTTGTTGGTTAGTATAACAACTTTTGTCACACTGTGCACAGGCGAATGGCCGTTCACCCGTGTGCGTTCGCTCATGTTCTAGTAGAAAATAACGTTGTTTGAATCGTTTATTGCATCCACTAGTTGAGCACCGATGGATCGTTGCTTGGTGCAAACGTGTGTGTATCACCATATGTCCGATAGTGTCTGTCTCAACAGGGCAGCCAGTGTGGGCACAAACGAATCGACCTTTCTGATGTTGCCGTCTAAAGTGACTAGCCAAATTATTGTATGTGTTCATTTGATTGTCACAATCTCGACAGGTCCATGTTCGACAGTTGTGATGTTCCATTGATATGTGTTTGCCATTACACCCACAGTCATCATCATGTTTGCCTATTTGATTCTCTGTTGTCGACCGAACAACAACGTTTTTGACTATCTTGACCACTTTGCCCTGTGCAACTCGACAATCATTACAGTCGCAGTCAGAATCATATTCTTCCTTCTTAATTTCGTGTTTGATAATGACTGGTTTGATGTCATTTGCGGTGCATGTGATTTGTGATGATGATGAGTAGTGGAGAGATGATACGTGTTCGATATCAACTTTGATATCAACTTTACTGTCTTCTGGCTCTTCTTCCTTTTTAACTTTTACACGAGAACAAGGCATATTTTGATTGAATTGATAATTGGTTGATTGTAGACACAAAATAACATAAACACAAACAATTTATAATGTACCCAGAAGTGTAGTGTAATAGACAGCGTCTAAAGGTGATGTCGGTTCAAACTGCTACGTCATAAAGGTAATGCTTAATGCTGCTCGAATTTAGTTGTGCGAACATGTATGTTTGGTTGAGTGAGTCTACTGAAGAACGAGAGAAGAAGAATCGAGATGGAGAGAGATACTACAATGCAATGCACACTGACAAGCTTGTTTGACAATCGACAACGAATGCAATCATGCATGAAGTGCAGCACGTTAATTTTCGTTACATGTTCGCCAAGTCAGGCAGCTTTTACGCTCATTAGTGTTCTGATTATATATAATTATTCACATTGTGCAACCTGTTGGGGTAGCAGGAAAAAAATCCCCGACCAGAACAATGAACTTTATCGGACAATGTCAGCCTGTGAATGCACTTAAGAGTCGGTTCTATTCTTAATTAAGTAATAGGGGAAATGAATGTACATTAGGTTGTGTTGTCCATAGCGAAGAGTGAATTCAAAATTATCATGAACTAATGAGCTGACATTGCATGTGCACTCGTGCACCGGCATTTAATTTGACCTAAACAATAGTGAGTTTGACAGTTTGACTAATGGTAGCTTGCACTTGTGTCCAGTGAGCAAGGTTCAGTGAACAGTGTTCGCCTCTTATGAAGGTCGCTGTACAGTCAATGCTAAAATGCTCTGAGCGGACGAGCAGCATCAAGTGAGCCACCATGAGCGAGTGACTGCTGCTTCGGGCCACACCAAGAGAACACAATCAGTTTGATTAGTCTTTCAAGCAGTCATAAGTCGGTAATGTTTTATTTTTTTTGTAATCTGGCAATACATGAGTTTGTGTTGTACAGATAATGAAGCGTAATGCTTTTTGAGCTGGCAGAATGTACCTTGCCGGTTTTCGCACTAAACTCTAAACAGAAATCACTGAGCATCAGTCATCATCGAGTCGATCTTTTTTCTTCGTTTTTTTCTTGTTTGAAGTTTCTTGAGATCTTTTCTTGCTAGTTTCTTTACTACCTGCAACAGCTGCAATCGTCACTGGTTCATAATGTTTTTCAATAAACATTTTTGGATCTCGTTTATCACCCGCCCTCTCGAGATGTACTCGAACGTGTTTGAGTACATTGCTAATATCACCATCCTCATGCTGACAGTTGTCCCACTTGCAGCTGAACGGTTTCCGGCTTTGATGTTTGGCTCGAATGTGTTTGTTGAGTTCACTTTTGCCTGTATAACGTTTGTCACACAGTGAACAGCCAAATGGCCGATCACCCGTGTGCTGTCGCTCATGTTCTAGCAGATCTTTTTGTTTTTTAAATCGCTTTTTGCATCCAGAACATCGGTGTTTCGCTGGTTGGTTCACAGATACGTGGTGTGCCACTATTTCGTTGACTGTGTCTTTTACTACAGTGCAGGAATTGTAGGCACAAACAAAACGACCTTTTTGGTGTTTTATTGCAAAGTGTTTAACCAAATCAGGATATGTTTTCAGTTGGTGGTCACATTCCTGACAGGACCACATTTCACAATTGCGATGTATCACTGATATGTGTTTTTTGAATTTATTTCTAGAATTAAGTTAATATTAAATTGAATCTATGCTATTTGTAAATATAATATAATCACCTGTAGTCAAACGATGCCGAACAGCCCTTGACCACACAGCGGATTTTCTGAATTCGATGAGCCTTGAGTTGATGTCGTTTCAAATCTTTCTTTGTCTTGAACGTTTTGGTACAATCTAGGCAATTCAAGTGTACGGTAATGAATCGGGTTTTCCGTTTGGAATCAACGTTATGATCGTGATCATCAACTTCTTCTTCTACTTCAGTGTCTGATTCTTCTTCAATTGACATTCCTTCACATTTTTTAATAAACTCACCAGGATCTCTCGTCTTATCGTCAGACTTTTGCAAATGCACGACCTTAACATGCGACACCATATTAAACCAGTAGCCACCTCTATGCTTGCAACTAGGCCAACTGCAACGCCACTGTTTGGTCTTTTGGTGCACATTTTTTACATGTTTCGTTAGTTCGCATTTTGATGAAAATTTGCTTTTACACTGTTTGCACGCAAAAGGCCGCTCACCAGTGTGCACTGTTTGATGACGCTTGAGATCTTTGGGGCTTTTGAATGCTTTGGTACAGCCTTCAGCGAGACATTTGTATTTCGCTTCTTTTGAGATATGAGAATTTCCTTTACTTTCACTTCCTTTAGTTTTTGCTGCTACTGGCGTATGGTTGCCACTTGAAGCGTTATCGCTCTCCTCTTGAGTATCGTCATCGTCGGGATTGTTCTGTATTTCTTCATCATCATTGACACTAAAGTCAGAATCATCATCGCTTTCATCTTGGCTTGTTTCCTCATCGATTTCCGTCTCATCATCATCACTAAATATCGATGGCATCCAGTCAGGAGTGGAACTTCTTGAAGTATTATCATCGGTTGGCCGATCGTTAAGATCAACGGATCGTTCATTGGCTCCTTCATTAGCCTGATCAATGTCTTGATAGGTGACTTGATCAGTAATTATATCACTTCCTTGACGATCTTGTACACAGCCATTACATCCACAGTCATCATCGTGTTTGTCTGTTTGATTCTGTGTCGACGGAACACGATCGTTTGTTGTTATCTTGGTCACTTTACCCTTTCCAACTCGACAATCATTACAGTCGCAGTCAGGATCATATTCTTCCTTCTTAATTTCATGTTTGATAATGACTGATTTGATGTCATTTGCGGTGCATGAGGATGAAGATGAGTAGTTGTCAAGTGATGATTTGTGTTCGACTTTGATATCAACTTTACTGTCGCCTAGAACTTCTTCCTTTTTAACTTTTAGCAGAGAACAAAACATATTTTGTGTAGAATTGTAATAGTGGACATAAATAACACGAGAACACAAGAGCACACTTGCATACAGAAGTGGAGTATGATCATCTGTCGATAGAAGCTTAAAGTACAAACGCTAACACGTCACAACATTAACTTAATGCTGTTCAAGTTAAGTTGGATATAATGGACGTGTGAGTCCACTGCAGAGGGAGAGAAGAAGAATGGAGAGAGAAAATTCAATGCGCACCCGGACACAATCCTGTTTGGCAGTCGTCTTCTATCTACCATCACGATGCTAATCACGTTATTGCATGTTGGCAAAGTTGCACCTTTTTACTCTCACTTTATGTCAAAAAAAGGAATTTAATTGAATATCGGTTCGATAATTACATAAAGACAAAGACCGATTGGCAGACCAAGGACGAAATGGATGGATCAAAATGACGCCCTATTTAGACGTGCTGGCTTAAACCCTGACGAAGTAGCACAAGTTGCCACGGACCGTTCCTTGTGGAGGCAAAAGATTTTTGGGCTAGAGCCGCGACCCGATTTACGGACATAGCGGTGAGTGATGTTAATGTAATTGCATAATTCGGATCAAGAGATCTATGTATGTAGTAATCTGTATGAATGTCAGCGAATCGATCTTTTCATCTTCTCTTTCTCTTTCTTCTTGTTAGACCCTTGAGATCTGTTTTTGCTAGTTCCTTTACTACCTCCAACAGTCGTCACTGGTTCATAATGTTTTTCGATAAACATTTTCGGATCTCGTTTATCACCCGCACTCTCGAGATGTCCTCGAACATGTTTGAGTACATTACTAATATAACCATTCTCAAAATGGCAATTCTTCCACTTGCAGCTGAACGGTGTCCGACTCTGATGTTTGGCTCGAATGTGTTTGTCGAGTTCACTTTTGGCGGTATAGCTTTTGTCACACTGTGTACAGCCAAATGGCCGTTCACCGGTGTGCTGTCGCTCATGTGATAGTAAATATTTAAGTTCTTTAAATTGTTTTTTGCATGTTGAGCATCGGTGCTTCGCTGGTTTGTGCACCGATAAGTGGTGTGCCACTATGTCATTGGAAGTGTCTGCCTCTACAGTGCAGTCAGGCTGGGAACATACAAAACGACCTTTCTGGTGCTTCAAATTAAAGTGTTTCGCCAAATTACGGTATGTTTTCAGTTTGTGGCCACATTTCCGACAGGGCCACATTCGAAAGTTGGAATGTTTCACTGATCTGTGTTGTGCGAATTCTTCCCTAGGATCGAGTATAAATGTCAAATATAAAAGTCAAATAGATAATAAATATGAGATAGTTGTAACTATATCAAAACACACCTGTAGTCAAACGATGCCGAACAGTCCTTGACCACACAACGGAATTCCCGAATTCGATGAGCTTTGAGTTCATGTCTTCTCAATTTCGTCCTTGTCTTGAACTTTTCATTACAATCCATACAATTCAAGTGTACGGTAATGAATCGGGTACTCTGTTTGGAATCAGCGTCCTGACCATCATCATCATCTTCTTCTTCAGTACTCGAATCCTTTTTTTCATTTGGAATTTTTTCATACTTTTCAATATATTTACTAGGATCGCTTGTCATATCTTTCGACCTTTTCAAATGCACGTTCTCTACATGTGCCACCAAATTAAATCTATAGCCACTTCTATGCTTACATTTAGGCCAGACGCATCGCCACTGTTTGGTCTTTAAGTGCACATTCTGGACATGTATCGTAAGTTGGCCTTTTTGTGGAAATTTCTTTTTGCACTGAGGACATGCGAAAGGTCGCTCACCAGTGTGCACTCTGTTGTGACGTTCGAGATCAATGGCGCTTTTGAATGCCTTGGTACAGCCTACAGCTAGACATTTGAATTTTGCTTCCATATAGATGCGTGATTTTCCTTTTCTTTCATTCACTTTCCTATTTACGTCTACTGGTGCCTGGTTGTGACTTGAAGCGTCATTGCTTTGCTCTTGAGTATCATCATCATCATCATCATCGTTCAGTAAGTCTTCTTCATCATTGACATTAAAGTCAGGATCATCATCATCATCATCGCTTCCCTCTTGAGAATCATCATCCTCATCGTTCTGTAGTTCTTCTTCATCATTTAAACTGAAGTCAGGATCATCATCATCATCGCCGCATTCATCTTGGCTTGTTTCTTCATCGATTTCCGTCGCATCATCATCATTGCTGAATATCGATGGCATCCAGTCAGGAGTGGAACACCTTGAAGCATCGTCATTGGTTGGTCTATCTGTTAGGTCAGCGGACTTATCATTGGCACCTTGATTAGCCTGATCAGTAACTTGACCGCCAGCTTGAAGATCCTGAACAGAGCCATCATCGTGTTTGTCTGTTTGATTCTGTGTTGTCGACTGATCGCCATTGTTTGTTATTATCTTGATCACTTTACCCTTACCAACTCGACAATCATTACAATCGCAGTCAGAATCATATTCTTCCTTCTTAATTTCGTGCTTGATAATGACTGGTTTGATGTCATTTGCTGTGCATGATGAAGAGGATGCGTAGTGGTGGGGTGATGATTTGTGTTCGACTTTGATATCAACTTTGCTTTCTTTTGATTCTTCCTCCTCTTGAACATGTAACCGAAAACAGGATGGTGCTAATGGTGATGATTGGTTATTAGTATGATTATCAAGTTCATTTGTATCAACAATTTCTTCTTTGACTTGAACACTCGTTGAGTGAGATCTTTTTTGTTTTTTCATTGATTGTGTTGATAGATTTGTTGAGTTTTGGTGATTATCTTTTGAGCTTTTCATATTTGATTTCGTTGGGTTGTGTTGTTTGTGATGAACTAAAATGGACAAATTGTGTTGAGTCCGGTTTAGTGTAACGAAAATGAGCAAATACTCAAAAGTCCTTATCAAACGATTGAGTTGTGTGTATGTTTAGTTTGAGCTCTGATCACGTTAGAACAGTCACATGTGACTAAGTCGACTGATGCACTGTCTCTACACAGAACAGCAGTTGTTCGATTATTTGATGGTTTACTGCTTTTCGCTCAAAATATAAGTTAGTTATTTTCTGAAATGTGAAAGCAGTTTACTGGATACATGTAGCTTTTACTAAAGAACAAGACATATTTTGTTTGGAATTGTAAAATGATAGTAGACATGAATAACACGAGAACACAAGAGCACACAGAAGTGGAGTATGGCAGACGCTGAAGGTGCAGGTGCAGGTGAAGGTTTTGACAATTTGACGCTAACATATTTAATGCAATTCGGCTACAGCGAGCGGTGCTGCACCACATGCGAGACACTCATGAGTGCAACTGTACATGATTTGTCCGTTTTTGTTCATATATCAGATATAATGACAATACGAATAGTAATGATACTGATACTCAACCTGAAATACAACATAACCAACAACAAAACACTTGTAATTTACTCATAGAACTACATAGAATAATAATTATAAATCTTACTATTTAGATCATCTTAGTAGATGATACTGATACTACGAATAGTACTCAACCGAAGCACAATGATGATGACCGAAGTCCAACTCTTGATTATCTCTCGTCATTCTTTAGTAGTACTGACGAAGACGAAGACAGTGAGGAAGATGATGAAGTATTGAACACACACACATTCATGTTCCAATATTGAACTTTATTAAACACAATCTTATCTCTCTACATGTCTTATCACACAATAACCCATTTAATGAACTCTATGTATATGTCTATGCATGCATATTAGTGAAGTAGTAGTGTGTGCTGTTCAATAAATGTGTTCTAAAACAAACAAACGAGTGAATTCAATTGGACAATAATCATGAATGTGTTTAAATGTTATCAATGAATCGAGTTTTTCTTCTTGTTAGATAATCCTTTAGATCGATTCTTGCTAGTTCTTTTACTCTGATGATTGGCTCGAATGTGTTGGGTTAGTGTACACTTACTAATACAACGTTTGTCACACTGTGTACAAGCGAATGGCCGTATACCCGTGTGTATTCGCTCGTGTATTACTAGATCTTTACGTGCTTTGAATCGCTGATTGCATCCACTGGTTGTGCATCGATGTGTCGCTGGTTTGTGTGCTAGTGTGTGTGACGCCATGCTAATGACGCTGTCTGTCTCTACAGTGCAGCCAGTGTGGGCACAAACGAAGCGGCCTTTCTGATGTTGCAATCTAAAGTGACTCGTCAAATTATGGTATGAGCTCATTTCGCTACCACATTCTCGACAGGTCCACACTCGACTGTTGCGATGCTTCACTGATCTGTGCTGGAGAAATTCTTTCCTAGAATTATGTAAATGTTTAAAAGAATCTGAGCTGGTTGTAACGATGACGAGACTTACCCATCGCTAAATGAAGCCGAACAGTCCTTGACAAGACAACGAAATTGCTGAATTCGATGAGTCTTGAGTTGATGTTGCTTCAAGTCTTCTCTTGTCTTGAACGTTTTGCTACAGTCAAGACAATTCAAGTGTATGGTAACGAAATTGTATCTAGGTTTGGATTCATCGTCATTTCTTGATTCCTCCTCTTCATCACTTGTCACTTCTTCACATTTTTTGATATACTCATTAGGATCTCTATTCTTGTCGTCCGACTTTTCTAGATGCACGTTCTTGATATGTGTCATGATACCAAACCGATGTGCACTTTTATTTTTACACCCAGGCCAGCAACATCGCCATCGCTTCGTATTTTGGTGCACATATTGGACATGTCTCGTTAGTTCGGCTTTTGTTGAAAATTTGCTTTTGCATTGGGTGCATGCGAATGGTCGCTCACGAGTGTGCACTTTGTTGTGACGCTTGAGATGACTAGATTTTTTGAATGCCCTTGTACAGCCTTCAACGAGACATTTGTATTTCGCTTCCATAGATATGCGTGATTTTCCTTTACTTTCTTTGGCTTTCCTTTTTACTGGTACTGGCGTTTGGTTGTCACCTGAAGAGCAGTCGCTTTCCTCTTGAGTATCATCCTCATCGTTCTGTAATTCTTCTTCATCATTGACACTAAAATCTGGATCATCATCATCATCATCCCTTTCATCTTGGACTGTTTCGTCATCGACTTCAGTTTCATCATCATCACTCTCTTCATCATCGTCACTAAAAATCGATGGCATCCAGTCAGGAGTGGAACTTCTTGAAGCATCGTCACCGGTTGGTTGGTCGGTAAGGTCAACGGACTGATCATTGGCATCTTGAATAACCTGATCAGTAACTTGACGGCCAACTTGACGATCCTGAACACAATCATTACACCCACAGTCGTCTTCGTGTTTGTCTGTTTGATTCTGGGTTGTGTTGTGAGCAACATTGTTCGTTGTTATCCTGATCAATTTACTCTTTTCAACTCGACAATCATTACAGTCGCAATCCGAATCATATTCCTTTTCCTTAAATTCATGCTTAATAATTACTGGTTTGATGTCATTTGCTGTGCATGATGAAGACGATGATGCTTGGGGTTCAACTTTGATGTCACATTTGCTGTCTTCAGGCTCTTCCTTTTTGACTTTTACTCGTGAACATGGTGATAATGTTGGTGATGATGATGGTGCTGATGTTTGTTGGTTTTCACTAGGAGTTTCATCCACTTGATCGACAATCTCTTCTTTGATTTGTGCGCTCGTTGAGTTGTGACGTTTTCGTTTTTTCGTTGATTCAGTTGATGATTTTGTTGAGTTTTGATGATAATCTTTTGAGCGTTTCATGTTTTGGAATGTTATGTTGTTGTTGTTGTTTGTGATGAAAGTAAAACAGACAAATTGTATTGAATCTGGTTTAGGGTAACGAAAATGAGGGAATACTCAAAATGTATTGAGATCAAACGATTGAGTTTAGTTTGAGCTCTGATCACTATGGCACAGTGCACCGCTGATGACTTAATAGACTTAGCCACTTGGCCCCACACCGTAGCTCGATTATTTGAAAGCTTACTGCTTTCTGCTCAAAATAGTTATTTTCTGCAGTGCAAAAAGTAGTTCACAAAACGCATGCAGCGAGCACCCTGCGCTTTTAGCGGCACACTCCTTGCATGCATTATGAGTGTTCATGCTGTCAGTTTCTGTCAGTGAGCAACTAAAAAAGTACACAAAACAGAGATATCAAAACTGTTTGCAGTTGTTGGTAAGGTGATTTTAGTGTTGCTCAATCAGTTGAATAATTCATGACCAATTTTAGGCAAAAAAAGAAGAACTAAAGTTGGTGGAAATAAAGAAGACGAAATTGGAAGTACCCGACTGAATGCAATTCGGGGCATCTCCTTGGTGAGTGTTCACCCTCAGCCCAAAACTGACGGGTCGGTTCTTGTGGTTGTGCCCGGTAGTGGAACATAGTGTGCAGTGGTAACATTGCACGCACAAGGATACGATTAATGACGCATTTCGCACTCATTTCATGAATTATATTTTTTTGGAACCCTTATCAGTCCAATAAGAAGTGCATATAAATATATAGCGCAATGTGGCATACACACGCGGGAGAAATGACAAGGCGCCGCTACTTTTGCTCGCGCCTTTTCATTTTTTGGAAATGCACAATTCAATACTAGAGATTCACCATTCTGTGCTGTGCCATCATGCAAAGGGCCGCTCCGTTACCTCTCGTTCTCATTCAATTGTGAACTGAACAGAAGTGCACTGAAGTGGTGAGCCAGTGAGAGAGAGAGAGAGAGAGAGAGAGAGAGAGAGAGAGAGAGAATCTCGAGTGCTAACATCAAGACACAGAGTACACACGATCCCAATTGAATCGATCCAATTTCTCTCTGTGAGAGCGAGGATTAGTGCCGCCAGTCCACTCTGTGCCGGTCTCGTTGTCCGCCCGAGTGAATGACTGGCTAACTCACACACACACATGGCACTAGATCTGAACACACGAACGATCACTAAAAGTGCCAATTGACAATAGGCCACATTTTAAGCTAATTACCAAATAGCGATTAGTCATGTCTCTGTCTCATGTTCATATCCAAGTTTCAATTCATACATTCATCATTCAATAAAGTTATTATTACTCAGATTACACAAAAGTTGTTGTTTTTAAAACATTTGCGTTTACCCTCAATTTGTGCCAACTGAAACGGCACAGTGCACGGTCACCACTGAACCGACCGATTGAATTTCTCTCTCGTGTGTGTGTGTGCATGTGATAGTGAGCGCGCTGGCCGTCCACTCTCCTCTGCCTGACTCTCAGTTTAACTAATAGTAGCTCGACTAATGCTGGCTGGTGCACAGATGTCTGTTATTGTTCGGCATTGGAGGTCTACTCTGCACTCTGCACTTTCCCCTCACCTCAAGTGAGTTACACCACTCAAGTTTGTCATACAAATTGAATACATTTCACTGTTTCTGCTTGTTCAGTGGTCGGATGGTTTAGCTTACACAGCTTTCTCCCCTCACTGCTTGAAATCGTTTCGTTCGTTCATCAACACATCAAATCGACCTGCACCAGAGACATTATGATTGCTCATCACGAGTGGATTATAACATGAAGAAGGATTGATTAACGATAGACGGCAATTGGTTGACTCGACAATCCTGTACGCGTGTACCACACAACACATCACGACCAGTCTGGTCCTTGCCACCGAACACCACTCACCGCTGCACCACACATCTTTACAAGTGCACACCATCATCACCAGTAGAAGGATTCGTTGACGGTGGACGGCAATTGGTCAATCGACCATTCTCATTCTGTACGGGTGCACCACACAACACATCACGACCAGTCTTGTCCTCGCCACCGAACACTACTCAGCCCTGCACCACACATCATCACAAGTGCAGACCATCATCTCAAGGAGAAGGATTCGTTGACGGTGGACGGCAATTGGTCAATCGACCATTCTCATTCTGTACGTGTGCACCACACAACACATCACGACCAGTCTTGTCCTCGCCACCGAACACCACTCAGCCCTACACCACACATCATCACAAGTGCAGACCATCATCTCAAGGAGAAGGATTCGTTGACGGTGGACGGCAATTGGTCAATCGACCATTCTCATTCTGTACGGGTGCACCACACAACACATCACGACCAGTCTTGTCCTCGCCACCGAACACCACTCAGCCCTGCACCACACATCGTCACAAGTGCACACACCACCATCACCAGTGAATCATGAAAGTTGTCCATGTGTCTATTCCAGGCTCAGTGAACAGCATTCCTTGCGAGATGGTGATGACACAACACTATCTCCACTCGATTCTTCAATACAGGACCAATGGCTCAGACATCAATCGTTTCTAATCCACTTCATTGAGCTACAACTCCTGGACTTCTAAACTCAACACACACACATCCACGTTCCAATATTGAACTTTATTAAGCACAATCTTATCTCTCATAATGTCTTATCACACAATAACCCCCTTAATGTACTCTATGTATATGTCTGTGCATACATATTAGTGTAGTAGTGTATGTTCAATAAAAGTGTTCTAGAACAAACAAACGAATGAGTGAATGTAATGAGGCAATTATCTGCTTTTTGAATATCATCAGCGAATCGACCTTTTCTTCATCTTCTTCTTCTTGTTAGAAGATCCTTTAGGTCCTCTCTTGTTTGTTCCTTTACTAGTTCTAGCAACACTTTGATGATGGGCTCGAATGTGATTTTGGAGTTGTTGATTAGTATTAAAGCGTTTGTCACACTGTGCACAGGCAAATGGTCGTTCACCAGTGTGCATTCGCTCGTGAGTTAGTAGATCTTTACGCGCTTTGAATCGTTTATTGCATCCACTGCATTGGTGTGTCGCTGGTTTGTGCGCGAGTGTGTGTGTCCCCATATCTCTGATGGTATCCGTCTGGACAGTGCAGCCAGTGTAGGCACAAACGAATAGGCCTTTCTGATGTTGCAATCTAAAGTGACTACTCAAATTATGGTATGAGCTCATTTCGCTGCCGCACTCTCGACAGGGCCACACTCGACAGCTGCAATGTTTCACTGATCTGTGCTCGAGATATTCTTTCCTTGAATTATGTGTAAATGTTAGATAGAATCTTAGAAAGTGGTAAAGACCGAAACTCACTTATTGTCAAACGAAGCCGAACAGTCTTTGACGAGGCAACGGAATTGCTCAATTCGATGAGCCTTGAGCAGATGTCCCTTCAATTCATCTCTTGTCTTGAACGTTTTGCTACAATCCAGACAATTCAAGTGTACAGTAATGAAATTGGATTTAGTTTTAGACTCGTCGCCATTCCGTGTCTCACATTCTTCCTCCTCTTCACTAGACAATTCATCACATTTTTTTAATATACTCACCCGGATTCCTGTCGTCTGACTTTTTGAAATGTACCGCCTTGACATGTGTGACCATGTTAAACCAATAGCCACCTCTCATTTTGCATCTAGGCCAACTGCATCGCCACTGTTTGGTCTTTTGGTGTACATTTTGCACATGTCGCTTTAGTTCGCCTTTTTGGGAAAATTTGAGTTTGCACTGTTTGCATGGGAATGGTCGCTCACCAGTGTGCACACTATTGTGACGCTTGAGATCGCTGGAACACTTGAATGCCTTGGTACAGCCTTCAGCAAGACATTTGAATTTCGCTTCCATTTGGGAACGTGGTTTTCTTTTTCTTTCTTTTACTCTCCTTTTAACGGCTTCTGGCGTTTCGTTTTTACTAGATTCGCTATCGCTTTCCTCTTGAGAATGATCATCGTCAACATTCTGTAGTTCTTCTTTATCATTGACAGTAAAGTCAAGATTATCATCATCATCCATTTCATCTTGTGTTGTTTTGTCATCGTTTTCAGTCGCATCATCATCACTCTCTTCGTCGTCATCGTCATCACTAAATATCGATGGCATCCAGTCAGGAGTGGAACTTCTTGAAGCATCGTCACCGATTGGTCCGTCTGTTAGGCCAATGGTCGGATCATTAGAACCTTGATTAGCCTGATCAATAACTTGACCAGCAACTTGACCATCAACTTGAAAATCCTGAACACAGTCATTACACCCACAGTCATCATCGTGTTTGTCTGTTTGCTTTTCTTCCAAAAAGAACGCCATCATTCCTTTTTGTCTTGATCACTTTACCCTGTCCAACTCGACAATCATTACAGTCGCAGTCAGAATCATATTCTTCCTTCTTAATTTCATGCTTGATAATGACTGGTTTGCGGTCATAGGCTGTGCATGATGAAGACGATGAGTAGATTGAGTGGAGTGATGATTTGTGTTCGATTTTGATATCAATTTTGTTGTCTTCAGATTCTTCTTCCTCCTTTTTAACTTGCACTCGTGAGCAGAACATATTTCAAGGTAGAATTGTATGTGAATTGGTAAATGATAATACACAACACAAGTTAGCAGAGTGAGCGACAAAGCCTCCATACAACACAACGTCACATCAACAACTAAATGTATGTAACTCAAATTGAGTTGCAAAAATGTGTGCATTAGCAAGTCCATCTGATCCTTGCAATGTGGGGTGTGACTAATGGTGGGGTGAGTTATAATTATGGAGCGGGAGAGTGAGAAGACAGCAAGGGGCGCACACATTCAAAGCCTCCCGATGATCGCGACCATTGAAATCACGAGCGTCAGTCAATTTGCACGGGTTGACTCGTTGCTTGATGGGCCAAGTTGCGGCAGAGAGCAGAAAGGCAAGAGTCACTTTGAGTGCCAATTTGACCGGTTGCCCAGTGAGAGTTAGAATTCGTTCGCTTAATCGATAAGTGAAGAAATGGAGAGATAGATGAACACCGAGCGAACACTTGCCTCATTTTGTACTTGATCGCCCTTTGCACTGTGTGTCCAATCAAACTGCACTCAACCTTTGACTTGTTCACTTTTGCATGGAACATCTGTTCAATTTCTATTTGGCTAAGTATGTGTGTGCTATTGGTGTTGGTATTCTTTTGGTTTGAGAGCAGTGTGAATAGATGAAAGCAGTGATTGGCGGTACTAGCACGAGTCATACGATGTATACGATTCATGACGAATTTCGCAAACATTTCATGTATTATATTCTTTTATGAATTATCTGTACGATAAGGAGTGCAAATAAATATATAGCGCAATGAGGCATACACACGGGAGAGATGACAAGGAACTGCTACTTTCACTCGCGCCCTTTTCATCTTGGAAATGCAATGCAATACTATGATTCACTATTCTGTGCTGTGCCATCATGCCAAGGCGCTCCGTTACCACTCCTCATTCAATTGGAAATTGAACAAAAGTTCAATGTAGTAAGCCAGTGCGAGAGGATGAGTGCATCTCGTGTGCCAACGTCAAAGCACAGAGTACACACCATCACAACTAAATCGATCGATTTCTCTCTCAGTGAGAGCGAGTGTGAGTGCAGCACGTCCACGGTGTGCCTTTCCCATTGCCCGGCTGATCGAGTGTGTGGCTTACGCACATAAATGGCACTAGATCTGAACATACGAACGATCATTAAAAGTGCCAATTTGGTCTGCTGCACGATCAACCGAGGACTGGAGAGAGGAGCCGAACCGCAATGAGAAAGCAGGCAGCGGTGGACCAACCAAACAATACAACTCAACTCAAACGTTACCGTGCACTGTGTGTGTCTATCCAATTGAGCTGCTGCTGCAATTACTCTCACTGGCTCACAACTCCACTGCATCTCAGTTCAGCTTCCATTTGGCGTGTGCTGCTGATGGTGCTGGTGTATTTTTTTTGTGCTTGATATGGGCGCTCGCCGTAAATTGTCAAATAAGCGCCATGCGCTGGCCGGTTTAAGCATGAGCACACTGCGGCGCTAATTTTACAAATTACAACAGTTGCCATAGACAAACAAATTGGAACGAGGACAGGACAGAATTGCCTCTACCGGAACATTTAATGTAAAGAAAGAACGACGCGCCTTTCTGCAGCAGAACACAACACAGAATAGCGGATCAATAGTATTTAATAGTACAGAGTATTCCCAAAATGAGGAGAGCGCGAGAGTAGTAGAGCGCCTTGTCATCTCTCGTGCGTGTGTGCCACAATGCGCTATATAATTGCTCTCCTTATTTGACCGATCGATATATCGCCTCCCAAAATATACCAAACCAGGAAACATGCAAAATGTCATCGAATGTGTCCCTGTGAGTGCAAACTCTACTCTGCACCACTCTGCAAGACACAACCATTGGCAATTTACCCCGTTTAAGTTTTAAGTTTTTTAACATTCGTTCAATTCATGTGTTTGTGCTGTGCATTGAAAATAGTTCCATATCTATGTTTTGTGCAATTTTAATTTTTAACTGATCGAATCAAGTAACTTGAGTCAAGTTAAACATGAAACGCTCCACCAATCCATCAACTGAGTCAATGAAAAAGCGACAACAACACTCAACGAACGTACAAATTAAAGAAGAGATTGTCGATCAAAGTGATGAATGTCATAGTAATATTAAATCATCATCAAAAGTAAATCAGCAAGTAACCATCAAGAAGGAGGAATCATCCGATGAGTGTGATATAAAGCATAAGTCCATCAAGCATGAGCCCAAAAAGGAAGAGGACTGTAAAGGTGAATGCAAAAGTGAATCACTTCTACTCGATCATTTATCCATCATCAAGCGTGAATGCATCAAAAATGAAATGACTGAAGAAGACTGTGGCTGCAATGAATGCATTCCATTTCATTTTGCAGGGCAATTAAATGTCCAACACAACCTGAATAATACAGATAGTACAAAGCAGGAGCAAAATGATGATGACCGATGTCCGACTCTTGATTATCTCCCGCCATTCTTTAGTAGTTCAGATGAGAATAGTGACGAAGATGATGATGATGACAACCATTTGAGTTCAAATGATCGTGTGAACAAAAGTCCACAACCATCTACCTCAGCCCAATCAGCACTCAAAGATCATAGAAATGAAGATTCTAATCAAGAAGCCACCACTAGTAGTAGCTCTAATCACTATGTTCGTAGATCAAACCGAGCAACTGCCAAACCCAAAAGTTCGTATGTCTCTCGATATCTCGAAAGCAGTGACAGTGAAGAGAGCGACTTTGAGTTACCGGATGAATTGTCAAATTCAGATGATGACGAATTGGAAAGTGATGCAAATGATGTTTCATCAAGAAAAAGAGTGAAAACGATCCCGACAAACAAAAAACCAAAGAACCAAATAGAAAACAGTGGCGAGGAAAGCGAACCTGAAGAAGATGATGTTGATGATGAATATGAAGGACGAATTAGAAAACTAATAGAGGAAAACCCCAAACGTTGGATTACAGTTGTGCACTTGAAGTGTTCAGTTTGTGGCCAAACGGCTAGAGACGAGTGTGCGTTAAAGTTGCACCAACTGACAGAACATCAGATTCGTCGGTTTCGCTGTCCGGTTGGGGACTGTTCCGCTTCGTTCGAGTACTGGTGAGTTGTCTTTTTTTGTTTCGATCATACTAAAAGTCTTCTGCAGTGAACAAGTCCAGGAGCACAAAGTTACCGAACATGGTGATCTCGCGAAGTGGCGTGCAGAGATTGTTCATTAGAGGTGAACGACTACAAACGATTACTGCACCACAGATGGGAGAATCACGAGGAAGGTCACTTTAAATGTGCCCACGATGGTTGCAAATTTGAGTCGCTAACTACTCGAAGTAGCATGATGAATCATTTCAAAGACCATCTTCCAACGTTCCGTTGTTCATATCACAATTGTGACAAAAGTTACAAGCACAAAGTCGATCTTGTACTACACGTACGAACGATTCATACAGGCGAGAAAGCTTTCGCGTGTAAGGATTGCTCAAAAAGCTTTGCCACCTTGAAGATACTCAACAAACATGTCCGTACGACACACGAGGATTATAAGCCGTACAGGTGCACGTGGCTAAAGTGTCATTACTCGTGTGCTTATGCGAGCAACATTACAAAGCACGTTAGATTTCATCTTCGTAAGGCAGGAGATCCAAACCGAGATCCGAATGAGTTTGTGGAAAGAAAATTTCGACAACCTAAAAAAGAAAACAAAAAAGATAAAGCAGTGGTGGTAGATAAAGAGCCCAAAAATGAAAAAGGCATAACCAGAATCATTACTCTACGTTTGGATTGTCCAGTTGAGCAGTGTCCTGTGTTTGCGGCTACCAAAATCGAACTCAACCAACACTTACTGCAGTTTCATCAGATTGACCAACATCGGTGTCTCCTGCCCGACTGTACTGCTTTCTTCAAGTACGTGTGAGTATAACATCTCATTTACATTTAATCTAATCTACACATTTAGAATGCAACTCAATGCTCATCGTCGAAATGACCACAAGGACTTGGACCGCTATGAATGTCCAAAATGTAACAACTACTCAACAACCAGCTACCATCTATTGACCTCTCACAATAAATTGCAACATGAAATGGGCCATTTTCAATGTGCACACGATGGTTGTGATTTTGTGTCCACCACCAATAGACAGAAAGTGGACGGCCACCAGTACACACACGTTGAGTCGAAATTCAAATGTACCTTCGATGGTTGTGCCTATGCTGCAAAGGATAAACGATTACTAGAAACTCATCTGAAAAGACATCGTGAGACTAAAGTGGTGAAACGTTACGATTGTACCAAGTGTTGTCGATTCTTTCCACGACGCACAGACGTGGTACGACATGAGAAGTCTCATCTGAAGGATGGCTACCGATGTCAGTGGAAGGGTTGTGACTATTTTGCTGGCGATACAGAACGAATTAAGCTCCATCTTTGTGAGGATCATAAACTCAAGAAGCCGGACTCGAATCACTGGGACAAGAAACTGCGGAAGTACTGGAAAAGAGTTCTCGTTTAGGGAGAATGGTTGATCTTGATTAACAACTTAGTACAACATTTACCTCAAACCTCAAACCTCATCTCACTAATAATTGTCACACAGACAGTCTTCACTTACACACTTATCTCTTATCTTATTGCTTATTCTTATCATTGGCCTATGTTCCACTACCTCTAGACATCCTTTAACCTCTGCACACACACACACACATACATCTACGTTTCAATATTGTTTTATTAAACACAATCTTATTTCTCTGTATGTCTTATCACACAATAACCCCCCATAATGCACTTTCGATGTATGTCTTGGTATGCATATTAGAGTAAGTAAGTTCAATAAAAATGTTTTAAAACAAACCAAAATGAATGAAGCATGAAAGCAGTGTGCTTCAATGATTGGCTCCACTGTTTGAAGTCGGGTGTGCAGTGCACACTGTGCACATTTGGATTAGTGCTTCTTTTCTTTGACACTGCCGGTGGCTAGTGCAGAGAATTGCACCCGTTTAGCTGTACCTGAAGCACAATGGCTACCATTTGCCATTAGTTACCTTGTCTGGATTGTGCCAAATAATATATAGTCACTAATGGGGTAAAGGGCACAGAACTGTCCACCACTGAATCGCCACTTTGAGCTTATCCGTGTGATAGCGAACTCTAGATAGGGTACTCTGCCTAGGGCCTCTGCCCGAGCTGTAACCGTCCCCACTGGGTGCACGTATCGTGCCTTTAGCTCTAGTAAGTCAAAGTTAGCTCCATTTTGGTCTGTGGCCTAGCATGCAGGCTCGATAAGATATGGCAGAGAGATAGAGTTGTGGTAGGGACAGCACTACATCAGAGACGACAGCATGCAGTGGTGAGCAAAACCTGGCTCAAATCATAAGTACCCTGCTTGGCATTGTGTGTCTGTTTATCGAGTAGAGCTCAACTCATCTTTTCACTGGTTCACATTAGCCCACATCAGTTCAGTTTCAGTTTCGTCCTTCCATAAATCAATTACTGTCGAAGTAGTACAAATATTGCCTTGATCCCTGTTTCTAAATTGTCCACTAAGCCATGGCCAAAACCCAAAGCACAAAGAAACCATCCAAAAAGCCAACCGCCAACGGTTTCAGCAGCAGCAACAACAAGGGCAACACTGCGGAGCAACATCAGGCTGAGTTAGTCCGCAAAAAAGCCCAAAATGCCGTTTGAAGTGAAGGAAGCCCATGAATTGCACGAGCACACTCTGGACGAGTTGATTGCACTGACACGTGCCACCGACTAGTGGACTGATGCTGTGAAGGAGCTGTGCGCCTCCAAGTTGATAATTTTCCTGTATGGCAGTCGAAAGGAGCATGCCAATTCTAAACGAGACACTGAGCCCATGTCCATTGACTGTATTTGACGAGCCAAAAATGCGCGAAGAAAAGATGATCAACTCGCACAAGAGGTGATCCAACTTGTTCCCAATCTATATGGCTTCTGTGTGATCTACCATCCACCGCTCAATCACTTTTCCCATTGCTGGTTGAGCAGATCATCACCACATCGGAGCTCAATGTGCACATGCTGGGCCTTGTCAACTTGCCAATAGATCCAAAGTGGAAGACCAAATGGTGGGCATCATGGTCCATCATCATCCATCCACCCAACGTCAGTCAACGCCGTTGTCTCTACTGGCTTATTCGGTTGAGGATCACTCTCGCTGTCGGCCAATACATTGCAGATTAGGTAAGCACAAAAAGTTAGTGTAAGGCACACACATATCTTTTCAATGGCACGCTGTGGAGTAACTTTATATTCTGTGTACGCTGCTTCTCTTGCTCACCGCTCGGTGCACTGCCTTTGCCATGGTGGTGTATGTGTCGCCTCAGCAACGACCGTTCTCTAAAGCACCACTCCACTGGCTTAATGTCACTCTCACTGTGAGTCACAGACCGACTGACGGTGTCACTTCGCATACACTACACGCTACTGCTTGAAATCGTTTCGTTCATTCATCAACACATCGAGTCGAACTGCACTAGAGACATTGTGATTGCTCATCACAACGAGTGGATTTTAACATGAAGAAGGATTGATTGACGATTGACGGCAATTGGTTGACTCGACAATTCTGTACGCGTGTACCACACAACACATCACGACCAGTCTGGTCCTTGCCACCGAACACCACTCAGCTCTGCACCACACATCATCACAAGTGCACATCATCATCACAAGGAGAAGGATTCGTTAACGGTGGACAGCATTTGGTTCACTCGACCATTCTCATTCTGCACGCGTGTGCCACACAACACATCACGACAAGTCTTGTCCTTGCCACCGAATACCACTCAGCCCTACACCACACATCATCACAAGAAGAAGGATTTGTTAACGGTGGACAGCAATTGGTTCACTCGACCATTCTCATTCTGTACGGGTGCACCACACAACACATCACGACCAGTCTTGTCCTCGCCACCGAACACCACTCAGCTCTGCACCACACATCATCACGAGGAGAAGGATTCATTGCCGGTGTACGGCATTTGGTTGACTCGACAATTCTCATTCTGTACGAGTGTGCCACACAACACATCAAGATCAGTCTTGTCCTTGCCACCGAACACCACTCAGCCCTACACCACACATCATCACAAGAAGAAGGATTCGTTGACGGCAATTGGTTCACTCGACCATTCTCATTCTGTACGGGTGCACCACACAACACATCACGACCAGTCTTGTCCTCGCCACCGAACACCACTCAGCTCTGCACCACACATCATCACGAGGAGAAGGATTCATTGCCGGTGTACGGCATTTGGTTGACTCGACAATTCTCATTCTGTACGAGTGTGCCACACAACACATCAAGATCAGTCTTGTCCTTGCCACCGAACACCACTCAGCCCTACACCACACATCATCACAAGAAGAAGGATTCGTTGACGGCAATTGGTTCACTCGACCATTCTCATTCTGTACGGGTGCACCACACAACACATCACGACCAGTCTTGTCCTCGCCACCGAACACCACTCAGCTCTGCACCACACGTCTTCACAAGTGCACATCATCATCACGAGGAGAAGGATTCGTTCACGGTGTACGGCAATTGGTTGACTCGACAATTCTCATTCTGTACGCGTGCATCACACAACACATCACGACCATCACTAGCATCATCATGAAAGTTGTCCGTGTGTCCATTCCAGGCTCGGTGAACAGTATGCCTGACGAGATACTGTGCATGATCTTTGATAGAATCGATTTTCCGGAAAAGTTCAAGCTTCGTGGTGTGTGTCACCAGTGGAAGACTGTGTTGGAGGACTGGCTTGCTGGGCGACTGTATGTTCGACTCAATTTCAAAGAGCCCGGTGCTGTCTGTGGGCAGGCACACTGTCCACTTAAATGTGCAGAGAAGAATGTTGGTGCAACCGTAAGGTCTGCTTGTCAGTACCCGAATTGTGACAATTGTCAAAAGGCCATTCAGGCGAACACCAATCAGTACCGTCCCAAGATGCCAACTTGCACCGAATGGAGTCCCAAGCCGAGTGTACGGGCACTTGAGTTTGCACAGTCTTGGGTTGAGCCGCAGGTGCCTGTTACTTCGATCACTATTCGTCATTTGAATCCGGTGGCAATGGCCACTGCGTTTGGCAGTCTATTTGCGAACCTCCAAGTGTTGGTGATCTACTTTGACATGCAGGACACACAGCAGAACATTGCAAACATTGTTCAGCTGCTGTCCAACTGTACCAAGCTGGCCACCTTTGCATTTATTATGTCAAGTGATGCTGAAAACGAAACTACATTGCCTGCAATCTGTGAGGCACTCAACAAGCCTACAATGCCGAAACTGAAGCGATTAGACTTGTTCGTGTCCGACTTTGTGGCTAAACGCTGCAGTCATGCTTACCATCCGTCAGTTGACCTATCCAACTGTGGCTCACGGTTGGCACATTTTGGCATGACATTTTGTTCGATCGATTACTTAGATATGATGAAAATGATTTCCGTTGAGAATGGAGCCTATCGTGGCGAGTCGAGCAATGCGGCCAACCATGCACTGACCAGTTTGTGTATTCCAGTTCGTTTCCAGGGCATTAATGACCTCTTGGAGGTCAATCCCGAGTTTCGCCATGTGAAGCGACTACAGCTTTACCGTTTTCGTTATACTACTACTAGAGAGATGGCGGCAAACAGTTTGTTTCAATTTTGGAAAGTTGAGTCATTGCTGCTGGCATACTGGGAGCCGAAACACCCAACCCCAGAAATATTTGACGAATTTTGGATTGTAACGCTGGGCCAGCTGAACCGACTCACTGAGCTCACCCTGATTGACTTTGCCCTGCCTGGACTGGCGCGAATTGTACCCCCGCCTCGTGTCCCAACACATGCCCATTTACCGAAAGTGAAGAAGTTGACCATTGGCGCTGCCGATCTGTTGACTCGCTTCAAGGAACACTGTGAAAATGGAATAGTGGACGTCGACTATTTTGGCTACATCATCAATCGCATCTTTCCTCGATTGGAAGAGATCACCGTTCTGGCGGGCGAGTCCAACAATCCGGAAACGTTTCATGATGAATGCCTGAATTCACTGAGTGAACGAATGGTAAAGGCACTCGGTGAGAAGTGTCCCGCCATTAAGAAGATCACTGTCGAGCTGGGCAATGAGGCGCTTGTGAATTCGTTCATTTTGCATGAAAAGAATCGGAAACGCATTCGAGAGAATTGGCATGCAATTGGTAAATCGGATTAATCTCAACTGATTCTTATTGCAGTATGATACAGAGTAAGTACATTCGGTGGATGCTCAGCTAAACATTAATACTCGCTTCCTAGATCGAATCACCATTTCATCAGTCAATATCGGACGGTTCACTGTCAGCCTGTTGGGAACGTCACGTCACATCACTGCTGGACTGGCTTTCGATTTGTCATAATTTGCACGCATTCTACGTAAACGATAACACAACTACTATCTCTCTCTCTCTCTCTCTCTCTCTCTCTCTCTCTCTCTCTCTCTCCCTCTCTCTCTCTCTCTCCCTCTCTCTCTCTCTCTCTCTCTCTCTCTCTCTCTCTCTCTCTCTCTCTCTCTCTCTCTCTCTCTCTCTCTCTCTCCCCTCTCTCTCTCTCGCCCTCTCTCTCTCTCTCTCTCCCTCTCTCTCTCTCTCTCTCTCTCTCTCTCTCTCTCTCTCTCTCTCTCTCTCTCTCTCTCTCTCTTCTTCTTCGCTTGACCAATGGCTCATACATCAATCGTCACTAATCCACTTCTATGTGACACAACTCTTGGACTTCTAACCTCAACACACTCACATAGATCCAAATTCCAATAATGAACTTTATTAAACACAATCTTATCTCTTTACATGCCTTATCACACAATAACCCCTTTAATGAACTCTATGTATATGTCTGTGCATTCATATTAGTGTAGTAGTGTATGTTCAATAAAAGTGTTCTAAAACAAACAAACGAATGAGTGAATGCAATAAGCCTATATGTGTGTTTGAATGTCATCAACTTTACTTCTTCTTGTTAGAAGGTCCTTTGGACCCTCTCTTGTTCGTTTCTTTAATTGATCCAGCAGTTGTCCTCACTGGTTCGTAGTATCTTTCAATGAAATCATTTATATCTCGTTTCACATCATCATCTGCTTTCTCAAAGTGCACACGAACATGTTTGCGCATACTGCCCAGGTAACCATCCTCATGTTGACAATCTTCCCATTTGCAGCTGTACGGCTTCCGACTCTGATGTTTGGCTCGAATGTGTTTGTTGAGTTCTTTGTTTGTGGTATAGCGTTTGTCGCACTGTGAACAGGCAAATGGCCTGTCCCCCGTGTGCGTTCGTTCGTGTATTAGAAGATCTTTACGTTTTTTGTATCGCTTTTTGCATCGTGAACATCGGTGCTTCGCTGGTTGGTGCACAGATTCATTGTGTGCCACAATATCGTTGACAGTTTCGGCCTCTACCGTACAGTCAGTGTGGGCACAAACGAAACGGCCCATCTGATGTTTCATTCTAAAGTGACTAGCCAAGTCAGGATATGTTTTCAGTTGGTGGCCACATTCACGACAGGACCACAATCGACAGCTGCGATGTTTCACTGATAGGTGTTTGGTGAACTTATCTCTAAAATCAAATAAATGTTAAATAGATCTGAGCTAGTTGTAACTATATCAAAACTCACCTTTTCTCAAAAGAAGCCGAACAGTCTTTGACCAGACAACGGTATTGTTGAATTCGATGAGCTTTGAGTTGGTGTTGCTTCAATTTTTCTTTTGTCTTGAACACTTTGCTGCAATCCAGACAATTCAAATGTACGGTAATGAATCGGGATTTCGGTTTAGAGTCATCTTCGTGACCAACTTCTTCTTCTTCGGTGCTTGAATCCTCCTCTTCACTTGACAATCGTTCACATTTTTTAATATACTCACTTGGATCCCTCTTCTTGTCGTCTGACTTTTCGAAATGCACTCCCTTGACATGTGTCACCATATTAGACAAATAGCCACTTCTATACTTGCAAGCAGGCCAACTGCATCGCCACTGTTTGGTCTTTTGGTGTACATTTTGGACATGTCTCTTTATTTCGAATTTTTGTGGAAATTTCTTTTTGCACTGAGGACACGCGAAAGGTCGCTCACCAGTGTGCACTGTTTTGTGACGACTAAGATCGGTGGCGGTTTTGAAGGCTTTGGTACAGCCATCAGCGAGACATTTGTATTTTGCTTCCATAAAGATGCGTGATTTCTTTTTTAATGATACTCGAGTTTGGTTGTCACCTGAAGTGGCATTGTTTTCCTCTTGAGTATCATCGTCGTCGTCATCATCATCATCGTTCTGAATTTCTTCTTCTTTCTCGTTGGCACTAAAGTCAGGATCATCATCATCATCTCTTTCATCTTGGGTTGTTTCGTCATCATCTTCAGTCTTATCATCGTTACTAGATATTGATTGCATCCAGTCAGCAGTGGAACTTCTTGAAGCATCGTCACCGGTTGATAAGTCAGTTAGGCCCATTGACTGATCGTTGTCACCTGGGTTAGTCTGATCTGTGACTTGACTATCCTGAACACAGTCATCATCGTGTTTGTCTGTTTGATTCTGTGTTGTCGACTGATCCACATTGTTCGTTGTTATTCGGATCACTTTTCCTTTCGCAATTCGACAATCATTACAATCACAGTCAGAATCATATTCTTCCTTCTTAATTTCATGCTTGATAATGACTGGTTTGGTGTCATTTGCAGTGCATGATGATGAAGATGCGTAGTGGTGAGATGATGATTTGTGTTCAACTTTGATATCAACTTTGATGTCTTCTGAATCCTTTTCATTTTTAACTTTTACTAGAGAACAAAATGGTGCTGATGATGATGGTTGGTTATTACTCTCACTATCATCATTTTCATCGACAATCTCTTCTTTGATTTGTACACTCGTTGAGTGGTGTCGTTTTTGTTTTTTCGTTGACTGGGTTGATAGGTTTGCTTAGTTTCGGTGATAATTTTTTGAACGTTTCATGTTTAGTTTGTTGTTTGTGATGAACTAATACGGACAAATTGTGTTGAGTCTGGTTTAGTGTAACAAAATTGAGCAAATTCTCAAATGTCCTTATTAAACTTTTGAGTTCTCTCGGTTTAGTTTGAGCTCTGATCACGATGGTAAAGTGCACCGACTGATGCAGTCGATTTAGTCACATGACACTACAGAGCAGCAGTTGTTCGATTATTTGATGGCTTACTGCTTTCCTCTCAAAATACTTGAGTTATTTTCTGCAATGTGAAAGCAGTTCACTGAACACATGCAGCAGGACCCTGCTTTCAGTGACGCTCCTTGCATGCCATATGAGTGATGAAGTGTCCGTGAAGAAGTACAGTATGATGTGCCACCACCACCTCAGGACACCTTCTAACCTCTGCACACACACACATACACCCACGTTCCAATATTGAACTTTATTAAACACAATCTTATCTCTCTTTATGCTTTATCACACAATAACCCCCTTAAATTTACTTTCCCTGTATATGTCTGTGTATGCATATTAGTGTAGTAGTGGTTTGCGTGTGTTTAATAAAAGTGTTCTATAACTAACAAACAAACGAAAGAGTAAATGAAGTGAGGCAATCATATTTGTGTTGGAATGTCATCAGTGAATCGAACTTTTCGTTTTCTTCTTCTCGTTAGAAGGTCCTTTAGATCCTCTCTTGTTTGTTCCTTTATTAGTTCCAGCGGCACTTTGATGTTTGGCTCTAATGTGATCTTGGAGTTGACTGTTGGTGTTATAACGTTTGTCACACTGTGTACAAGCGAATGGCCGTTCACCTGTGTGCTGTCTCAGATGTGCTAGTAGTTCTCTGCGTGCTTTGAATCTTTTATTGCATCCACTGGTTGTGCACTGGTGTGCCGCTGGTTTGTGCGCTAGTGTGTGCGTCGCCATATCTCTGATGGTGTCTGTCTCTACAGTGCAGCCAGTGTAGGCACAAACGAAGCGGCCTTTCTGATGCTGCAATCTAAAGTGACTAGCCAAATTATGGTATGAGTTCATTTGGCTGCCACACTCTCGACAGGGCCATGTTCGACAGCTGCGATGTTTCACTGATCTGTGCTGGAGAAATTGTTTCCTAGAATTATGATAAATTTTAGATTGAATTGTGAGCTAGTCTTAATGATGTAAACTCACTTTTCGTCAAACGATGCTGAACAGTCTTTGACCAGACATTGGAATTGTTGAATTCGATGAGCCTTGAGTAGATGTCCCTTCAATTCATCTCTTGTCTTGAACGTTTCGCTACAATCCAGACAATTCAAGTGCACGGTAATGAAATTGGATTTAGGCTTGGACTCATCGTCATTTCTTGATTCCTCCTCTTTATCGCTTGTCACTTCTTCACAGTTTTTAATATACTCTTTAGGATCCCTGTTGTCCGACTTTTTGAAATGTAGGGCCTTTACGTGTTCCACCAAATTAAACCTATAGCCACTTCTATGCTTACATTTAGGCCAGATGCATCGCCACTGTTTGGTCTGTAGGTGCACATTCTGGACATGTCTCGTTACTTCGCCTTTTGTTGAAAATTTGCGTTTACACTGTTTGCATGCGAATGGTCGCTCACGAGTGTGCACTTTATTGTGACGCTTGAGATCGCTAGAGTTTTTGAATGCCTTGATGCAACCTTCAACGAGACATTTGTAAATCGCTTCAATAGAGATATTTGATTTTCCATTGCTTTCATTTCCTTTCAGTTTGGCAGGTACTGGCGTATTGTTGTCACCTGAAGAACAATCGCTTTCCTCTTGAGTATCATCATCATCATCATCCTCATCGTTCTGTATTTCTTCTTCATCATTGACACTAAAGTCAGGATCATCATCATCTTCGCTTTCATCTTGGCTTGTTTCCTCATCGATTTCCGTCTCATCATCGTCATCACTTTCTTCATCGTCATCATCTTCACTAAATATCGATGGCATCCAGTCAGGTGTGGAACTTCTTGAAGCATCGTCATCGATTGGTTGGTCGGTAAGGTCTACGGACTGATCATTGGCACCTTGATTAGCCTGATCAGTCACTTGACCAACAACTTTTCGATCCTGAACACAGTCATTACATTCGTGTTTGTCTGTTTGATTTTGTGTATGCGGAACACCATCGTTTGCTTTTATCTTTAACACTTTACCCTGTGCAACTCGACAATCATTACAGTCGCAGTCAGAATCGTATTCTTCCTTCTTAATTTCATGCTTGATAATGACTGGTTTGATGTCATTTGCTGTGCATGATGATGAGTAGTGGTGGGGTGATGATTTGTGTTCGACTTTGATATCAATTTTGTTGTCTTCTTCTTCTTCCTTTTTAACTTGTACTTGAGAACACGACATATTTTCGTAAGAATCGTGAGAATTGGTAAACGATAATAACACAACACAAGTTGGCAGAATGTTCGTACAGAAGTAAAGTGCGACCGGACGCACAGTCGAAAGACAGACTCCATACAACAGAAAGTCACATCAACAACTAAATGTGTAACTCGAATTGAGTAGCAAAAAATGTGTGATAAGGGTGATTTATGGGGCAGCGGGGCGGAGGGAGAATACAATTGGTAATGGGGGACACACACACATAGCCTGTCCGAAGATCGCGACCATTGAAATCACGAGAGTCAGTCAATTCACATTCAGTTGGTCCGTTGCTTGTTAGGGGTGAGGTTGCGGTTGTGAGCAGGCACCCCGATCAGGAATGTTACTTATTCTTTTCAAAACAAAAATTTGGTCGATTTCCCCATGACGTGTGTATGCATTCGTTCTCTAAATCGAAAAGTAAAAAAGGGAGAGAGAGAGTTAGTGTCCCCATGAAACACCTGGCCGAGATGAATACCTAGCTAACACTTGCCTTATTTCATACATGATCGCTCTTAGCACTTTGTGTCTACTCGAACTGCACTCAACCTCTCTCACTGACTTACTTTTGCACTTAACATCTGTTCAATTCCCATTTAGCTATGTATGTGTGTGCTTATGGTGCAGGTGTACTGTTTGCGGGACACTGAGTGCCACTGGCACTGCACTTGAGCTTACACTACAGTGCACACAATTATCGATCAAATGGACAGATTTACACACAGGTTTGCACTGACAAGTGAGTCATTGCGGTCTGTCAGGCCACTTGATTGATGACCCTTTTACGGCCTTTAGGCGAACCTATTTTGCTGTCGTTTTTATTGCTAGAATGTTAAAAATATACATTGTTTGCCTCTATTGAAGGTCGCTGTGCAGCCAATGTTAGAATTCTTGGAGCGGATCAGAGCAGCTGCTGTGAGCCACCAAATTAGTGAGTGACTGTTGCTGCGGGCCACACCCAGAGAGGACTCACAATCGTTTGATCAGTCTTTTAACGCTCGTACTCACGCACAGACTTTTGCACTAAACACACTCAGAACTCACGGTGCAAGATTTGTCCGTTTTAGTTCATATCTGTGAGTCACAATTCTAAACAACAATCACACAACACAACAGTCACAAAACATGAAACGCTCAAGAGATTATCACCGAAACTCAAATCCATCAACTCAGTCTATGAAAAATGGACGACAACACTCAACGAGTATGCATATCAAAGAAGAGATTGTCGATCAAAATGATAAAACTCGTAGTAACAACCAATCAACATCATCTTCACAAGTAAATCGGCAAGTACCCGTCAAGAAGGAGGAACCATCCGATGATTATGATACAAAACCGAAGTTAATCAAATGTGAGTTCAAAGATGAGAAGGAATGTAAAAGTGTATGCAAAAGTGAATGTAAAAGTGAACCCCTTTTGCTCGATCATTCCATCATCAAGCGTGAATGCATCAAAAATGAACTGACTGAAGAAGACTGCGGCTGCAATGAGTGCATTCCATTTCATTCTGCAGACCTAAATGCCAAAAACAACCTGAATAATACAGTTGATACTAAACAAGAGCACAGAGATGATGACCGTTGTCCAACTCCTGATTATCTCCCGCCATTCTTTAGTAGTAATAGTTCGGATGATGATAGTGAGGAAGATGATGATGATCACGGAGATTTGAGTTCAAATGAAGAAGGAGTGAACAGTAGTCCACAACCATCGACTTCATCATCTCAACCAGCATTCACAGAACATAGCAATGAAGATTCTAATCAAGAAGCAACCACCAGTACTAGAACTGATCACTATGTTCGTCGATCAAGCCGAGCCACTGCCAAGCCTAGAAGTTCGTATGTCTCTCAAAATATCGAAAGTAGCGATGATAGTGATTTTGAGTCATCGACTGAAATTTCAAATTCAGACGAATCGGAAAGTGACGAAAGTGATGCTTCATCGATAAAACAAGTATCCTTGAATTCACGAATGAAAAAACCAAAGAAACAAACAAAAAGCAGTGGGGAGGAGAGCGATCTTGAT
This sequence comes from Rhizoglyphus robini, assembly GCA_023373905.1. Classification (NCBI taxonomy): domain Eukaryota; kingdom Metazoa; phylum Arthropoda; class Arachnida; order Sarcoptiformes; family Acaridae; genus Rhizoglyphus; species Rhizoglyphus robini. The sequence continues at coordinate 726,591 of JAKIJQ010000014.1, forward strand.
GAAATTGAAAATGAAGAACAAGAACCAAACAGACCACTTAAAGAGAAAAGTCCCAAACGTATGATCACGATTGTGCACTTGAAGTGTTCAGTTTGTGGCCAAACGGCTAGAGACGAGTGTGCGTTAAAGTTGCACCAACTGACCGAACATCAGATTCGTCGGTTTCGCTGTCCGGTTGGTGACTGTTCCGCTTCGTTCGAGTACTGGTGAGTTGCTCTCTTGCCTTTCTATTATACTAAACATACTATGACTTCTTTTGTGAAAAGTGAACAAGTCCAGGAGCACAAAGTTACCGAACATGGTGATCTCGCGATGTGGCCCTGCAGAAAGTGCCCTTTTGAGGCGATGGACTACAAACGGCTACTTCATCACAATTGGCAGATGCATCAGGCGGGCCACTTCAAATGTGCCCACGATGGTTGCCAATTTGAGTCGCTAACTACTCGAAGTAGCATGATGAATCATTTCAAAGACCATCTTCCAACGTTCCGTTGTTCATATCACAATTGTGACAAAAGTTACAAGCACAAAGTCGATCTTGTACTACACGTACGAACGATTCATACGGGCGAGAAAGCTTTCGTGTGTAAGGAATGCTCAAAAAGCTTTGCCACTTTGAAGATACTCAACAAACATGTCCGTACGGTACACGAGGATTATAAGCCGTACAGGTGCACGTGGCCAAAGTGTCAATACTCGTGTGCTTATGCGAGCAACATTACAAAGCACGTTAGATTTCATCTTCGTGTGGCAGGTGAACCAAACCGAGATCCGAATGAGTTTGTGGAAAGAAAATTTCGACAACCTCAAAAAGAGAACAAAAAAGATTATGATAAAGAAGTGGTTGTGCATGATGAGCCCAAAGATGAAAAAGGCAAAGCAAGATTCATCACTCTACGTTTGGATTGTCCAGTTGAGCAGTGTCCCGTGTTTGTGCCAAACAAAATCGAACTCAACCAACACTTACTGCAGTCTCATCAGATTGACCAACATAGGTGCCTCCTACCCAACTGTACTGCTTCCTTCAAGTACTTGTGAGTATACGGTCTATTCTGTCATTTGATCTAATATACAATTCAATCAAATCTGTTTTATTAATACTTTAGAAAGCAACTCACTGCTCATCGTCGAAATGATCACAAGGACCTGGACCGTTATGAATGTCCAAAATGCAACAACTACTCAAGTACCAATTATAAAAAATTGATCGCTCACAACTATCTTCAACACGAAATGGGCCATTTTCAATGTGCAAACGATGGTTGTGATTTTGTGTCTACCACCAATAGACAGAAAGTGGACGGCCACCGGTACATACATGTTGAATCGAAGTTCAAATGTACCTTCGATGGCTGTGCCTATGCTGCCAAGGATAAACGATTGCTAGAGACTCATCTGAAGAAACATCGTGAGACTAAAGTGGTGAAACGTTACGATTGTACCAAGTGTTGCCGATTCTTTCCAAGACTCTGCTATCTTGTGCGACATGAGAAGTCTCATCTGAAGGATGGCTACCAATGTAAGTGGAAGGGATGCGACTATTTTGCTGGCGATACAGAACGAATCAAGCTCCATCTTTGTGAGGATCATAAACTCAAGAAACCGGACTCAAATCAGTGGGACAAGAAACTGTGGAAGTACTGGAAAAGAGTGCTCGTCTAGGGAGCTAATTGAGATGTTTTCACACATAATTTACGTTCCAATATTGAACTTTATCAAACACAATCTTAACTCTCATATGTCTTATCAATAGCCCCTTTATGCATTCTCTGTGTATGTTTTTAGCATGCATATTAGTTGGAGGAGCGAACTCACTAACTTACACCCGAACGAGCGTAGCGAGTTCGGGTGGGAGTTTGTGAGTCGAGACTCCTTTGGTGCCACTTGATGGCAAACGCTTGTAAGCAGTCTAGCGTCTATACGGTTCAATGGATCGCCCTAGAAATTTTACCAAAAATTCCGGAGTGGGTGTAGACGAACTGATTAGATTTTGGGCACATAAGGTCAAAGGGCACCAGAGATAAAAAATAATTAGTGATATTTTACATAGATCTGTATTGAGAAATGAGTCAATTTGCACGTCGTTTACAAGGTTCCCGTAATAAATAATGTGTAAGCTCTCGTAAAGTTTTCCTTATCTATTTTTTATCGTAGAATCCGAATCTAGGAGTAGTGCGTTGAAATCGCGAGTTTACTTGAAGAATTTGAATAGATTAGATTTGATCCTAAAATCTTGTCTTCCCTGTTCAACATGATATAAATTTTCATGACTTTCTGCTTTTATCTTTAGTTTATCTAATTCTCTAATTCTCTAATTGATTTGTCTGATTTATATGACAAAATATGGTTACTAAAGATTAGATTTAAGTAGATAGCATACTACGGAATCGCAAAGTGAAATAAAGCTAAGCCGCATAACCTATGCGTGATCGTATCGTGGTTTTCATCAGATAAATCGCGATTTCACAGTACCAAACCAAAACTGATTTCAGATCCGGTTTCATCGGTAAAAATACAAAAGAAAAACTTTATGAGAATTTACACATATTTATTTGAGGATCCCTGTACTGGGTGTCTGTCGCACTGTGATGACTCATCGAAGATTGAACTGATATTGACGAGTGTTCGAAATACTCCCGCTCCGACTTCACGCCAACGGCGTCACTTAAGACTAGTATAGTAGTAGTGTTTGTTGTTTAATAAAAGTGTTTTAATAATCAGGTATGTTGAATAACATCAGCGAATCGATATTTTCCTCTTCTTTTTGGTAGATTGTCCTTTAGATATTAACGAGGTGGCCCTTAGGGACCAATGACCAAGTGGGACACTCTATGTATGTATAAGTATGTGTGTGTTTGTCTGCTGTTTGCGTGCACCCTGTGGTGAAGTGCACAAGCTAATCAAAACAGAATTGTTATGAAGCACATAAAACTATAATAAAATAATTGTCAATTTATGCATATGATCCTTTAGTACTGTTTTTTGTTTGTTTCTTTACTAGTTGCAGCAGTCGTCACTGGTTCGTAGTATCTTTCAATTAAATCATTTGTATTTCGTTTCACATCATCACCTGCTTTCTCGAAATGAGTACGAACATGTTTGTGCATATCGCCCACGTAACCATACTCATGTTTACAGTTTTCCCATTTGCAGCTGTACGGCTTCCGGCTCTGATGTTTGGCTCGAATGTGTTTGTTGAGTTCTGCGTTGACAGTATAGCGTTTGTCACACTGTGTACATGCAAATGGCCTGTGCCCCGTGTGCGTTCGTTCATGTACTAGAAGATCTTCTCGTTTTTTGAATCGTATATTACATTCACTCGTTGAACATCGGTGCATCACGGATTTGTGCGCAAGTGCGTGTGTCTCCATACCAATAATGGTGTCTGTCTCTACAGTGCAGCCAGTGTAGGCACAAGCGAATCGGCCTTTCTGATGTCGCAATCTAAAGTGACTAGCCAAAGTATAGTATGTGTTCATTTGGCTGCCACAATCTCGACAGGGCCATGTTCGATAGTTGTGATGTTCCACTGATCTGTGCTTGCTGAATTGTTTTCTAGAATCATAGTAATAAATTTTAGATATAATCTAAGTTTAGCTCAGCTAGACGGATAAGATCATTTGTCAAAACTCACTTTTCGTAAAACGAAGCCAAACAGTCCTTGAGCACACAACGGTATCGCTGAATTCGATGAGCCTTGAGTTGATGTCTCTTCAATTCTTGTTTTGTCTTGAACGTTTTGCTACAATCCAGACAATTCAAGTGTACAGTAATGAATTTGGATTTCGGTTTGGAATCATCATTACAAGCATCGGCACAGGTGTGCACTGTCATGTGTTGCTTGAGATCACTGGAAAATTTGAAATCATTGAAACAATCTTCAAATGGACATTTGTATTTCGCTTTCATTGAGATGTGGGATTTAAGTTTATGTTTTACTTGTTCTGGCGTATAGTTGTTACCTAAAATGAAATCGCTTTCCACTTGAGATTCATTATCGTCATCTTTATGAATTTCTTCTTCTTTGTCATTGACATTAATGTCATCATCATCATCCCTTTCAAATTGGGTTGTTTCGTCATCGTTTTCAGTCTCATCATCGTCACTACTAAATATCGACGGCATCCAGTCAGGAGTGGAACTTCTTGATGCATTGTCACCGGTTGGTTGGTCGGTAAGGTCAACTGACTGATCATTGGTACATTGATTAGCCTGATCTGTGACTTGACAATCCTGCACACAATCATTACAACCACAGTTATCATCATGTTTGTTTGTTTGATTCTGTGTTGATGGAACAACATCATTTGTTGTTATCCTCATCATTTTGCCCTGCGCAAAACGACAATCATTACAATCGCAATCCGAATCATATTCTTCCTTTTTAATTTCATGTTTGATAATGACTGGTTTGATGTCATGTGCAGTGCATGATGAAAACGATGAGTAGTGGTGGGGTGATGATTTGTGTTCAACTTTGATATCAATTTTGTTGACTTCTTGCTCTTCACTTTTAACTTTTACTAGATAACAAGACATATTTTCAATTGAAAATTGGTCAATGATAATGATAAATAACACAAGTTAGAGGAGTGTACAGTGTACATGCAGAAGACAGTCACAGTGTAAAGACGTTAAAGGCACAAACACTAACGCGTTAATGCTTGAACGAGAGAAGATGAAGGGAGATGGAGGGATGGAGAGACTGCAATACATTCACGATGTTAGTCGAGTTGGCTTTCGTTGCTTCTTTGCCAAGTTTAAGATTTGCACGCAGATCTATTTTCGACATTGTACTTGTGGGGGAGCATGAAAGTTAGTGGCATCAAGCTACCATGACTATCACTTTCTTCTTCTCGTACATGTCAGGCTGTGAATGCCAACAAATTCGGTAAAGTTTTATTTTTAGATATCTGGCAATACATGTACATGAGCTGGTGTTGTGCACAATGTGAATGTTTGATGAATTGGCAGTATGTGCACTCATACAGTAGTATATGCAATTTAATCTAAACAACAGTGAGTGTAATGATGACAGTTTGCACTCGCGTGAATGTGTTCAGTGAACAGTCGCCTCTACTGACGCGTCTAAAACTGAAGAATTGCAGTGACACGTACAGACAAGTCAATTGCTCGAGCTTTGCGCTCAAATCTATTTTTGACATTGTGCTTGTAGGGGAGAATGTTAGTCTAGTAGAACCCACAACATGACTATCACTTTCTTCTTCTCGTACATGTCAGGCTGTGAATGCCAACAAATTCGGTAAAGTTTTATTTTTTAGTAATCGGGTAAAGGGAAGTATCACTTCACTTTATGATTGGTTTGGAACATGTGATTGAACATTTGCACCATGGTGATCAACGAATCGATCTTTTCTTCATGATCTTCTTCTTGTTAGAAGGTCCTTTAGATCCTCTCTTGTTTGTTCCTTTACTTGTTCCAGCAGAACTTTGATGATAGGTTCGAATGTGATTTTGGAGTTGTTGGTTGGTATTAAAACGCTTGTCACACTGTGCACAAGCAAATGGTCGTTCACCCGTATGCGTTCGCTGATGTGCTAGAAATTCTCGGTGTGCTTTAAATCGCTTATTGCATCCATTGGTTGTGCATTGGTGTTTCGCTGGTTTGTGTGCTAGTGAGTGCGTCTCCATATTCCTAATGGTGTCTGTCTCTACAGTGCAGCCAGTGTAGGCACAAACGAATAAGCCTTTCTGATGTTGCAATCTAAAGTGACTAGCCAAATTATGATATGAGTTCATTTGGCTGCCACATTCTCGACAGGGCCATGCAGAGAGGAACTAACTTGTAACCACGCTGCCACGCTGTAGCTCGAAGTTTCTAATAAATGATGACCTGGCCTCGCAACTAGGCCTTCTCCAAGAATCCTCTTCCTCTCCCTATGATTTTTGCGTGCGTGCTGTTCCCAGCGCGACAGTGAGTGTGCAGTAATGACAGTTTGAAAGCCTGAATGTGTTCAGTGAACAGTTGTCTCTATTGAAGATATCACAGTTCTGCCCCAAATGCTAAAATGCTGTGAGCAAGCAATTAAGTGAGCTACTGCAATAATCAAGCACTCGCCGGTTTTTGCACTAAACTTTAAGTAGAACTCACTGGGCATCAATCATCTCCGAATCGACTTTTTCTTGTTGGACTATCCTTTAGATCCTGCTAGTTACTTTACTAATTACCCTTTAATTCTGCTCTATTTGTACGCAAAAAAGCAATTTGCTTGCTATTGTGCATCACCAGAGGATTGAGTCTAGGTCGATCATCGGGAAAATCACGGGCAAAAACAAAATAAGGGATTGCAATGAAGCTATAAAGTGTGCGTTATGTTTGTTGAACATCTTCAGCAAGACTATCTTTCCTTCATCTCGTTAGAAGATTCTTGAGATCTATTCTTGCTCGTTTCTTTACTACCTGAAGCAGCAGTCGTCACTGGTTCAAAGTGTCTTTCGATGTAATCATTTGTATCTCGTTTCGCATCATCACCTGCTTTCTCGAAATGAGCACGAACATGTTTGCGCATACTGTCAAGATAACTATTCTCATGTTGACAACTTTCCCATTTACAACTGTACGGCTTCCGGCTCTGATGTTTGGCTCGAATGTGATTTCGAAGTTGTCGTTTGGTATTACAACGTTTGTCACACTGTGCACAGGCAAATGGTCGTTCACCCGTGTGCGTTCGCTCATGTTCTAGTAGAACATAACGTCGTTTGAATCGTTTATTGCATCCACTCGTTGAGCACCGATGGATCGTTGCTTGGTGCACACGTGTGTGTGTGTCGATAGCTCTAATGGTGTCTGTCTCTACAGTGCAGCCAGTGTGGGCACAAACGAATTAGTGTTTGCAAATACCCGTCTTTTTTACTACCCGGGTAACGGGTACCCGTCGGTATTTTGTTGACGGGTACCCGGGTATTACCCGGGCAATTACCAAAAATTTTAAACTTCCAGATTAAGTGATTTTTGACAATTTGAAATAAAAGTAGGAACTCCAATTGGTGGGTGAGAAAAATTTCCAATAAGATTTATCAGTTTTTGCCCCAATTCGTGTATCAGAAAGATTCCCCCAATAGGATTTCGGTCTTTTTACTCTCACAAAGGGTGCATCAGAATGATCCCCAAATGGGATTTCTAGTTGTTTACCCAAAATTTGACCATTGGAAAGATTCGCGAATAAGATTTCATTGTCCTTGCGCCTATTTGGTGATTAGGAAATACCCCTAAATGGAATTTTTGGGCCCTATCACCCAATAAAAATTACCCGGGTAGTCGTGTCCCAAGAACCGGGTAACGGGTAATTGAAAATTTGGCGGGTACCCGGGTATCCGGGACGGGTACTGTACCCGGGTACAAACACTAAAACGAATCGGCCTTTCTGATGTCGCAATCTAAAGTGACTAGCCAAAGTATAGTATGTGTTCATTTGGCTGCCACAATCTCGACAGGGCCAGACTCGACAGTTGCGATGCTTTACGGATTGGTGATGGTTTAATTGTAAGCTTAAATCATAATAAATGATAGATAGATATTAACTTAGTTGACTTTAACGATAAAAACTTACTTGTTACCAAACGAAGCCAAACAGTCCTTGAGCACACAACGGTATCGCTGAATTCGATGAGCCTTGAGTTGATGTCTCTTCAATTCTTGTTTTGTCTTGAACGTTTTGATACAATCTAGAAAATTCAAGTGTACAGTAATGAATTTGGATTTCGGTTTGGAATCATCATTACAAGCATCGGCACAGGTGTGCACTGTCATGTGTTGCTTGAGATCACTGGAAAATTTGAAATCATTGAAACAATTTTCAAATGGGCATTTGTATTTCGCTTTCATTGAGATGTGGGATTTAAGTTTCTGTTTTACTTGTTCTGGCGTATAGTTGTCATCTAAATCGTTATTTATTTTTTCATGAGATTCATCATCGTCATCTTTCTGAATTTCTTCTACTTTGTCATTGACTCTTAAGTCAGCATCATCATCATCATCCTTTTCATTTTGGGTTGTTTCGTCGTCTTCACTCTCATCATCATCATCACTACTAAATATCGACGGCATCCAGTCAGGAGTGGAACTTCTTGAAGCATAGTCATCGGTTGGTTGGTCGGGAAGGTCTACGGAATGATTGGCACCTTGATTAGCCTGATCTGTGACTTGACCATCATCAACACAGTCACAACACCTACAGTTATCTTTGTGTTTAATTGTTTGATCAATTATCGCCTGTTGATCCACATCATTTGTTGTTATCCTGATCACTTTGCCCTGCGCAAAACGACAATCATTACAATCACAATCGGAATCATATTCTTCCATCTTAACTTCATGTTTGATAATGACAGGTTTGATGTCATAGGCTGTGCATGATGATGAAGATGAGTAGTGGTGGAGTGTTGAATTGTGTTCAACTTTGATATCAATTTTGCTGTCTTCTGGCTCTTCCTTTTCAACTTTAACTACATAACAAGACATATTGTGAATTGGAATTGAGAATTAATCAATGATAATAAACTGCACAAGTCAGTAGAGTGTAAGTGCAAGAAGACAGTCACAGTGTTAAGACGATGAAAGTACAAACGATAAAACGTTCATGCTTGCCGAATTTAGTAGAGTAAATGAGTGAGTGTGTAATTTCATTGAAAAGCGAGAAAGAAGAAGGGAGATAGAGAGTTGGGGAGACTGCAATCGCGAAGTTAGTTGAGTTTGCTTTAGTTGACTTTTAGACAAGTTTAAGCTTTGGCCTGAGATCTATTTTCGACATTGTGCTCGTAGGGGAGCAAAAAGGCTAGTGGCAATCACAACGACCAGGAATATCACTTTCTTTTTTTCATACATCGGCCATAAGTCGGTAATGTTTTATTTTTAGAAGCATCGGGCAATACATGTACATGAGCTTGTGTTGTGCAGATAGTGAAGAGTAATGCCTTTTGAGCTGGCAGAATGTAACTCGCCGGTTTTCGCACTAAACTTTAAACAGAACTCACTGAGCATCAGTCATCGGCGAATCGATTTATCCTTCTTATTTTTTCAATTTGCAGCAGCAGTAGCAGTCTTTATTGATTCATAATGTTTTTCAATAAACATTTTGGGTTCACGATTATCACCCGCTCTCTCGAGATGTACTCGAACGTGTTTGAGTATATGGCCAATGTCACCGTACTCATGCTTACAGTGGTCCCACTTGCAACGGAAAGGTTTCCGACTTTGATGCTTTGCTCGAATGTGTTTGTTGAGTTCACTTTTTCCTGTATAACGTTTGTCACACAGTGTACAGCCAAATGGCCGATCACCCGTGTGCTGTCGCTCATGAGCTTGCAGATCTTTGAATCGTTTTTTGCATTGTGGGCACCGGTGTTTCGCTTGTTTGTGCACAGATACACAATGTGCCACAATATCGTTGACTGTGTCTTTCTCTACAATGCAGGAATTGTAGGCAAAAACAAAACGAACTTTTTGGTGTTGAATGATGTTTGACTAATGGTAGCTTGCACTTGTGTCCAGTGAGCAAGGTTCAGTGAACAGTGTTTGTCTCTTATGAAGGTCGCTGTAGAGTCAATGCTAAAATGCTCTGAGCTGACGAGCAGCATCAAGTGAGCCACCATGAGCGAGTGACTGCTGCTGCGGGCCACACCAAAAAAACACAATCAGTTTGATTAGTCTTTTGATTCATATACCTTTACCGTAAATTCCCGAATAATAAATTCCTCAGCTCAGTCTATGAAAAAAGGACGACAACACTCAACGAGCCTGCATATCAATCAGAAGAGATTGTCAATCAAAATGATGAAGCTCATAGTAATAACCAATCATCATCACATTTAAATCAGCAAGTACCCATCAAGAAGGAGGAGACCGAGGACAATTTTACCAAAGCCAAATTTGACGTAATGCTTGTAGGGAAGCAGAAAGGCTAGTGGAGCCCACACCGACCATGACTCTCACTTTTTTATTCTTGTACATCATCAGTCATATATCGGTAATGTTTTATTTTTTTGTAATCTGGCAATACATGAGTTTGTGTTGTGAAAATAGTTAAGAGTAATTCCGTTTGAGCTGGCAAAATGTAGGTTGTCGTTTTTTGGTTGTAAACTCTAAACAGAACTCACTAAATCATCATCGAGTCGATTTTTTCTTTTTCGTTTTCTTCTTGTTTGAAGTTTCTTGAGATCTGTTCTTGCTAGTTTCTTTGCTACCTGCAACAGCTGCAATCGTCACTGGTTCATAATGTTTTTCAATAAACATTTTCGGATCTCGTTTGTCACCCGCTCTCTCGAGATGTACTCGAACGTGTTTAAGTATATTGCCAATGTCACCATCCTCATGTTGACAGTGGTCCCACTTGCAGCTGAACGGTTTTCGGCTTTGATGTTTGGCTCGAATGTGTTTGTTGAGTTCACTTTTGCCTGTATAACGTTTGTCACACAGTGAACAGCCAAATGGCCGATCACCCGTGTGCTGTCGCTCATGTTCTAGCAGATCTCTTCGCTGTTTAAATCGCTTTTTGCATCGAGAACATCGGTACTTTGCTGGTTTGTGAAAAGATACGTAGTGTGCCATTATGTCGTTGACTGTGTCTTTCACTACAGTGCAGGAATTGTAGGCACAAACAAAACGACCTTTTTGGTGTTTTATTGTAAAGTGTTTAACCAAATCAGGATATGTTTTCAGTTGGTGGCCACATTCCTGACAGGACCACATTTCACAATTGCGATGTTTCACTGATATGTGTTTTTTGAATTTATTTCTAGAATTAAGTTAATATTAAATTGAATCTATGCTATTTGTAAATATAATATAATCACCTGTAGTCAAACGATGCTAAACAGACCACACAACGGAAATGGTGAATTTGATGAGCCTTGAGTTGATGTCGTTTCAAATCTTTCCTTGTCTTGAACGTTTTGGCACAATCTAGGCAGTTCAAGTGTACAGTAATGAATCTGGTTTTCGGTTTGGAATCATCGTTATGATCATGATCATCAACTTCTTCTTCTACTTCAGTGTCTGATTCTTCTTCAATTGACATTTCTTCACATTTTTTTAATAAACTCACCAGGATCTCTCGTCTTATCGTCAGACTTTTTGCAAATGCACGACCTTAACATGCGACACCATATTAAACCAGTAGCCACCTCTATGCTTGCAACTAGGCCAACTGCAACGCCACTGTTTGGTCTTTTGGTGCACATTTTTTACATGTTTCGTTAGTTCGCAATTTTGAGAAAATTTGCTTTTACACTGTTTGCACGCAAAAGGCCGCTCACCAGTGTGCACTGTCTGGTGTAGTTTAAGTTTGTAGTTGCTTTTGAAGGCTTTACCACAGCCTTTAGCGAGACATCTGTATACTGCTTCCATAGAGATTTGGGATTTACGTTTCTTTTTTACGGGTACTCGCGTTTGGTTGACGTCATTTTCCTCTTGAGTATCATCATCATCATCTTGGATTGTTTGGTCATCGATTTCCGTCTCATCATCGTCACTAAATATCGATGGCATCCAGTCAGGAGTGGAACTTCTTGAAGCAACTTCTCCGGTTGATTGATCGGTAAAATCAACTGTTCGGTCATTTGTGACTTGAGGAGCCTGATCAGTAACTTGACCGCCAACTTGACGATCTTGTACACAGTCACTACATCCACAGTCATCATCATGTTTGCCTATTTGATTCTGTGTTGTCGACGGAACAACAACGTTTTTTACTATCTTGATCACTTTACCCTGAGCAACTCGACAATCATTACAGTCGCAGTCACAATCATATTCTTCCTTCTTAATTTCATGCTTGATAATGACTGGTTTGATGTCATTTGCTGTGCATGACGATGAGGATGAGTAGTGGTGGGTTGATGATTTGGGTTCGACTTTGATATCAACTTTACTGTCGTCTAGATCTTCTTTCTTTTTAACTTTAAGCAAAGAACAAGACATATTTTGTGTAGAATAGTAAAATAATTGTGCACATGAATAACACGAGAACACAAGAGCACACTTGCACACAAAAGTGGAGTATGACAGTCGCTAACTCGTCATAGCAATAACGCTGCGCAAGTTCAGTTGTGCGAACATGCTTGAATGAATGAGTGAGTCCACTGATGAGGGAGAGTAGAATGGAGAGAGAAACTACAATGCGCACCCGGACACAAGCCTGTTTTTGACAATCATCTTCAATCTGCAGTCACGATGCTGATCACGCTCATGCATGTTGGCCATGTTGCACCTTTTTACCCTCACTTGTCCAATTTTATATGCAATACATTGTGAGGCCTGTGTGTGGAGAGAGTAAGAAAAAAATCACCGACCATGACCAATCACTTTCAAGTTGAAAGTTGAAAGTTAAGTCTACGGACAATGTAAATGTCTGTGAATGCACTTAAGTCGGCAGGGTATTATTATCTTAATTATCGAACAGGACAGGTACATGAGGTTGTGTTGTGTTGTGCTTTACGAAGAGAAATGTCTAATGAGCTGACCTCATGTGCACTCATGCATGAACATGCATTTTTATCTAAACAATAATGAGTTTTAATGATTGATGGTGTCCACCACTGTGGAAGTCGTCGCTGCAGACAATGCTTAAATGCTAAGTGAGTTACCAAATGAGCGAGTCACTGTCGCGTTTGGAGTCAATTTATTTCATAAAAAACAGGAATTTAAAGGAATATCGATAATTACATAATTCGGATCAAAAATTCTATATGTCAGAGAATCGATATTTTCTCCTTCGTTTTCACCTTCTTCTTTTTCTTGTTAGAAGATCCTTGAGATCTGTTTTTGCTAGTTCCTTTACTACCTCCAACAGTCGTCACTGGTTCATAATGTTTTTCGATAAACATTTTCGGATCTCGTTTATCACCCGCACTCTCGAGATGTCCTCGAACATGTTTGAGTACATTACTAATATAACCATTCTCAAAATGGCAATTCTTCCACTTGCAGCTGAACGGTGTCCGACTCTGATGTTTGGCTCGAATGTGTTTGTCGAGTTCACTTTTGGCGGTATAGCTTTTGTCACACTGTGTACAGCCAAATGGCCGTTCACCGGTGTGCTGTCGCTCATGTGATAGTAAATATTTAAGTTCTTTAAATTGTTTTTTGCATGTTGAGCATCGGTGCTTCGCTGGTTTGTGCACCGATAAGTGGTGTGCCACTATGTCATTGGAAGTGTCTTCCTCTACCGTACAGTCAGGCTGGGAACATACAAAACGACCTTTCTGGTGCTTCAAATTAAAGTGTTTTGCCAAATTACGGTATGTTTTCAGTTTGTGGCCACATTTCCGACAGGGCCACATTCGAAAGTTGGGATGTTTCACTGATCTGTGTTGTGCGAATTCTTCCCTAAAATCGAGTATAAATGTTAAATATAAAAGTCAAATGGATAAATCTGAGATAGTTTTAACTATTTCAAAACTCACCTGGTCTCAAATGATGCCGAACAGTCCTTGACCACACAACGGAATTCCTGAATTCGATGAACTTTGAGTTCATGTCTTCTCAATTTTGTCCTTGTCTTGAACTTTTCATTACAATCCAGACAATTCAAGTGTACGGTAATGAATCGGGTACTCTGTTTAGAATCAGCTTTGTGATCATCATCATCATCTTCTTCTTCAGTACTCAAATCATCTTTTTCATTTGGAATTTTTTCATACTTTTCAATATATTTACTAGGATCGCTTGTCATATCTTTCGACCTTTTCAAATGCACGTTCTCTACATGTGCCACCAAATTAAATCTATAGCCACTTCTATGCTTACATTTAGGCCAGATGCATCGCCACTGTTTGGTCTGTAGGTGAACATTCTGGACATGTCTCGTTACTTCGCCTTTTGTTGAAAATTTGCGTTTACACTGTTTGCATGCGAATGGTCGCTCACGAGTGTGCACTTTATTGTGACGTTCGAGATCAATGGCGCTTTTGAATGCCTTGGTACAGCCTACAGCTAGACATTTGTATTTCGCTTCCATATAGATGCGTGATTTTCCTTTTCTTTCATTCACTTTCCTATTTACGTCTACTGGTGCCTGGTTGTGACTTGAAGCGTCATTGCTTTGCTCTTGAGTATCATCATCATCATCATCATCGTTCAGTAAGTCTTCTTCATCATTGACATTAAAGTCAGGATCATCATCATCATCATCATCATCATCATCATCATCATCATCATCGCTTCCCTCTTGAGAATCATCAACCTCATCGTTCTGTATTTCTTCTTCATCATTGACACTAAAGTCAGGATCATCATCATCATCATCTTGGCTTGTTTCTTTATCGATTTCCGTCTCATTATCGTCATCACTCTCTTCATCGTCATCATCTTCACTAAATATCGATGGCATCCAGTCAGGAGTGGAACTTCTTGAAGCATTGTCACCGGTTGGTTGGTCGGTAAGGTCTACGGACTGATCATTGGCACCTGGATTCGCTTGATCAGTAACTTGACCGCCAGCTTGAAGATCCTGAACAGAGCCATCATCGTGTTTGTCTGTTTGATTCTGTGTTGTCGACTGATCGCCATTGTTTGTTATTATCTTGATCACTTTACCCTTTCCAACTCGACAATCATTACAATCGCAGTCCGAATCATATTCTTCCTTCTTAATTTCATGCTTGATAATGACTGGTTTGATGTCATTTGCTGTGCATGAGGACGAGGATGAGTAGTGGTGGGGTGATGATTTGTGTTCGACTTTGATATCAACTTTACTGTCTTTTGATTCTACTTTCGCTTTATCATGTAACCAAAAACAGGATGGTGCTAATGGTGATGATTGGTCATTAGTATGATTATCAAGTTCATTTGTATCAACAATTTCTTCTTTGATTTGAACACTCGTTGAGTGAGATCTTTTTTGTTTTTTCGTTGACTGTGTTGATAGATTTGTTGAGTTTTGGTGATTATCTTTTGAGCTTTTCATATTTGATTTTGTTGGGTTGTTGTTTGTGATGAACTAAAATGGACAAATTGTATTGAGTCCGGTTTAGTGTAACGAAAATGAGCAAATACTCAAAAGTCCTTCTCAAACGATTGAGTTGTCTATGTTTAGTTTGAGCTCTGATCACGTTAGAACAGTCACATGTGACTAAGTCGACTGATGCACTGTCTCTACACAGAACAGCAGTTGTTTGATTATTTGATGGTTTACTGCTTTTCGCTCAAAATATAAGTTAGTTATTTTCTGAAATGTGAAAGCATTTTACTGGATACATGTAGCTTTTACTAAAGAACAAGACATATTTTGTTTGGAATTGTAAAATGATAGTAGACATGAATAACACGAGAACACAAGAGCACACAGAAGTGGAGTATGGCAGACGCTGAAGGTGCAGGTGCAGGTGAAGGTTTTGAAAATTTGACGCTAACATATATAATGCAATTCGGCTACAGCGAGCGGTGCTGCACCACATGCGAGACACTCATGAGTGCAACTGTACATGATTTGTCCGTTTTTGTTCATATATCATATATAATGACAATACGAATAGTAATGATACTGATACTCAACCTGAAATACAACATAACCAACAACAAAACACTTGTAATTTACTCAAAGAACTACATAGAATAATAATTATAAATCTTACTATTTAGATCATCTTAGTAGATGATAGTAGTACTCAACCGAAGCACAATGATGATGACCGAAGTCCAACTCTTGATTATCTCCCGTCATTATTTAGTAGACGAAGACGAAGACAGTGAGGAAGATGATGAAGTATTGAACACACACACATCCACGTTCCAGTATGGAACTTTATTAAACACCATCTTATCTCTCTACATGTCTTATCACACAATAACCCCCTTTAATGAACTCTATGTATATGTCTGTGCATTCATATTAGTGAAGTAGTAGTGTGTGCTGTTCAATAAATGTGTTCTAAAACAAACAAACGAGTGAATACAATTGGACAATAATCATGAATGTGTTTAAATGTTATCAATGAATCGAGTTTTTCTTCTTGTTAGATAATCCTTGAGATTTTTTCTTGCTAATTCTTGTACTCTGATGATTGGCTCGAATGTGTTGGGTTAGTGCACACTTGCGAATACAACGTTTGTCACACTGTGTACAAGCGAATGGCCGTACACCCATGTGTATTCGCTCGTGTATTACTAGATCTTTACGTGCTTTGAATTGCTGATTGCATCCACTGGTTGTGCATCGATGTGTCGCTGGTTTGTGTGCTAGTGTGTGTGACGCCATGCTAATGACGCTGTCTGTCTCTACAGTGCAGCCAGTGTGGGCACAAACGAAGCGGCCTTTCTGATGTTGCAATCTAAAGTGACTCGTCAAATTATGGTATGATTTCATTTGGCTACCACACTCTCGACAGGGCCACACTCGAATGTTGCGATGTTTCACTGATCTGTGCTGGAGAAAATCTTTCCTAGAATTATGTAAATGTTTAAAAGAATTTGAGCTAATTGTAACGATGACGAGACTTACCCATCGCTAAATGAAGCCGAGCAGTCCTTGACAAGACAACGAAATTGCTGAATTCGATGAGTCTTGAGTTGATGTTGCTTCAAGTCTTCTCTTGTCTTGAACGTTTTGCTACAATCCAAACAATTCAAGTGTACGGTAATGAAATTGGATTTAGGTTTGGACTCATCGTCATTTCTTGATTCCTCCTCTACATCACTTGTCACTTCTTCACATTTTTTGATATACTCATTAGGATCTCTATTCTTGTCGTCCGACTTTTCTAGATGCACGTTCTTGATATGTGTCATGATACCAAACCGATGTGCACTTTTATTTTTACACCCAGGCCAGCAACATCGCCATCGCTTCGTATTTTGGTGCACATATTGGACATGTCTCGTTAGTTCGGCTTTTGTTGAAAATTTGCTTTTGCATTGGGTGCATGCGAATGGTCGCTCACGAGTGTGCACTTTGTTGTGACGCTTGAGATGACTAGATTTTTTGAATGCCCTTGTACAGCCTTCAACGAGACATTTGTATTTCGCTTCCATAGATATGCGTGATTTTCCTTTACTTTCTTTGGCTTTCCTTTTTACTGGTACTGGCGTTTGGTTGTCACCTGAAGAGCAGTCGCTTTCCTCTTGAGTATCATCATCATCAACATCATCGTTCTGCAATTCTTCTTCATCATTAACACTAAAGTCAGGATCATTATCATCATCATCCCTTTTATCTTGGCTTGTTTCCTCATCGATTTCCGTCTCATCATCGTCATCCCTCTCTTCTTCGTCATCATCATCACTGAATATCGATGGCATCCAGTCCGGAGTGGAACTTCTTGAAGCATCGTCAACGGTTGGTCGGCTCCGATGATCATTGGCACCTTGATTAGCTTGATCAGTCACTTGACCGCCAACTTGACGATCCTGAACACAGTCATTACATTCACAGTCATCATCGTGTTTGTCTGTTTGAATTTGTGTAGGCGGAACACCATCGTTTGCTTTTATCTTTAACACTTTACACTGTGCAACTCGACAATCATTACAGTCGCAGTCAGAATCATATTCCTCTTTCTTAATTTCATGTTTGATAATGACTGGTTTAATGTCATATGCTGCGCATGATGAAGACGATGATGCTTGGGGTTCAACTTTGATGTCACTTTTGCTGTCTTCTGGCTCTTCCTTTTTAACTTTTATTCGTGAACATGGTGATGATGTTGGTGATGATGATGGTGCTGATGTTGGTTGGTTTTCATAATGAGTTTCATCCACTTGATCGACAATCTCTTCTTTGATTTGTGCGCTCGTTGAGTTGTGGCGTTTTCGTTTTTCCGTTGATTCAGTTGATGATTTTGTTGAGTTTTGGTGATAATCTTTTGAGCGTTTCATGTTTTGGACTGTTATGTTGTTGTTGTTGTTTGTGATGAAAGTAAAACAGACAAATTGTATTGAGTCTGGTTCAGGGTAACGGAAATGAGTGAATACTCTAAATGTCCTGAGATCAAACGATTGAGTTCTTTCGGTTTAGTTTGAGCTCTGATCACTATGGCACAGTGCACCGCTGATGACTTAATACACTTAGACACTTCACCCCACACCGGAGCTCGATTATTTGAAAGCGCACTGCTTTCTGCTCAAAATAGTTATTTTCTGCAATGCGAAAGTAGTTCACACATGCAGCGAGCACCCTGCACTTTTAGTGGCACACTCCTTGCATGCATTATGATTGTTCATGCTGTCAGTTTCTGTCAGTGAGAAACTAAAAAAGTACACAAAACAGAGATATAAAAACTGTTTGCAGCTGTTGTTTCGGTGATTTTAGTGCTGCTCAATCAGTGGAAGAATTCATGGCCAATTTTAGGCAAAAATGAAAAAGATGAACAAAAGTTGGTGGAGTTGAGGAAGACGAAATTGGAAGTACCCAACTGAATGCAATTCAGTGCATCTCCTTAGTGAGGGTTCACCCTCAGCCCAAAACTGACGGGTCGGTTCTTGTGGTTGTGCCCGGTAGTGGAGCATAGTGTGTAGTGGTAACATTGCACGCACAGGGATACGATTAATGACGCATTTCGCACTCATTTCATGAATTATATTTTTTTGGAACCCTTATCAGTCCAATAAGAAGTGCATATAAATATATAGCGCAATGTGGCATACACACGCGGGAGAAATGACAAGGCGCCGCTACTTTTGCTCGCGCCTTTTCATTTTTTGGAAATGCACAATTCAATACTAGAGATTCACCATTCTGTGCTGTGCCATCATGCAAAGGGCCGCTCCGTTACCTCTCCTCATTCAATTCGGAACTGAACAGAAATGCACTGAAGCAGTGAGCCAGAGAGAGAGAGAGAGAGAGAGAGAGAGAGAGAGAGAGAGAGAGAGAATCTCGAGTGCTAACATCAAGACACAGAGTACACACAATCACAACTGAATCGATCCAATTTCTCTCTGTGAGAGCGAGGATTAGTGCCGCCCGTCCACTCTGTGCCGGTCTCGTTGTCCGCCCGAGTGAATGACTGGCAAACGCCCACACAAATGGCACTAGATCTGAACACACGAACGATCACTAAAAGTGCCAATTGACAATAGGCCACATTTTAAGCTAATTACCAAATAGCGATTAGTCATGTCTCTATCTCATGTTCATATTCAAGTTTCAATTCATACATTCATCATTCAATAAAGTTATTATTACTCAGATTACACAAAAGTTGTTGTATTTAAAACATTTGCGTTTGCCCTCTATTTGTGTCAACTGAAACGGCACAGTGCACGGTCACCACTGAACCGACCGATTGAATTTCTCTCTCGTGTTTGTGTGTGTGTGATAGTGAGCGCGCTGGCCGTCCACTCTCCTCTGCCTGACTCTCAGTTTAACTAATAGTAGCTCGACTAATGCTGGCTGGTGCACAGATGTCTGCTATTGTTCGGCATTGGAGGTCTACTCTGCACTCTGCACTTTCCCCTCACCTCAAGTGAGTTACACCACTCGAGTTTGTCATACAAATTGAATACATTTCACTGTTTCTGCTTGTTCAGTGGTCGGATGGTTTAGGCTACACAGCTTTCTCCCCTCACTGCTTGAAATCGTTTCGTTCATTCATCAACACATCGAGTCGAACTGCACCAGAGACATTGTGATTACTCATCACAACGAGTGGATTATCACAAAAAGAAGGATTGATTAACAATAGACGTCAATTGGTTGACTCGACAATTCTGTACGCGTGTGCCACACAACACATCACGACCAGTCTGGTCCTTGTCACCGAACACCGCTCAGCCCTACACCACACATCTTCACAAGTGCACATCATCATCACAAGGAGAAGGGTTCATTAACGATAGACGTCAATTGGTTGACTCGACAATTCTGTACGCGTGTGCCATACAACACTTCACGACCAGTCTGGTCCTTGTCACCGAACACCACTTAGCCCTACACCACACATCATCACAAGTGCACACACCACCATCACCAGTGAATCATGAAAGTTGTCCATGTGTCTATTCCAAGCTCAGTGAACAGCATTCCTTGCGAGATGGTGATGACACAACACTATCTCCACTCGATTCTTCAATACAGGACCAATGGCTCAGACATAAATCGTTTCTAATCCACTTCATTGAGCTACAACTCCTGGACTTCTAAACTCAACACACACACATCCACGTTCCAATATTGAACTTTATTAAGCACACAATCTTATCTCTCATTATGTCTTATCACACAATAACCCCCTTAATGTACTCTATGTATATGTCTGTGCATACATATTAGTGTAGTAGTGTATGTTCAATAAAAGTGTTCTAGAACAAACAAACGAATGAGTGAATGTAATGAGGCAATTATCTGCTTTTTGAATATCATCAGCGAATCGACCTTTTCTTCATCATCTTCTTCTTGTTAGAAGATCCTTTAGGTCCTCTCTTGTTTGTTCCTTTACTAGTTCCAGCAGCACTTTGATGATGGGCTCGAATGTGATTTTGGAGTTGATAGTTAGTATTAAAGCGTTTGTCACACTGTGTACAGGCGAATGGTCGTTCACCCGTGTGCATTCGCTCGTGAGTTAGTAGATCTTTACGCGCTTTGAATCGTCTATTGCATCCACTGCATTGGTGTGTCGCTGGTTTGTGCGCGAGTGTGTGTGTCGCCATATCTCTGATAGTATCCGTCTGGACAGTGCAGCCACTGTAGGCACAAACGAATAGGCCTTTCTGATGTTGCAATCTAAAGTGACTACTCAAATTATGGTATGAGCTCATTTCGCTGCCGCACTCTCGACAGGGCCACACTCGACAGCTGCGATGTTTCACTGATCTGTGCTCGAGATATTCTTTCCTTGAATTATATGTAAATGTTAGATAGAATCTTAGAAAGTGGTAAAGACCGAAACTCACTTATTGTCAAACGAAGCCGAACAGTCTTTGACGAGGCAACGGAATTGCTCAATTCGATGAGCCTTGAGTAGATGTCCCTTCAATTCATCTCTTGTCTTGAACGTTTTGCTACAATCCAGACAATTCAAGTGTACGGTAATGAAATTGGATTTAGTTTTGAATTCATCGTCATTCCGTGTCTCACTTTCTTCCTCCTCTTCACTTGACAATTCATCACATTTTTTAATATAGTCACCCGGATTCCTGTCGTCTGACTTTTTGAAATGTACCGCCTTGACATGTGTCACCATGTTAAACCAATAGCCACCTCTCATTTTGCATCTATGCCAAGTGCATCGCCACTGTTTGGTCTTTTGGTGTACATTTTGGACATGTCTCTTTAGTTCGCCTTTTTGTGAAAATTTGAGTTTGCACTGTTTGCATGGGAATGGTCGCTCACCAGTGTGCACACTATTGTGACGCTTGAGATCGCTGGAACACTTGAATGCCTTGGTACAGCCTTCAGCAAGACACTTGAATTTCGCTTCCATTTGGGAACGTGGTTTTCTTTTTCTTTCTTTTACTCTCCTTTTAACGGCTACTGGCGTTTCGTTTTTACTGGATTCGCTATCGCTTTCCTCTTGTGAATGATCATCGTCAACATTCTGTAGTTTTTCTTTATCATTGACAGTAAAGTCAGGATCATCATCATCATCCATTTCATCTTGTGTTGTTTTGTCATCGTTTTCAGTCTCATCATCATCACTCTCTTCGTCGTCATTATCATCACTAAATATCGATGGCATCCAGTCAGGAGTGGAACTTCTTGAAGCATCGTCACCGATTGGTCCGCCTGTTAGGCCAATGGTCTGATCATTAGAACCTTGATTAGCCTGATCAATAACTTGACCAGCAACTTGACCATCAACTTGAAAATCCTGAACACAGTCATTACACCCACAGTCATCATCGTGTTTGTCTGTTTGCTTTTCTTCAAAAAGAACGCAATCATTCCTTTTTGTCTTGATCACTTTACCCTGTCCAACTCGACAATCATTACAGTCGCAGTCAGAATCATATTCTTCCTTCTTAATTTCATGCTTGATAATGACTGGGTTTCGGTCATAGGCTGTGCATGATGAAGACGATGAGTAGATTGCGTGGAGTGATGATTTGTGTTCGATTTTGATATCAATTTTGTTGTCTTCAGATTCTTCTTCCTCCTTTTTAACTTGCACTCGTGAGCAGAACATATTTCAAGGTAGAATTGTATGTGAATTTGTAAATGATAATACACAACACAAGTTAGCAGAGTGAGCGACAAAGCCTCCATACAACACAACGTCACATCAACAACTAAATGTATGTAACTCAAATTGAGTTTCAAAAATGTGTGCATTAGCAAGTCCATCTGATCCTTGCAATGTGGGGTGTGACTAATGGTGGGGTGAGTTATAATTATGGAGCGGGAGAGTGAGAGGACAGCAAGGGGCGCACACATTCAAAGCCTCCCAATGATCGCGACCATTGAAATCACGAGCGTCAGTCAATTTGCACGGGTTGACTCGTTGCTTGATGGGCCAAGTTGCGGCAGAGAGCAGAAAGGCAAGAGTCACTTTGAGTGCCAATTTGACCGGTTGCCCAATGAGAGTTAGAATTCGTTCGCTTAATCGATAAGTGAAGAAAAGGAGAGATAGATGAACACCGAGCGAACACTTGCCTCATTTTTGTACTTGATCGCCCTTTGCACTGTGTGTCCAATCAAACTGCACTCAACCTTTGACTCACTTTTGCATGGAACATCTGTTCAATTTTTATTTGGCTATGTATGTGTGTGCTATTGGTGTTGGTATTCTTTTGGTTTGAGAGCAGTGTGAATAGATGAAAGCAGTGATTGGCGGTACTAGCAAGAGTCATACGAGGTATACGATTCATGACGAATTTCGCAAACATTTCATGTATTATATTCTTTTTATGAATTATCTGTACGATAAGGAGTGCAAATAAATATATAGCGCAATGAGGCATACACACGGGAGAGATGACAAGGAACTGCTACTTTCACTCGCGCCCTTTTCATCTTGGAAATGCAATGCAATACTATGATTCCCTATTCTGTGCTGTGCCATCATGCCAAGGCGCTCCGTTACCACTCCTCATTCAATTGGAAATTGAACAAAAGTCCAATGTAGTAAGCCAGTGCGAGAGGATGAGTGCATCTCGAGTGCCAACGTCAAGGCACAGAGTACACACCATCACAACTAAATCGATCGATTTCTCTCTCAGTGAGAGCGAGTGTGAGTGCAGCACGTCCACGGTGTGCCTTTCCCGTTGCCCGGCTGATCGAGTGTGTGGCTTACGCACACAAACGGCATTAGATCCGAACATACGAACGATCACTAAAAGTGCCAATTTGGTCTGCTGCACGATCAACCGAGGACTGGAGAGAGGAGCCGAACCGCAATGAGAAAGCAGGCAGAGTCGGACACACCGAACAATACAACTCAACTCAAACGTTATCGTACTTAGCACTGTGTTTGCCTATCCATTCGAGCTGCTGCTGTGTTCCTCTCACTGGCTCACTTTGCACTGGGCCTCTGTTCAGTTTCCATTTGGAGTGTGCTGCTGATGGTGCTGGTGCACTTTTAGTTTGTGCTGATGTAGGCGCTGGCCGTAAATTGTCAAATAAGCGCCATGCGCTGGCCGGTCTAAGCATGAGCTCACTGCAGCGCTAATTTTACGAATTACAGCAGTTGCCATTGACAAACAAATTGGAACGAGGACAGGGCAGAATTGCCTCTCCTGGAACATTTAATGTAGAGAAAGAACGGCGCGCCTTTGCAACAGAACACAACACAGAATAGCGGATCAATTAATATTTGGAGTATTTAATAGTACAGTGTATATTCCCAAAATGAGGAGAGCGCGAGAGTAGTGGAGCGCCTTGTCATATCTCATGCGTGTATGTGCCACAATTCGCTATATATTTGCTCTCCTTATTTGACCGATCGATATATGGGCTCCCAAAATATACCAAACCAGGAAACATGCGAAATGTCATCGAATGTTTCCCTGTGAGTGCAAACTCTACTCTGCAAGACACAACCATTGGCACTTTACCCGTTTAAGTGTTAAGTTTTTTAACATTCGTTCAATTCATGTGTTTGTGCTGTGCATTGTGAAAATAGTTCCATATCTATGTTTTGTGCAATTTTAATTTTTAATTGATCGACTCAAGTTAAATATGAAATGCTCAACAAATCCATCAACTGAGTCAACGAAAAAGCGACAACAACACTCAACGAACGTACAAATTAAAGAAGAGATTGTCGATCAAAATGATGAATGTCATAGTAATAACCAACCATCAGTATCACAAGTAAATCAGCAAGTAACCATCAAGAAGGAGGAATCATCCGATGAGTGTGATATAAAACATAAGTCCATCAAGCATGAGCCCAAAAAGGAAGAGGACTGTAAAAGTGAATGCAAAAGTGAATCACATCTGCCAGATCATTACATCATCAAGCGTGAATGCATCAAAAATGAAATGACTGAAGAAGACTGTGGCTGCAATGAGTGCATTCCATTTCATTTTGCAGGGCAATTAAATGCCCAACACAACCTGAATAGTACAGATAGTACAAAGCAGGAGCAAAATGATGATTACCGATGTCCAACTCCTGATTATCTCCCGCCATTTTTTAGTAGTAGTAGTTCGGATGAGAATAGTGACGAAGATGGTGATGATGACAACCATTTGAGTTCAAATGATCGTGTGAACAAAAGTCCACAACCATCTACCTCAGCCCAATCAGCACTCAAAGATCATAGAAATGAAGATTCTAATCAAGAAGCCATCGCCACTAGTAGTAGCACTAATCACTATGTTCGTAGATCAAACCGAGCAACTGCCAAACCCAAAAGTTCGTATGTCTCTCGATATCTCGAAAGCAGTGACAGTGAAGAGAGTAATTATTTTGCGCCACCGGATGAATTGTCAAATTCAGATGATGACGAATTGGAAAGTGATGCAAATGATGTTTCATCAAGAAAAAGAGTGAAAACGATTCCAACCAACAAAAAACCAAAGAACCAAATAGAAAGCAGTGGCGAGGAAAGCGAACCTGAAGAAGATGATGTTGATGATGAAAATGATGAAGGACCAATTAGACAACTAATAGGAGAAAACCCGAAACGTTGGATCACTATTGTGCACTTGAAGTGTTCATTTTGTGGCCAAATTGTGAGAGATGAGTTCGAGTTAAAGTTGCACCACCTGACAGAACATCAGATTCGTCGGTTTCGCTGTCCGGTTGGGGACTGTTCCGCTTCGTTCGAGTATAGGTGAGTTGCCCTCTTATTTAAATCATAATAAATATATGACTTCTTTTGTGAAAAGTGAACAAGTCCAGGAGCACAAAATCACCGAACATGGTGATCTCGCTCTGTGGCCCTGTAGAGAATGTTCTTACGAGGCCTTTGCCTACAGACGTTTGCTGACTCACAGCTGGGAGTTTCATCAGGCCGGTCACTTCAAATGTGCCCACGATGGTTGCCAATTCGAGTCACACACTACTCGAAATATCATGATGAATCATTTCAAAGACCATCTTCCACAGTTTCGTTGTTCATATCCCAATTGTGACAAGAGTTACAAGCACAAAGTCGATCTTGTACTACACGTACGAACGATTCATACGGGCGAGAAATCTTTCGCGTGTAAGGAATGTTCAAAAAGCTTTGCCACTTTGAAGATACTGAACAAACATGTCCGTACGACACACGAGAATTATAAGCCGTACAGGTGCAAGTGGCCAAAGTGTCAATACTCTTGTGCTTATGCGAGCAACATTACAAAGCACGTTAGATTTCATCTTCGTAAGGCAGGAGATCCAAACCGAGATCCGAATGAGTTTGTGGAAAGAAAATTTCGACAACCTAAAAAAGAAAACAAAAAAGATAAAGCAGTGGTGGTAGATAAAGAGCCCAAAAATGAAAAAGGCATAACCAGAATCATTACTCTACGTTTGGATTGTCCAGTTGAGCAGTGTCCTGTGTTTGCGGCTACCAAAATCGAACTCAACCAACACTTACTGCAGTTTCATCAGATTGACCAACATCGGTGTCTCCTGCCCGACTGTACTGCTTTCTTCAAGTACGTGTGAGTATAACATCTACAATCTGTCATTTACATTTTTAATCTAATCTACTGTGGTATCTACATTTAGAATGCAACTCAATGCTCATCGTCGAAATGACCACAAGGACTTGGACCGCTATGAATGTCCAAAATGTAACAACTACTCAACAACCAGCTACCATCTATTGACCTCTCACAATAAATTGCAACATGAAATGGGCCATTTTCAATGTGCACACGATGGTTGTGATTTTGTGTCCACCACCAATAGACAGAAAGTGGACGGCCACCAGTACACACACGTTGAGTCGAAATTCAAATGTACCTTCGATGGTTGTGCCTATGCTGCAAAGGATAAACGATTACTAGAAACTCATCTGAAAAGACATCGTGAGACTAAAGTGGTGAAACGTTACGATTGTACCAAGTGTTGTCGATTCTTTCCACGACGCACAGACGTGGTACGACATGAGAAGTCTCATCTGAAGGATGGCTACCGATGTCAGTGGAAGGGTTGTGACTATTTTGCTGGCGATACAGAACGAATTAAGCTCCATCTTTGTGAGGATCATAAACTCAAGAAGCCGGACTCGAATCACTGGGACAAGAAACTGCGGAAGTACTGGAAAAGAGTGCTCGTTTAGGGAGAATGGTTGGTTTCGATTAACGCAGTACAACATTTACCTCAAACCTCAAACCTCATCTCACGACTAATAACTCAGAGAGTTTACGCTTATCCACTTATCTTATATCTCTATTCTTATCATTAACCTAGACCTGTGCCATCACCCCTTGACATCCTTTAGCCACTGCACACACACACATCCACGTTCCAATATTGTTTTATTAAACACAATCTTATCTCTCTACATGTCTTATCATACATTAACCCCCTTAAGCATTTTCTCTACATGTCTGTGGCACAGACTGTGTGCATATTAGCCGAGTTAAGCATAAGTGAACACCTGTCCACTACGGAATCCACAAATTAAGCATTTCAATCTGTGTGAGAGTGACTGTGAGGCTGTGAGCTCTGTCTAGGGCCTCTGCTCGAGCTGCTCTAACCGAAAATCACAAATTAACGGATGGAGCCCAACATTTTTTGAGTTGATCATTCGATCAGACATTGTCACATTAATATCTAAATAAATATTCACGAGCCTAGCTCTAACGACCTTTCTAAAATTTCATGTTTAAATAAAAATGTTTGACGCCAGATTTAGGCGTCACGCCCACTTATTTCAACAATTTTCCGATTGTCAATCGAACGCTCATAAATTCTATAGTAGACATGCAAATTTGCGCACTAGTTTGACTGGTAGCTTCGGAACAGCAGCACCTTATCAGTAAAATCAATAAGTGCTGATAAAAACAAAACGAGGGCTAGATAAATACTTTTGATCTATTGGGCAGACGCCTCTGGGGTTGTACTTTCGCATGAATTGCAAATTATGGATTACCTATTGCAGATAGATCTTTTTATCGAAATCTGTGTTTTTGGTTGACCGTTCGAAAATATAAATTTTTTATAATAGACCCGGTGGCGCCATCTATTTTAAAAACTAGCAACTACTACAACTGAACTGCGCATTCTCCCCGGGAGTCATTCTGTCCATCCATCGCGAGCGCTTCCACGTTATGCTCGATAAGATAAGCATTAAGATAAGTAAGTAAGTGGACTGTCTTATTTATTGGACGAAAGGTGATAATGTATTGAGTAAATGTTGCAATAAGGATCAAGATCAGCAAAACATCTCAATTAGCTGCCTAGACTATCACTCTTTTACAGTACTTCCACAGTTTCTTGCCCCATTGATTTGAGTCCGGCTTCTTGAGTTTATGATCCTCACAAAGATGGAGCTTAATTTGTTCTGTATCGCCAGCAAAATAGTCTCAGCCCTTCCACTGACATCGGTAGTCATCCTTCAGGTGAGACTTCTCATGTCGCACCAGATCGGTGAGTCTTGGAAAGAATCGACAACACTTGATACAATCGTAACGTTTCACCACTTTAGTCTCACGATGTCTCTTCAGATGAGTCTCTAGTAATCGTTTATATTTGGCAGCATAGGCACAGCCATCGAATGTACATTTGAACTTCGATTCAACATGTGTGTACTGGTGGCCGTCCACCTTCTGTCTATTGGTGGTAGACACAAAATCACAACCATCGTGTGCACATTGAAAATGTCCCATTTCGTGTTGAAAACGGTTGTGTGTTGCCAATTTTTTGTAATCAGTACTTGAGTAGTTGTTACATTTTGGACATTCATAACGGTCCATGTCTTTGTGGTCATTTCGACGATGAGCAGTGAGTTGCTTTCTAAAGTATTAATAAAACAGATTTGATTGAATCGTATATTAGATCAAATGACAGAATAGACCGTATACTCACAAGTACTTGAAGGAAGCCGTACAGTCGAACAGAAGGCACCGATGTTGGTCAATCTGATGAGACTGCAGTAAGTGTTGGTTGAGTTCGATTTTGTTTGGCACAAACACGGGACACTGCTCAACTGGACAATCCAAATGCTTTCTCGCCCGTATGAATCGTTCGTACGTGTAGTACAAGATCGACTTTGTGCTTGTAACTCTTGTCACAATTGTCAAATATACAACAGAACTTGGGAAGATGGTCTTTAAAATGATTGAACAGGACACTTCGAGTAGTGTGTGACTCGAACTTGCAACCATCGTGTGCACATTTGAAGTGTCCGGCCTGATGAAACTCCCAGATGTGATGAACCAATCCTCTGTAGTCCAACATTTGGATTGAACACTCTCTGCAGGGCCATATCGTGAGATCACCATGGTGAATTTGTGTTCTTGAACTTGTTCACTTTACATGTTACAGAAGAAGACATATATATTTAGTATTATTCAAAGCAAAAAGGAAGACAACTCACCAATACTCGAACGAAGCGTAACAGTCACTAACTGGACAGCGAAACTGACGAATCTGATGTTCTCTCAATTGGTGCAACTTTAACTCGAAATCATTTTTCACCTTTTGACCACAAACTAAACACTTCAAGTGCACAACTGTGATCCAAAGTTTGGGGCTTTTCTCTTTCAGCTGTTTATCCGGTTCTTGTTCGTCATCTTCATCCTCTTCAAGTTCGCTTTCATTGCCACTGCTTTCGATTCGGTTCTTTGGTTTCTTATTCCTAGGATTCGTCTTGGACAATGGTTTAGATGACTCATCACTTTCAGATTTGTCTGAATTTGAAGCTTGACCCGTTGACTCAAAATTGCTATCTTCACTGTCACTGCTTTCGATGTACTGAGAGACATACGAACTTCTCGGTTTGGCAGTTGATCGGTTTGATTGACGAATTGCATTGTGATTCGTGCTACGAGTAGTGGCTTCTTGATTAGAATCATCTTTATTTCTATGTTCTGTGTATTGAGTTGAAGTTGATGGCTGTGGACTTTTATTTACATCTTTGTTTGAATCGTTGTCGTCATCGTCTTGTTCACTACTATCATCATTCAGGTTGTGTTGTGCATTTAATTGCGCAGAATGGAATGCACTCATTGCAGCCACAGTCTTCTTCAGTCAGTTCATGTTTGATGCATTCACGCTTGATGATGGATGATTGATCGAGCAGAAGAGATACACATTTACGTTCACTTTTAACTTTCTCTACTTTGAGCTCACATTTAATCAACTTATTATGCTTTGTATCACAAACATCGGATGGTTCCTCTTTCTTGATGCGTACTTGATGATTTATATGTACTTTCGATGATGATGCCGATTCTGATGATGACGACGATTGGTTATTACTACGAGTTTCATCACTTTGGTCGACAATCTCTTCTTTAATTTGTACGCTCGGCGAGTTGTATTGTTTTCGTTTTTTCGTTGACTTATTTGATGAAGTTGTTGAGTTTTTGCGATAATCTGATGAGCGATTCATGTTCTGGATTGTTGTTTATATAATACAGATAAAATGAAAAACATAAACTAAAACATAGACAAATCATATACACAAGGTAGTTCTGTATGTGTGGCGCACTGCATCCCTGTCTGTAAACGCTGCACTTTACTCAATCACTGCATCATCATGCTCGATCATTTGGTGGCTCACTGCTGCTTTCGCTCAAAACAAGTTATACATTTTGCAAGAAGCAAACACTGAACATTTAGATTTACACGTACATGTACATGCATGCATTAATTAAACTTCCATTGCACATCACAACATCTAACTCATCTAACAACATGCACATCTACCTCTATCTACCTCATCACTCGATCATTTATTCCATTCAATTCGAGGTCTCTCTCTCTCTCTCTCTCTCTCTCTCTCTCTCTCTCTCTCTCTCTCTCTCTCTCTCTCTCTCTCTCTCTCTCTCTCTCTCTCTCTCTCTCTCTCTCTCTCTCTCTCTCTCTCTCTCTCTCTCTCTCTCTCTCTCTCTCTCTCTCTCTCTCTCTCTCTTATGCTAACTTTTGAAACTTGTGCGCATCTTTCTCGAACATTTATATAATAATCAAAGCCATATAACAACAAATTGCATCTATGCAATTTCCTTTAAGCGATTGTCTTAATCGTAATCGACAGCTGCATGTTGTTGTTGATGATGTTACTTTGTTTACATTAACAAGTTATCTCTCCCTCTTTCTTCCTCTTTTCGCATACTCTCGCACACTCACGTTCAATGTGTTTTATCTATTTGTCCTTGTATACGTATGCGCCTCTTTCTTTCTCACTCTCTCACTCTTTCGCCACTCATTCAATCAGTCAGTCAGCGATAGTAGTTCAATCAAGATTACAGTTTGATGCACAGTTTTGTTGCTAGTCAGTACTGCCTTATCTGTCTTATCAACTCACTCATAATTTACTCAACACTGTCTTGTGCACAGTGTGCACACTCATGCACTCGTAGTAATATAAATGTATGCGTGTGCATATAAGTGAACGGGTGACATTGCCGGACTGGCGTTTGCTCTAACAAGACACGCTCTTGTCCTTCTTCTTTTACTAATTCTTTACATCAACAACCCACCCTCGATTTTACGGACCATTCTGTACATGGATCTATCAATTCATAACCGTAATCGACCTCAAGACCAACCAGAAGAACAGGAGCAACCACAGTCACCTCAACAACTAAAATCTGCCTTCTCAACGCCAATTTCTACTTCAACATCTTCAATTTCTATTTCTACTCGTACTAGTGCAACTATCGCATGCATCAAAACCGAACTCGTCTGTCTGAATGATGATGGCAGTGGTGCTGTGATTGTTGATTGTGATTGTGTTCACTGTAATGTTGATCTCGACTGTGGTTGTGACGACTGTATTGCTGCTATCAATGAACATGGTAATGAAAAGTACACCAACATCGATACCAACACCAATACCGACAACATCAATACAAACGGTATCAATGGCGATACCAACACAAATACCGAAACCGACACCGACATCAATAACAACTACATCAGCGACTACACCAATCAGCAAGTGAAAACTCGTGATGATAGAAATGATACTGCTGCTGCTGATGATGATAATAATCAAAATGTAAATTATGATTCGTGCCTGAATGATTCATCACCATCACCTCCACTACCACAAAATGATTCTCCTGATGATGATGATGAAATTGTACTACCATCACGAAAACGCAAAAACAGAATTGATAGTACTAAGGACGACGATGTAAACGATGTTGATCAACCTAGCGATGATGAGAATCTGAGTAATCGAAGCCGTTCAAGTTCAAGTCAATCTTCTATAGCATCATCATCATCATCATCTTCCTTTATTGTTTACGACAGCGTAGATGATGATGATTCTCAATTCACTGTAAATTCAGACTCAAACAGTTCAGATGATACCTCAATTGATATTACTGCAAAATCTGATTCACGAAAGCCATCACCAACAGCAGCAAAAAAGAGAAAACTAGTCAAAAGTAATAGTCAACAGCATCATCGTCGTCGTCGATCGAAACGTGTGGCAAAACACAAAACGAAACCAAACTATCGTTCTCGAAATGAATTTGATGATGAAGATCTAGATGACAGTGACTATGTACCACCACCGTTGGATGATTTCGATGGAGATCGTCATCATCACGAGGGTCTCGTTAGTGATGATGCCCACGAAGAAGACAACGATTCAACAATCTCGGAACAACATCAAGAAGAAGAAGATTGTGACTTTGATGATCACTCTACTGATGATGATGCCAAAGTCGAAAACAACAAAATCAATCCAACAATCTCAAAACAGCAACAGCAACAAAGGAATGATTATGACTCTGATTCATCATCATCATCTTCTTTGACCTCCTCCACCAACTCATCATCATCATCATCGTCTTCCTCATCATCA
Source organism: Rhizoglyphus robini (assembly GCA_023373905.1). Lineage (NCBI taxonomy): Eukaryota > Metazoa > Arthropoda > Arachnida > Sarcoptiformes > Acaridae > Rhizoglyphus > Rhizoglyphus robini. The sequence continues at coordinate 758,908 of JAKIJQ010000014.1, forward strand.
TCCTCAAGCATATGTGATAGTCTATTCAAACGTGATCCAACAATGAATCCACTGAGAATCCAACCAAAAACTACTTCAAATCGAATCTCAAAAGAAAATTATCACAACAATCCTATTGATCAAGAACCGGAGATTGAGACTGCCAAAGATGATCACAACGGTGATGACCACCATGATCTCAATGACAATCACGATGACAATGATGAATCCTCTCGTAAAGGATCGAAACAGCCCACTCGTTTCACCATACTCAGTTTACAATGTTGGATTTGTGATCAATCTGTAGTGACGGACCGATTCGATGAACATCTTCGACGTTTGCATCAAATTGAACGGTATCGTTGTGTTGCTGCTAAATGTCGGGCATCGTTTCCGTATCGGTAAGTGATCTTGATCTTACTACAATGATGACTCATATTTTCTACCTTTTTCTAGTAACCAACTGAATCATCATAAGCAAACTGTCCACCGATTGGTAACTTCCTGGTCTTGTAGTGAACGATCTTGCACGAAGCAATACGACTCGGCTCAGTCCCTCTCCGTACACATTCACACTCACCATCGTGTCGGTCACTTCAAATGTGCCTATCCGTACTGTAAGTTTGAGTGCCCTGCCACAAATCGTCAAGAAATGACCAACCACTACGAATGGGTGTACAACAAGAGTAGTGTGGCAAAGTATCGATGCAAGCACTGTTTGAAACGATTCAAGTATCGTGCACAATTGGCCGAACATGAGAAGATTCATGATGGCGCTGATGGATTCATATGTCATCAATGTAATGGCAAACAGTTCACCAGTGAGGCGAGACTGCAGGCGCACGTTCGACTTGTGCACCGTGGAACGAGTCGATGGTACTGCAAATGGAATTCACGTTGTAGGTATTTTAATACGAATGCAGATAATGTGGCGGCACATGTCAGGCTTGAACATTTCAGGCAAAGTAACGATTCAAAAAGAAGAAAGAAAGCTGAGGATTACATCGAGAAACGCTATACTCAAGGAGAGCTACCTGATGAAGAAAATTCGCAGGATTCTGTACTCGAAAGGGGCTCGAATATTGATGCATCTCGGCGTCGTACTCATGATCATCGTTCTAGACACAATTCGTTGGTGATGAATAGTGGACAGAGTGCTTTTGTACCTTATAAACGTGTAAAATTTTAATAAATGTGCTGTTGTTTTTCTCTAGTCTCGTAATTCGGATAACGATTTGGGGTTTAGCATTTCGACCTTCATTAGAGGCGAACAAAGTTCATTGAACCGTGTTGACTGAACACATTCTCACGTGCATGCAACCATTAGTCAAGTTGCCATCAATCACACACTCATTATTGTTGTCAAGCTAAAATTGCATGCTCATGCACGAGTGCACTCATGCTGTCAGCTCATTAACTCATGATCATTAGAATTCACTCTTCGCAATGCACAACCTTATGTACATTCATTGCCCTATTACTACATTAAGAATAGAACTGAAACTTAAGTGCACTCACATTGTCTGACATTGTCAGGGGATCTCTTCCTGCTACCGCCACAGGCTGTACAATGTCTATCATTAAAATCACAACACAAGTAAGCGTAAAAGCTGCCTGACTTGGCTAACGAAAATGAACGTAACAAACTCACGTGATCGCATTGAAGTCGATTGTCAAACAGGCTTGTGTCAGTGTGCGTTGCATTGTAGTTTCTCTCTCCATCTCCATTCTTTTTCTACTCTCACTCTTCATTGGACTCACTCAACCACAAACATGTATATGTTCACACAACTAAATTTGAGCTGCATTTAGTTATTGTTGTGACGTGGCAGTGAATGTGTACCTTCAGTGTCTTCCATACTCCACTTCTGTGTGCTCTTGTGTTCTTGTGTTATTCATGTCTATTATCATTTTACAATTCCAAACAAAATATGTCTTGTTCTTTAGTAATAGTTAAAAAGGAAGAAGAACCTGAAGACAGCAAAGTTGATATCAAAGTGGAACACAAATCATCAACCCACCACTACTCATCGTCATCATCATGCACAGCAAATGACATCAAACCAGTCATTATCAAACATGAAATTAAGAAGGAAGAATATGATTCTGACTGTGACTGTAATGATTGTCGAGTTGGAAAGGGTAAAGTGATCAAGATAATAACAAACAATGGCGATCAGTCGACAACACAGAATCAAACAGACAACCACGATGATGGCTCTGTTCAGGATCTTCAAGCTGGCGGTCAAGTTACTGATCAGGCTAATCCAGGTGCCAATGATCAGTCCGTTGACCTAACAGATAGACCAATCGTTGACGATGCTTCAAGAAGTTCCACTCCTGACTGGATGCCATCGATATTTAGTGATGATGATGATGAGACGAAAATCGACGAAGAAACAAGCCAAGATGAATGCGATGATGATGATGATGATCCTGACTTCAGTTTAAATGATGAAGAAGAACTACAGAACGATGAGGATGATGATTCTCAAGAGGGAAGCGATGATGATGATGATGATTATCCTGACTTTAATGTCAATGATGAAGAAGACTTACTGAACGATGATGATGATACTCAAGAGCAAAGCGATGACGCTTCAAGTCACAACCAAGCACCAGTAGACGTAAATAGGAAAGTGAATGATAGAAAAGGAAAATCACGCATCTATATGGAAGCGAAATACAAATGTCTCGTTGAAAGCTGTACAATGGCATTCAAAAGCGCCATTGATCTCGAGCGTCACAATAGAGTGCACACTCGTGAGCGACCTTTCGCATGTCCTCAGTGCAAAAAGAAATTTCCACAAAAAGGCCAAATAAAGATACATGTCCAGAATGTGCACTTAAAGACCAAACAGTGGCGATGTGTGTGGCCTAAATGTAAGCATAGAAGTGGCTATAGATTTAATTTGGTGGCACATGTAGAGAACGTGCATTTGAAAAGGTCGAAAGATAAGACGACCGATCCTAGTAAATATATTGAAAAGTATGATAAAATTCCAAATGAAAAAGATGATTTGAGTACTGAAGAAGAAGATGATGATGATGATCACAAAGCTGATTCTAAACAGAGTACCCGATTCATTACCGTACACTTGAATTGTCTGGATTGTAATGAAAAGTTCAAGACAAGGACAAAATTGAGAAGACATGAACTCAAAGTTCATCGAATTCAGGAATTCCGTTGTGTGGTCAAGGACTGTTCGGCATCATTTGTGACCAGGTGAGTTTTGAAATAGTTAAAACTATCTCAGATTTATCCATTTGACTTTTATATTTAACATTTATACTCGATTTTAGGGAAGAATTCGCACAACACAGATCAGTGAAACATCCCAACTTTCGAATGTGGCCCTGTCGGAAATGTGGCCACAAACTGAAAACATACCGTAATTTGGCAAAACACTTTAATTTGAAGCACCAGAAAGGTCGTTTTGTATGTTCCCAGCCTGACTGTACGGTAGAGGAAGACACTTCCAATGACATAGTGGCACACCACTTATCGGTGCACAAACCAGCGAAGCACCGATGCTCAACATGCAAAAAACAATTTAAAGAACTTAAATATTTACTAGCACATGAGCGACAACACACGGGTGAACGGCCATTCGGCTGTACACAGTGTGACAAAAGCTATACCGCCAAAAGTGAACTCGACAAACACATTCGAGCCAAGCATCAGAGTCGGACACCGTTCAGCTGCAAGTGGAAGAACTGTCATTTTGAGAATGGTTATATTAGTAATGTACTCAAACACGTTCGAGGGCATCTTGAGAGTGCTGGTGATAAACGAGATCCGAAAATGTTTATCGAAAAACATTATGAACCAGTGACGACTGCAGCCGTTGGAGGTGGTAAAGGAACTAGCAAGAATAGATCTCAAGGATCTAACAAGAATAAGGAGAAAAGGAAGGAGATAGAGAAGAAGAAAAGATCGATTCGCTGACATACATACTTATAGAACTCCATATCCGAATTATGTAATTATCGATATTCCTTTAAATTCCTGTTTTTTACATAAATTGACTCCATACTCAACAGTGACTCACTCATTTGGTAACTCACAGAGCATTTTATCATTGTCTGCAGCGACGACTTCGACAATGGCGGACATCATCAATCATTAAAACTCATTATTGTTTAGTTAAAAATGCATGTTCATGCATGAGTGCACATGAGGTCAGCTCATTAGAGACTTCCCTTCGCAATGCACAACACAACACAAGCTCATGAACCTGCCTGTTTTTGATTATTAAGATAATAATACCTTGTGGGCTTACATTCACAGGCATTTACATTGTCCGTTGACTTAACTTTCAACTTTCAACTTGAATGTGATTGGTCATGGTCGGTGATTCTTTCCTGCTCTCTCTCTCTCTCTCTCTCTCTCTCTCCCCTCTCTCTCTCTCCCCCTCTCTCTCTCTCTCTCCTCTCTCTCTCTCTCTCTCTCTCTCTCTCTCTCTCTCTCTCTCTCTCTCCCTCTCCCTCTCTCTCCCTCTCCCTCTCTCTCCCTCCCTCCCTCTCTCTCTCTCCTCTCTCTCTCTCTCTCTCTCTCTGCGAACCTGTTAGGCGTCCCTGGTGTCGTTCAAGATCCAGCCCAGACATCGACCCTCTGCCGCAGATGCCGCAGAGAGAAAGAAACCCCTGGACATGTCCTCGGTGTTTGTGGCTTCAACGAGAAACGACGCATCGACCGTCACAATCAGGTCAAGACTACACTCGCCAAACTGCTCCGTGCGAAGGGATTTACGTGTGTGGTGGAGCCGTATTGTTCGGATGGAGATGGCGCCAATCGGTTAGTGGACATCCTCGCCTATCAACCAAACTCGGACAAGGTCTACATCATCGACCCCACTGTTCGATGGGAAACGAAAGACGATGTGGGAAGTATGGTACAAGCAGAGAAGCAAAGTATCTACCTGAGCTGTTACGCTGATCTGGCAGAGAGATATCCCATCATACAAGGCAGAGACTGCGAAGTGATTGGTCTCTGGATGGGCGCGAGAGGGACAGTGAGTACCCAGATGGTCGATTTCTTTGAGAGATTCCAACTGGAGAAGAAGGTTCTCAACGAAATGGCAGAATCTGTTTTGACTGCATCTGTTCACATGATCCACTACCATATTTACGCTTAAGTATTATATATTTACATTTATACACTAGCATTTAGATTTTTTGTTGTTAGTTTCACATTTTTTGTAGTACGCACATATTTAATCTCATTTTTGTAACCTATGTCTTATCAGATTAATCGGTATGCTGTGTCTCAAGGCACCTCACTGCTTAGTGAGCAGCTTCTCTCTGTATTATATTAGTATAATAAAGATTGTTCTTCTCTCTCTCTCTCTCTCTCTCCACACACAGGCTTCACAATGTATTGCATATAAAATCGGACAAGTGAGAGTAAAAAGCTGCAACTTGCCGACAAGCAAGAACTTGATTAGCATCGTGATGGTAGATAGAATACGACTGCCAAACAGGATTGTGTCCGGGTGCGCATTGAATTTTCTCTCTCCATTCTTCTTCTCTCCCTCTTCAGTGGACTCACTCATTCATTCAAACATGTTCGCACAACTGAACTTGAGCAGCAATAATTATTATATAAGTTATTGTTATGACGAGTTAGCGTCTGTCATACTCCACTTCTGTATGCAAGTGTGCTCTTGTGTTCTCGTGCTATCATTTTACAATTCCACACAAAATATGTCTTGTTCTTTAGTAAAAGTTAAAAAAGAAGAACTTGAAGACAGCAAAATTGATATCAAAGTGGAACTAAATTCATCCCTCCACCACTACGCATCTTCATCATCATGCACAACGAATGACATCAAACCAGTCATTATCAAGCATGAAATTAAGAAGGAAGAATATGATTGTGACTGCGACTGTAATGATTGTCGAGTTGCACAGGGTAAAGTGATCAAGATAGTAAAAAACGTTGTTGTTCCGTTGACAACACAAAATCAAACAGACAAACACGATAATGACTGTGGATGTAATGGCTGTGTACAAGATCGTCAAGTTGGCGGTCAAGTTATTGATCAGGCTCATCAAGTCACGAATGATCGAACAGTTGATTTTACCGACCCACCAACCGGTGACGATGCTTCAAGAAGTTCCACTCCTGACTGGATGCCATCGATATTTAGTAGTGACGATGATGAGACGGAAATCGATGACGAAACAAGCCAAGATGAAAGCGATGATGATTCTGACTTTAGTGTCAATGATGATGAAGAAATACAGAACAATCCCGACGATGACGATACTCAAGAGGAGAGCGATAACGCTTCAAGTGGCAACCATACGCCAGTAGCAGCAAAAACTAAAGGAAGTGAAAGTAAAGGAAATTCTCATATCTCAAAAGAAGCGAAATACAAATGTCTCGCTGAAGGCTGTACCAAAGCATTCAAAAGCCCCAAAGATCTCAAGCGTCATCAAACAGTGCACACTCGTGAGCGACCATTCGCGTGCACCCAATGTAAAAGTAAATTTTCATCAAAAGGCGAACTAACTAGACATGTCAAAAATGTGCATCAACAGACCAAACAGTGGCGATGTTGTTGGCCTAGTTGCAAGCATAGAGGTGGCTATTGGTTTAATATGGTGTTACATGTCAAGGGCGTGCATTTGCAAAAGTCTGAAGATAAAACGAGAGATGCTGGCGAGTTTATTAAAAAATGCGAAGAAATGTTAATTGAAGAGGAAGAAGAATCAGACACTGAAGTAGAAGAAGACGAAGGTGATGATCATAATCATGACGATGATTCCAAACCAAAAACCAGATTTATTACCATACACTTGAATTGCCTAGATTGTGCCAAAATGTTCAAGAAAAAGAGAGAACTGAAACGACATCAACTCAAGGCTCATCGAATTCAACAATACCGTTGTCTAGTCAAAGACTGTTCGGCATCGTTTGAGAACATGTGAGTCATGATAGTTACAACTAGTTTAGATTTTATTTAATATTTACTTGATTTTAGAGATAGATTCAAAAAACACATATCAGTGAAACATCGCAATTGTGGAATGTGGTCCTGCCGGGAATGTAGCCATCAACTGAAAACATACCAAGATTTGGCGAGACACTTTACTTTGAAACACAAGAAAGGTCGTTTCGTTTGTGCCTACAATTACTGCACTGTAGAGAAAGACACAGTCAACGACATAGTGGCACACCACATATCTGTGCACAAACAGGCAAAACACAAGTGCCCTCGATGCAAAAAACGATTCAAAGATCTGCAAGCTCATGAGCGACAGCACACCGGTGATCGGCCATTTGGCTGTACACAGTGTGGTAAAGGCTATGTCACTAACAAGGAACTCAACAAACACATTCGAGCCAAGCATCAAAGCCGGAAACCGTTCAGCTGCAAGTGGGACAAGTGTCTGTACGAGGATGGTTATATTGGCAATATACTTAAACACGTTCGAGTACATCTCGAGAGGGCGGGTGATAAACGAGATCCGAAAATGTTTATTGAAAAACATTATGAACCAATAAAGACTGCTACTGCTGCTGCAGGTAGTAAAGTAAATAGCAAGAACAGATCTCAAGAAACTTCAAATAAGAAGAAAACGCAGAAGAAAAGATTGATTCGCTGATTACTGATGCTCAGTGAGTTCTGTTTAGAGTTTAGAGCGAAAACCGGCGAGTTACATTCTGCCAGCTCAAAAAACATTACTCTTCGCTATCCGCACAGCACAAGTTCATGTATTGCCCGATTACAAAAAATAAAACATTACCGACTTATGACTTATGATGTACGAGAAGAATAAAGTGATAGTCATGGTCTGTGTGGGTCCCACTTGCCTTTCGGCTTCCCTACAAGCATGTCGAATTTGGCTTTGTATCATTATCCTCTGTTTCCCCCTTCTTGACGTGTACTTGCTGATTTATATGTGATGATGATTGGTTATTACTATGAGCTTCATCAATTTTATTTACAATCTCTTCTGATTGATATGCAGGCTCGTTGAATGTTGTCGTCCCTTTTTCATAGACTGAGCTTATAGATTTGTAAAGTTTCGGTGATAATTGCTTGAGCATTTCATGTTTTCTGATTGTTGTGTTGTGTGATTTTTGTTTAGAAATGTGACTCAGATATGAACTAAAACGGACAAATCTTACACCGTGCGTTCTGATTGTTTAGTGCAAAATTCGGTACTTGAATACAAGCCTCAAAAGACTAATCAAACTGATTGTGTTCTCTTGGTGTGGCCCGCAGCAGCTGTCACTCGCTCATTTGGTAGCTCACTTGATGCTGCTCGTCCGCTCCTAGCATTTTAACATTTACTGCACAGCGACCTTCATTAGAGGCGAACACTGTTCACTGAACCTTGCTCACAGGACACAAGTGCAAGCTACCATTAGTCAAACTGTCAAACTCACTGTTGTCACAAATTGTATGCCCGTGCACGAGTGCACATGCAATGTTAGCTCATTAGTTCATGATAATTTTGTATTCACTCTTCGCTATGCACTACACAACCTCATGTGCATTCATTCCCCCTATTACTAGATTAAGAATAGAACCGACTCTTAAGTGCATTCACAGGCTGACATTGTCAGATAAAGTTCATTGTTCTGATCGGGGATTTCTTTCTGCTACCCCCACATGCTGCACAATATCTATCATTAAAATCAGAACACTAATGAGCGTAAAAACTGCCTGACTTGGCCAACATGCAACGAAAATGAACTTGACTGCAGTTCATGCATGATTGCATTCGATGTTGATTGTCAAACAGGCTTGTCAGTGTGCATTGTGGTTTCTCTCTCCATCTCGATTCATCTTCTCTCGTTCTTCAGTAGACTCACTCAACCAAACTTACATGTTCGCACAACTAAATTCGAGCAGCATTAAGCATTACCTTTGTTACGTGGCAGTTTTTTACCTTCATCGCCTTTAGACGCAAGCTATTACAATACACTTTAGCTTACATTATAAATTGTTTGTGTTATTTTGTGTCTACAATCATCGACCAATTCACAATTCAATTCAAAATATGTCTTGTTCTTGTGTAAAAGTTAAAAAGGAAGAAGAGCCAGAAGACAGTAAAGTTGATATCAAAGTCGAACCCAAATCATCATTCCATCACCACTACTGGATCTCATCCTCCACAACAAATGACATTAAACCAGTCATTATCAAGCATGAAATTAAGAAGGAAGAATATGATTCAGACTGCGACTGTAATGATTGTCGAGTTGCGCAGGGTAAAGTGATCAAGATAGTAAAAAATGTTGTTAATCCGTCGACAACACAGAATCAAACAGACAAACATGATGATGACTGTGGGTGTAATGACTGTGTACAAAATCGTCAAGTTGGAGGTCAAGTTACTGATCAAACTCATCAAGTCACGAATGATCGAACAGTTGATTTTACAGAACTACCAATCGGTGACAATGCTTCAAGGAGTTCCACTCCTGACTGGATGCCTTCGATTTTTAGCGATGATAATGAGACCGAAGACGATGACGAAACAATCCAAGATGATGATGAAGAGGAAAGTGATGCCATCCAAACGCAAATACCAGTAAAAAAGAAACTTAAATCCCAAATCTCTATGGAATACAGATGTCTCGCTGAAGGCTGCACTAAAGTCTTCAAGGACAACTACAAACTCAAGCAACACCAGACAGTGCACACTGGTGAGCGACCTTTTGCGTGCAAACAGTGTAAAAGCAAATTTTCCCAAAATGGCGAACTAAAGAGACATGTCCAAAATGTGCACCAAAAGACCAAACAGTGGCGATGCAGTTGGCCTAGTTGCAAGCATAGAGGTGGCTATTGGTTTAATATGGTGTTACATGTCAAGGGCGTGCATTTGCAAAAGTCTGATGATAAGACGAGAGATCCTGGTGAGTTTATTAAAAAATGTGAAGCACTGTCAATTGAAGAGGAAGAAGAATCAGACACTGAAGTTGAAGATGAAGTTGTTGATCATGATCATGACGATCATTCCAAACGGAAAACTCGGTTTATTATCATACACTTGAATTGCCTAGATTGTACCAAAACGTTCAAGACAAGAAAAGAATTGAAACTACATGAACTCATGGCTCATAAAATTCAGCAATTCCGCTGTGTGGTCAAAGACTGTTTGTCATCATTTGAAAACAGGTAATCTTTTATATTCACAAATAGTACAGATTTTATTTAATATTAACTTGATTCTAGTGATAAATTCCAAAAACATATATCAGTGAAACATCGCAATTGTAGAATGTGGTCTTGTCGCGAGTGTGACCACCAACTGAAACATGCCTAGATTTGAACACTTTAAAATGAAACACCAGAAAGGTCGTTTCGCTTGTGCCCACACTGACTGCACGGTAGAGGCAGACACTTCCAATGTCATTGTGGCACACCACTTATCTGTGCACCAACCAGCGAAACACCGATGTTTTGGATGCAAAAAGCGATTCAAACAACGGAAAGATCTGCTAGAACATGAGCGACAGCACACGGGTGATCGGCCATTTGGCTGTACTCAGTGTGACAAACGTTATACTGCCAACAAGGAACTCAATAAACACATTCGAGCCAAACATCAGAGTCAAAAGCCGTACAGATGCAAGTGGGACAAGTGTGTGTATGAGAATGGATACATTAACAACATATTCAAACACGTTCGAGTACATCTCGAGAGAGAGGGCGATAATCGTGAACCGAAAATGTTTATTGAAAAACATTATGAACCAATAAAGACTGCTGCTGCTGCTTCTGGTAGTAAAGTAAATAGCAGGAACTGATCTCATAATCATCAAATAAGAAGAAGGATAAATCGATTTGCTGATGACTGATGCTCAGTGAGTTCTGTTTAGAGTTTAGTGCGAAAACCGGCGAAATTTACATTTTGCCAGCTCAAAAGGCATTACAATTCACTCTCTGCACAACACAAGCTCATGTACATGTATTACCCGATATCTAAAAATAAAACTTAACCGAATTTGTTGGCATTCACAGCCTGACATGAACGAGAAGAAGAAAGTGATAGTCATGGTAGCTTGATGCCACTAACTTTCATGCTCCCCCACAAGTACAATGTCGAAAATAGATCTGCGTGTAAATCTTAAACTTGACAAAGAAGCAACGAAAGCCAACTCGACTAACATCGTGAATGTACTGCATTGTATCCTCAATCCCTCCATCTCCCTTCATCTTCTCTCCCTCATCTCATGAACTCATTCTCACAAACATGCTCTACTAAATTCGGCAAGCATTAACGTGTCAGTGTTTGTGCCTTTAACGTCTTTACTCTGTGACTGTCTTCTGCATGTACACTGTACACTCCTCTAACTTGTGTTATTTATCATTATCATTGACCAATTTTCAATTGACAATATGTCTTGTTATCTAGTAAAAGTTAAAAGTGAAGAACCAGTAGACAGCAAAATTTATATCAAAGTTGAACGCAAATCATCACCCCACCACTACTCATCGTCTTCATCATGCACTACACATGACATCAAACCAGTCATTATCAAGCATGAAATTAAAAAGGAAGAATATGATTCGGATTGTGATTGTAATGATTGTCGTGTTGCCCAGGGTAAAGTGATCAGGATGACAAAAGATGATGTTGTTCCGTCGATAACACAGAATCAAACAAAGACACATGATGACGACTGTGGTTGTAATGAATGTGTGCAGGATCGTCAAGCCACAGATCAGGCTAATCAAGGTTCCAATGATCAGTCTGTTGACCTTACCGACCAACCAACCTGTGACAATGCTTCAAGAAGTTCCACTCCTGACTGGATGCCATCGATATTTAGTAGTGACGATGATGAGGCTGAAGATGATGACGAAACAACCCATGATGAAAGGGATGATGATGACATTAATGTCAATGACAAAGAAGAAGAAATTCAAAAAGATGACGATAATGAATCTCAAGTGGAAAGCAATTTTATTTTAGGTGACAACTATACGCTAGAACAAGTAAAACAGAAACTTAAATCCAACATCCTTATGGAAATGAAACACAAATGTCGCATTGAAGGTTGTTCCAAGGCCTTTAATTTATCCAGTGATCTCAAGCAACACATGACAGTGCACACCTGTGCCGATGCTTGTAATGATGATTCCAAACCGAAATCCAAATTCATTACCGTACACTTGAATTGTCTGGATTGTAGCAAAACGTTCAAGACAAGACTAGAATTGAAGGGACATCAACTCAAGGCTCATCAAATTCAGCGATACCGTTGTGTTCTCAAGGACTGCTCGGCTTCGTTTGGTAGCAAGTAAGTTTTTATCGTTACAGTCAGCTAAGTTAACATCTATCTATCATATATTATGATTTAAGCTTACAATTAAACCATCACCAATCCGTAAAGCATCGCAACTGTCGAGTGTGGACTTGTCGAGAATGTGGAAGCCAAATGAAAACATACCATAATTTGGCTAATCACTTTAGATATAAACATCAGAAAGGCCGATTCGTATGTGCTCACACTGGCTGCACTGTTGAGACAGACACTATGAGAGAAATGGTGACACACACACGTGTGCACCAAGCAACGATCCATCGGTGCTCAACGAGTGGATGCAATAAACGATTCAAACAACGTTATGTTCTACTAGAACATGAGCGAACGCATACGGGTGAACGGCCATTCGCCTGTGCACAGTGTGACAAACGTTTCAATGCCAAACAACGGCTCAAAAATCACATTCGAGGCAAACATCAGAGTCGGAAGCCGTACAGTTGCAAGTGGGACAAGTGCCAGTATGTGAATGGCTACAATGGCGATATGCGCAAGCATGTTCGTGCTCATTTCGAAAAAGCAGGTGTTGATGCAAAACGAGAAATAAATGATTTCATTGAAAGACACTTTGAATCAGTGACTACTGCTGCGTCGGGTTGCAAAGGAACTAGAAAAAACTGATCTAAAGGACCATCTAACACAAAGAAGAAGAAGATCGATTCGCTGATGATTGATGCCCAGTGAGTTCTGTTTAGAATTTAGTGCGATAACCGGCGAGTTCGTGAATACTCAAGCAATAGACTTGTCTGTACGTGTCACTGCAATTCTTCAGTTTAGACGCGTCACATTACTTTAAAACAACAGTTGCTCGCTTAATTTATGGCTTACTGCTATCCGCTCAGAGCATTTTAGTATTTGCAGCAGAATGTTGATATATCATCAGCAGAGGCGACTGTTCACTGAACCCATTCACGCGCGTGCAAACTGCCATTACTGCACACTCACTGTTGTTTAGATTAAATTGCATATACTAGTGTATGAGTGCACATACTGCCAATTCATCAGACATTCACATTGTGCACAGCACTTACTCATGTATTGCCCGATATCTAAAAATAAAACTTTACCGAATTTGTTGGCATTCACAGACTGACATGTACGAGAAGAAGAAAGTGATAGTCATGGTACCAACTTTCATGCTCCCCCACAAGTACAATGTCGAAAATAGATCTGCGTGCAAATCTTAAACTTGGCAAAGAAGCAACAATACCAACTTGACTAACATCGTGAATGTATTGCAGTCTCCTCTATCCATCCATCTCCCTTCATCTTCTCTCTCTCTCTCTCTCTCTCTCTCTCTCTCTCTCTCTCTCTCTCTCTCTCTCTCTCTCTCTCTCTCTCTTTCTCATCAATGAACTCATTTTCACAAACAAGCATATTGCTCTACTAATTTCGGCAAGCATTAACGTGTTAGTGTTTGTGCCTTTAACGTTTTTACACTGTGACTGTCTTCTGCATGTACACTGTACACTCCTCTAACTTGTATTATTTATCATTATCATTGAACAATTTTCAATTCACAATATGTCTTGTTATCTTGTGAAAGTTAAAAAGGAAGAGCCAGTAGACAGCAAAATTGATATCAAAGTTGAACACAAATCATCACCCAACAACTACGCATCTTCATCATCATGCACAGCAAATGACATCAAACCAGTCATTATCAAACATAAAATTAAGAAGGAAGAATATGATTCAGATTGCGATTGCAATGATTGTCGAGTTGCGCAAGGCAAAGTGATCATGATAACAACAGATGATGTTGTTCCGTCAACACAGAATCAAACAAACAAACATGATGACGACTGTGGTTGTAATGACTGTGTGCAGGATCGTCAAGTCACAGATCAGGCTAATCAAAGTGCCAATGATCAGTCCATAGACCTTCACGACAAACCAACCGATGACTATGCTTCAAGAAGTTCCACTCCTGACTGGATGCCGTCGATATTTAGTAGTGACGATGATGATGAGAGTGAAAACGACGAAACAACCCAAGATGAAAAGGAGGATGATCCTGACTTTATTGATGATGATAACGAAGAAAGAGTTCAGAAAGATGACAATTTCCAAGAGGAAAGCAATGACACTTCATGTCACAACCAAACGCGAGTACCTGTAAAAAGGAAAGTTAAGTCACGCATCTCAATGGAAGCAAAATACAAATGTCTCGCTGATGGCTGTACTAAAGCTTTCAAAACCCCCACCGATCTTAGTCGTCACAAAACAGTGCATACTGGTGAGAAACCTTTCGTCTGTCCTCAGTGCAAAAAGAAATTTCCACAAAAATTCGAAATAAAGAGACATGTCCAAAATGTACACCAAAAGACCAAACAGTGGCAATGCGCTTGGCCAGCTTGCAAACACAGAGGCGGCTATTGGATTAATATGGTGAGACATGTCAAAGACATACATATCAGAAAATCCGAAATCAAGACAAAGGATCCTATTGAATATATTACAAAATGTGAAGAAATCCCAAATGGCGAGAAGAAACTTGGCACTGAAGAAGAAAGCGAAGATGACGTTGATGATAATGATTTCAAACGGAAAGCTTGTTTCATTACCGTACATTTGAACTGTATGGATTGCAGCAAAACTTTCAAGACCAGAGATGAATTGAAGCGACATCAACTCACGGCTCATCGTATTCAGCGATTCCGTTGCCTGGTTAAAGACTGTTTGGTATCATTTGAAGAAAAGTGAGCATTGACTAGCGATCCTTTCCGTCTACCTGGGCTTAACTTAGATTCTAACATTTATTGCTATGATTCTAGGAAACAATTTTTCCAGCACAGATCAGTGAAACATCGCAGCTGTCTAACATGGAACTGTCATGAATGTGGCAACCAAATGCAAACATACCATTATTTGACGGATCACTTTAGATTGCATCATCAGAAAGGTCGATTCGTTTGTGCCCACACTGGCTGCACTGTAGAGACAGACACCATAGTTGGTATTACGATGCACACACGTGAGCACAAATCCGTGATGCACCGATGTTCAACGAGTGAATGTAATATACGATTCAAAAAACTAGAAGATCTTCTAGTACATGAACGAACGCACACGAGGGACAAGCCATTTGCATGTACACAGTGTGACAAACGCTATACCACGAACAAAGAACTCAAAAACCACATTCGAGCCAAGCATCAGAGCCGGAAGCCGTTCAGCTGCAAGTGGAAAAACTGTAAACATGATTCTGGTTACTTGGGCGATATGCTCAGACATGTCCGTGCTCACTTCAAGAAAGCAGGTGATGATGTGAAAAGGGAAGCAAATGATTTCATTGAAAGACACTACGAACCAACGACGACTGCTGCTGCAGGTGATAAAGAAACGAACAAGAACACTTCTAAATGATCATATAACTTGATAAATGAAGCAAAACTCGATTCGTTAAAGACTTTTAACATACATGGCATCATCATATTGCTTAATTGCACTCGCTTATTCTCTAGTTTGTGCACGTTTACGTTCGTTTTTCCGGTGATCCATCTAGACTTGAACTAGTACTGAACAAGAGATTGGCCGACAGAAATAGAAACCAACTGCAGCAGATGACAAAGTAATTAATCTAATGCGAGACATTCGACAATGTAACAAGAAGAGGAGGAAAATGTCGATTTGTTAATGGTATCCAACACATACATGATTATTAGAAAACTTTAATTGATCACCAAACACAACTAATACACTAATATGCATGCAAATACACATACACAAAGAGAACATTAAGGGGCCTATTGTGCGATAACTTATCAGTGATAAGACATGTAGAGAGATAAGATTGTGCTTAATAAAACAATATTGGAATGTATATGTACAATGTATGTGTGCAAACTTCTCAAATCGCTCACTAGACAAACACTCTTTTCCAGTACTTCCACAGTATCTTGTCCCACTGATTTGAGTCCGGCTTCTTGAGTTTATGATCCTCACAAAGATGGAGCTTAATTCGTTCTGTATCGCCAGCAAAATAGTCGCAGCCCTTCCACTGACATCGGTAGCCATCCTTCAGGTGAGACTTCTCATGTCGCACCAGATCGGTGAGTCTTGGAAAAAATCGACAACACTTGGTACAATCGTAACGTTTCACCACTTTAGTCTCACGATGTCTCTTCAAATGAGTCTCTAGCAATCGTTTATCCTTGGCAGCATAGGCGCAGCCATCGAAGGTACATTTGAATTTCGATTCAACATGTGTGTACCGGTGGCCGTCCACTTTCTGTCTATTGGTGGTAGAGACAAAATCACAACCATCGTGTGCACATTGAAAATGTCCCATTTCGTGTTGAAGATAGTTGTGAGCGATCAATTTTTTGTAATTTGTACTTGAGTAGTTGTTACATTTTGGACATTCATAACGGTCCATGTCTTTGTGATCATTTCGACGATGAGCAGTGAGTTGCATTCTAAAGTATTAATAAAACAGATTTGATTAATTTGTATATTAGATCAAATTACAGAATAGACCATTTACTCACAAGTACTTGAAGGAAGCAGTACAGTCGGACAGGAGGCACTGATGTTGGTCAATCTGATGAGACTGCAGTAAGTGTTGGTTGAGTTCGATTTTGTTCAGCACAAACATGGGACAATGCTCAACTGGACAATCCAGACGCAGAGTGATGAATCTTGCTTTTCCTTTTTCATCTTTAGGCTCATCATGCACCACCACTGCTTTATCATAATCTTTTTTGTTCTCTTTTTGAGGTTGTCGAAATTTTCTTTCCACAAACTCATTTGGATCTCGGTTTGGTTCACCTGCCATACGAAGATGAAATCGAACGTGCTTTGTAATGTTGCCCGCATAAGCACACGAGTATTGACACTTTGGCCACGTGCACCTGTACGGCTTATAATCCTCATGTACCCTACGAATATGTTGGTTGAGTATCTTTTGAGTGGCAAAGCTTTTCGAACAATCCTTACACGCGAAAGCTATCTCGCCCGTATGAATCGATCGTACGTGTAGTACAAGATCGACTTTGTGCTTGTAACTTTTGTCACAATTGTGATATGAACAACGGAACGTTGGAAGATGGTCTTTGAAATGATTCATCATGCTACTACGAGTAGTGAGCGACTCAAATTGGCAACCATCGTGGGCACATTTGAAGTGGCCCGCCTGATGCATCTGCCAGTTGTGATGAAGTAGCCGTTTGTAGTCCATCGCCTCGAAAGAGCACTCTCTACAGGGCCACATTGCGAGATCACCATGTTCGGTGATTTTGTGCTCCTGGACTTGTTCACTTTTCACAAAAGAAGTCATAGTATGTTTAGTATAATAGAAAGGCAAGAGAGCAACTCACCAGTACTCGAACAAAGCGGAACAGGCACCAACCGGACGGCGAAACCGACGAATCTGATGTTCGGTCAATTGGTGCAACTTTAACTCGAACTCATCTCTCACAATTTGGCCACAAAATGAACACTTCAAGTGCACAATAGTGATCCAACGTTTCGGGTTTTCTCCTATTAGTTGTCTAATTGGTCCTTCATCATTTTCATCATCAACATCATCTTCTTCAGGTTCGCTTTCCTCGCCACTGCTTTCTATTTGGTTCTTTGGTTTTTTGTTGGTTGGAATCGTTTTCACTCTTTTTCTTGATGAAACATCATTTGCATCACTTTCCAATTCGTCATCATCTGAATTTGACAATTCATCCGGTAACTCAAAGTCGCTCTCTTCACTGTCACTGCTTTCGAGATATCGAGAGACATACGAACTTTTGGGTTTGGCAGTTGCTCGGTTTGATCTACGAACATAGTGATTAGAGCTACTACTAGTGGTGGCTTCTTGATTAGAATCTTCATTTCTATGATCTTTGAGTGCTGATTGGGCTGAGGTAGATGGTTGTGGACTTTTGTTCACACGATCATTTGAACTCAAATGGTTGTCATCATCATCATCTTCGTCACTATTCTCATCTGAACTACTACTACTAAAGAATGGCGGGAGATAATCAAGAGTCGGACATCGGTCATCATCATTTTGCTCCTGCTTTGTACTATCTGTATTATTCAGGTTGTGTTGGACATTTAATTGCCCTGCAAAATGAAATGGAATGCATTCATTGCAGCCACAGTCTTCTTCAGTCATTTCATTTTTGATGCATTCACGCTTGATGATGGATAAATGATCGAGTAGAAGTGATTCACTTTCACATTTCTCTTCCTCTTTGAGCTCACATTTAACCAACTTGTGCTTTGTTTCATAATCATCGGATGATTCCTCCTTCTTGATGGTTACTTGCTGATTTACTTTTGATGATGATTTAATATTACTATGACATTCATCACTTTGATCGACAATCTCTTCTTTAATTTGTACGTTCGTTGAGTGTTGTTGTCGTTGTTTCGTACACTTAGTAGATGGATTTGTTGAGTTTTGGTGCGAATCTTTTGAGCTTTTCATTTTGTGTGCTGTTGTTTATAATACAGATAAAATGAGATACATGAACGGATAAATAGCATAATAACGTGTTTTGCTAAGTGCTGCGAAAGCCAGTGAGTGACTGAGACAACATAAAGGACTGATCAAGCAACGTAAGTTCTTTCTGTGTGTGTGACCTAATTCATGTTTGCTCACAGGAACACATTCGATGACATTTCGCATTCATTTCAGTTCCTCTTTATTTTGGGTTTCCGTATCGATCGGTCCAACAAGGAGAGCAAATATATTGCGGGCACAAGCACTCATGGAAGAGATCCCAAGACGCGCGCCACATCTAGTTATCCGCTTTTCTGTGTTATTGCCAAGGAGCACAGTTCTCTCTTTCTCTCTCTCTCTTTCTCTTTCTCTCTATCTCTCTCTCTCTCTCTCTCTCTCTCTCTCTCTCTCTCTCTCTCTCTCTCTCTCTCTCTCTCTCTACAAATTAAATTTTCCGAGAAAGAATTCCCTCTTGTACTGGTTCGTATTTGTTTGTTTTCAATGGCAACTGCTGTAGATTGTTGTTAAATTAGTGCCGCAGTGAGCTCATGCTGAAAATGACTTGGCGCTTATTTGACAATTTACGGCGAGCGCCCATATCAAGCACAAACCAAAAAAAAGTACACCAGCACCATCAGCAGCACACGCCAAATGGAAGCTGAACTGAGATGCAGTGAAGTTGTGAGCCAGTGAAAGCTGCAGCAGCATCTCAATTGGATAGGCACACACAGTGCACGGTAACGTTTGAGTTGAGTTGTATTGTTTGGTGGGTCCACCGCTGCCTGCTTTCTCATTGCGGCTCGACCCCTCTCTTTTCTCTCTCCACTCCTCGGTGGATCGTGCTAGCACAGTCACGAGCAACCGACCAAATTGGCACTTTTAATGATCGTTCGTATGTTTAGATCTAGTGCCACTGATGTGTGGCACACATTGTGTGCGTTAGCCAGTCATTAGCTCAGGCGGACAACGAGACAAGCACACCGTGGACGGGTTGCACACACACTCGCTCTCATTTAGAGAAATTGAATCGATTCAGTTGTGATCGTGTGTACTCTGTGCCTTGACGTTGGCACACCGAGATGCACTCATCCTCTCTCTCTCTCTCTCTCTCTCTCTCTCTCTCTCTCTCTCTCTCTCTCTCTCTCTCTCTCTCTCTCTCACGCGCACACTGGCTCACTGCAGTACACTTCTGTTCAGTTCCCAATTGAATGAGGATAGCACAGAGTGGTGAATCACTAGTAGTATTGAATAGTGCTGTACATTTCCAAATGATGAAAAGGGCGAAAGTTGGCGCTCTATCATCTCTCTCCAGTATGTGTATGCCACTTTGCGCTATATATTTATTTATTTGCACTCCTAATCGGACAGATTAGGGCTCTCAAGAATATAATGCATGTAATGCGTCCAATGCGTGAACATACATAGCCAAATAGAAATTGAACAGATGTTCAATACAAAAATGAACAAGTCAAAGGTTGAGTGCAGTCCGAGTGGACAAACAGTGCAACAAACGATCACGTACGAAATGAGGCAAGTGTTCGCTCGGTGTTCACCGCTGTCAGCTGTCTAATGGGGACCCTAGCCCAATCTCTCCTTTTTTCTTCACTTATCGATTAAGCGAACGAATGCACATTCACTGGGCAACCGGCCAAATTGGCATTCGAAGTGACTGATCACCGATCGGGGATGCCTCTTGCCTTTCTGGAATCTGCCGCAACTTGGCCCTGACAAGCAACGAGTCAATCTGTGCAAATTGACTGACGCTCGTGATTTCAATGGCCAAGAGAGAGAGAGAGAGAGAGAGAGAGAGAGAGAGAGAGAGAGAGAGAGAGAGAGAGAGAGTGAGAGAGAGAGAGAGGCTCTGCATGTGTGCCCTTTGCTGTCCTCTCACTCTCCCGCTCCATAATTATAACTCACCCCACCATTAGGCACACCTCACATTGCAAGGATCATATGGACTCGCTAACACACACATTTATTGCAACTCAATTCGAGTTACATACATTTAGTTGCTTATGTGACTTTGTGTGTTGTAGTCTGTCTTTAGACTGTGCGTCTTGTCATACTGCACTTTTCGCGCACACACTGCTAACTTGTGTTGTGTTATTATAATTGGAGGAGCGACCGCAATCACTCACGCTGAGCGAGCGAAGCGAGCGAGGTGTGAGTGATTGCGGGAGCGACGATATATACCCGAGAAAAATGTAACTTCAGTCATTTCTTGTGAACAAAAATCCGGGAAAACTACCATATGGATCGGTCTGAAAATTTAACACAGTGTTCTGGTTGGGGTCTAGATGTGCTGTATAGTTTTGGGGCCATATAGGTCAAAGGTCAAAGGAGTAGTAATTTTGAGAAAAATGCCAAATTTTGTATTGAAATGTGTTGGGACCGATAGTCAACAATGTGTGTGCTCCAGTGTGACACAGCCAAGCACACGCTTTCCCTCTCACGCCCGCTGTGCGCATTAAAGATGCGCAGTAAAGAGCACACTTAAAGGTGACTCTTATTGTCGGATGCGGATCATTTGACTTGAGTGCAGGTGTCTGTTTACATTTTTAGACATATTCGACAATTATCGCCACAAATAATTGGTCCAAAATTTTAAACCTATCACAATTTATTTCAAATAATGCGGCGATGCTCAAATAACCATTGACATGTTTAGGAGCAAAGGTTGCAATTTGTTCTATTTGCAGACAAAAATGTCTTGCTGAACTACTTTGATATTGTATTAGATTTATGGAAAATTTTAAATAATAAACCTCTTGTATGGGAAACTACACTTAACAATGAAGATAAATCCATGGCAATGATAATTTCATAAAATGTAGATTCAAAATATTTGTATTCTATCTATCTTCTTATATTTAAACCCCGCTTGCCGATAGTTGAATTTTAATTTAGATTTGTGAACCGAGTACCAATTTTAGATTTTTTTTCTTTATTAGACTTTTTGTTGAGATCTTTCTTTGTCTTGCATTATCATCATAGGTTTTCTTAACAAATACTGTTGTTGTACATGAAAATATGGTGATTCAAGATTATATGGATGGAGAAACAATTAGAGTTGAAGACAGTGATCATATTTGAAGAAGGCGATGTTCACGATCCACATTGTATGATGTTAATCGAGAATTTTTTTGTTATCTCAATTGGTCTTAACTAAATGTGATGATCTGCATGCATACCTAGGTACATTGTTTGAATTTCAGATTGATGATAAAGAAACAAATTAGATTAGTGCTCTCATAAAGCAAAAGTAAACTTTCAAAAATTACGGTTTGTTAGAATTAGCAAAGCTGAGCAGTTCAACCCTTATCTCTGATGAATAACACTTTCTTTACTTTCAATTAAATTCAAATCAAACCGTAGTTTTTGAAAATTTACTTTTGCTTTATGAGAGGACTAAAGAGTGATGCCCATTTTCGCCCATTTTACACGAGTCGATATAATATATTGGCACCTATGCATTCCAGACAAAATTACTATCAAAAGAAAGGGTATGACTTGTAGAATCGTTCTGTGTAGGTTCCAATTGGATCTCTCTTATGGTTCTAGAATAATAGTCCAGAAAAAATGATTGGGAAAATGACAATGAAAGCGATAATAAGTCAACACAAGTTCATAATCTCATGTAAAATAGTCATTGCCTTTTCAACTCATTTACCACAAATACACCAGACAAGTTCAAACCATCATCACCAAAGAAAGTTTAGTCAATGCTAACTTTTGACATTTTAGTTTTATCT
This sequence comes from Rhizoglyphus robini, assembly GCA_023373905.1. Taxonomy (NCBI): domain Eukaryota; kingdom Metazoa; phylum Arthropoda; class Arachnida; order Sarcoptiformes; family Acaridae; genus Rhizoglyphus; species Rhizoglyphus robini. The sequence continues at coordinate 781,373 of JAKIJQ010000014.1, forward strand.
TTCTAGCTTTCCTTGAAAAATAAACGATGACGACTTGAAGATTAAACTTAAAGTTTGAACTTGTCTGGTGTATTTGTGGTAAATGAGTTGAAAAGGCAATGACTATTTTACATGAGATTATGAACTTGTGTTGACTTATTATCGCTTTCATTGTCATTTTCCCCATCATTTTCTCTGGACTATTATTCTAGAACCATAAGAGGGATCCAATTGGAACATTCGCAGAACGATTCTACAAGTCATACCCTTTCTTTTGTTACTAATTTTGTCTGGATGGCATAGGTGCCAATATGTTTGTTCCCTTCGTGTAAAATGGGCGAAAACCTCTATTGAAATGGGCATCACTCTTTGTTTGCTTCGTTAAACTTTTAATTGCCAAACGAAAGTTTAATTGTATCGCAATCGATTTGGGCGGGAATGAATCTTCGATTATATTTGCATTGAATGTGACTAAATGACTTCGATGTTTCACACACTCTCGCTCCGACTTTCACGCCAATGGAGTTACCTATTTTTATGAATTTATGATAGATATAATTTTTCAAAATGCCAGCAGCTGGTTCAAAGACTAGTTTACAAATTGACACAGTTCTGCCTTAAAATATGTTCTGTTCACGAGTGCAATTTAAAAAGGAGAAAGAAGAAGCTGAAGACAACGAAATTGATATCAAAATCGAACACAAATCATCACTCCACCTCTACTCATCGTCTTCATCATGCACTGCCTATGACCGCAAACCAGTCATTATCAAGCATGAAATTAAAAAGGAAGAATATGATTCTGACTGCGACTGTAATGATTGTCGAGTTGGACAGGGTAAAGTGATCAAGACAAAAAGGAATGATGGCGTTAATTTGGAAGAAAAGCAAATCGACAAACACGATGATGACTGTGGGTGTAATGACTGTATTCAGGATTTTCAAGTTGGTGGCCAAGTTGCTGGTCAAGTTGTTGATCAGGCTAATCAAGGTTCCAATGATCAGACTACTGGCCTAACAGACGGACCAATCGGTGAAGATGCTTCAAGAAGTTCCACTCCTGACTGGATGCCATCGATATTTAGTGATGATAATGACGACGAAGAGAGTGATGATGATGAGACTGAAGTCGATGACGAAGCAACCCAAGATGAAAGTGATGATGATGATCCTGACTTTAGTGTCAATGATGAAGAAGAGATACAGAATGTTAACCATGATCATTCTCAAGAGGAAAGCGATAGCGAATCCAGTAAAAACCAAACGCCAGTTGCCGTTAAAAGGAAAGTAAAAGAAAGAAAAATAAAATCACGTTCCCAAATAGAAGCGAAATTCAAGTGTCTCGCTGAAGGCTGTACCAAGGCATTCAAGTGTTCCAGCGATCTCAAGCGTCACAATAGTGTGCACACTGGTGAGCGACCATTCGCATGCAAACAGTGCAAACTCAAATTTTCCCAAAAAGGCGAACTAAAGAGACACGTCCAAAATGTACACCAAAAGACCAAACAGTGGCGATGCAGTTGGCCTAGATGCAAAATGAGAGGTGGCTATTGGTTTAATATGGTGACACATGTCAAGGCGGTACATTTGAAAAAGTCAGACGACAGGAATCCGGGTGAGTATATTAAAAAATGTGATGAATTGTCGAGTGAAGAGGAGGAAGAAATTGAGACAGGGAATGATGATGAATTCAAAACTAAATCCAATTTCATTACCGTACACTTGAATTGTCTGGATTGTAGCAAAACGTTCAAGACAAGAGATGAATTGAAGGGACATCTGCTCAAGGCTCATCAAATTCAGCAATTCCGTTGCCTGGTCAAGGACTGCTCGGCTTCGTTTGACAATAAGTGAGTTTCGGTGTTTACCACTTTCTAAGATTCTATCTAACATCTACATATAATTTAAGGAAAGAATATCTCGAGCACAGATCAGTGAAACATCGCAGCTGTCGAGTGTGGCCCTGTCGAGAGTGCGGCAGCGAAATGAGCTCATACCATAATTTGAGTAGTCACTTTAGACTGCAACATCAGACAGGCCTATTCGCTTGTGCCTACACTGGCTGCACTGTCCAGACGGATACCATCAGAGATATGGGGACACACACACTCGCACACAAACCCGCGACACATCAATGCAGTGGATGCAATAAACGATTCAAAGCGCGTAAAGATCTACTAACTCACGAGCGAATGCACACTGGTGAACGACCATTCGCCTGTGCACAGTGTGACAAACGCTTTAATACTAACTATCAACTCCAAAATCACATTCGAGCCCATCATCAAAGTGCTGCTGGAACTAGTAAAGGAACAAACAAGAGAGGACCTAAAGGATCTTCTAACAAGAAGAAGAAGATGAAGAAAAGATCGATTCGCTGATGATATTCAAAACGCAGATAATTGCCTTATTACATTCACTCATTCGTTTGTTTGTTCTAGAACACTTTTTATTGAACATACACTACTACACTAATATGCATGCACAGACATATACATAGAATGCATTATGGGGGGTTATTGTGTGATAAGACATTATGGGAGATAAGATTGTGTTTAATAAAGTTCATTATTGAAACGTGGATGTATGTGTGTGTGTTGAGTTAAGAAGTCCAGGAGTTGTAGCTCAAAGAAGTGGATTAAAAACGATTGATGTCTGAGCTATTGGTCCTGTATTGAAGAATCGAGTGGAGATAGTGTTGTGTCATCACCATCTCGTAAGGCATGCTGTTCACTGAGCCTGAATAGACACATGGACAACTTTCATGATTCACTGGTGATGGTGGTGTGTGCACTTGTGAAGATGTGTGGTGTAGGGCTAAGTGATGTTCGGTGGCAAGGACAAAACTGGTCGTGATGTGTTGTGTGGTACACACGTACAGAATGAGAATGGTCGAGTGAACCAGTTGCCTTCCACCGTTGACGAATCCTTCTCCTTGTGATGATGGTGTGCACTTGTGAAGATGTGTGGTGCAGGGCTGAGTGGTGTTCTGTGGCAAGGACAAAAACTGGTCGTGATGTGTTGTGTGGTACACACGTACAGAATGAGAATGGTCGAGTGAACCAGTTGCCTTCCACCGTTAACGAATCCTTCTCCTTGTGATGATGATGTGCACTTGCGAAGATGTGTGGTGTAGGGCTGAGTGGTGTTCGGTGGCAAGGACCAGACTGGTCGTGATGTGTTGTGTGGCACACGCGTACAGAATTGTCGAGTCAACCAATTGACGTCTATCGTTAATCAATCCTTCTTTTTGTGATAATCCACTCGTTGTGATGAGTAATCACAATGTCTCTGGTGCAGTTCGACTCGATGTGTTGATGAATGAACGAAACGATTTCAAGCAGTGAGGGGAGAAAGCTGTGTAAGCTAAACCATCCGACCACTGAACAAGCAGAAACAGTGAAATGTATTCAATTTGTATGACAAACTCGAGTGGTGTAACTCACTTGAGGTGAGGGGAAAGTGCAGAGTGCAGAGTAGACCTCCAATGCCGAACAATGGCAGACATCTGTGCACCAGCCAGCATTAGTCGAGCTACTATTAGTTAAACTGAGAGTCAGGCAGAGGAGAGTGGACGGCCAGCGCGCTCACTATCACATGCACACACACACGAGAGAGAAATTCAATCGGTCAGTTCAGTGGTGACCGTGCACTGTGCCGTTTAAGTTGGCACAAATAGAGGGTAAACGCAAATGTTTTAAAAACAACAACTTTTGTGTAATCTGAGTAATAATAACTTTATTGAATGATGAATGTATGAATTGAAACTTGGATATGAACATGAGATAGAGACATGACTAATCGCTATTTGGTAATTAGCTTAAAATGTGGCCTATTAGTAGGCCAATTGTCAATTGGCACTTTTAGTGATCGTTCGTGTGTTCAGATCTAGTTTGTGTGTGCGTTTGCCAGTCATTCACTCGGGCGGACAACGAGACCGGCACAGAGTGGACGGGCGGCACTAATCCTCGCTCTCACAGAGAGAAATTGGATCGATTCAGTTGTGATCGTGTGTACTCTGTGTCTTGATGTTAGCACACGAGATTCTCTCTCTCTCTCTCTCTCTCTCTCTCTCTCTCTCTCTCTCTCTCTCTGGCTCACTGCTTTAATGCATTTCTGTTCAGTTCCCAATTGAATGAGGAGGGGTTACGGAGCCCCTTTGCTTGACGTAACAGCACAGAATGGTGAATCACTAGTAGTATTGAATTGTGCAGTGCATTTCCAAAAAATGAAAAGGGCGCGAGCAAAAGTAGCGGCAGAAAGAGCCTTGTCATTTCTCCCGCGTGTGTATGCCACATTGCGCTATATATTTATATGCACTTCTTATTGGACTGATAAGGGTTCCAAAAGATGTTAATACATGAAATGAGTGCGAAATGCGTCATTAATCGTATCCCTGTGCGTGCAATGTTACCACTACACACTATGCTCCACTACCGGGCACAACCACAAGAACCGACCCGTCAGTTTTGGGCTGAGGGTGAACCCTCACTAAGGAGATGCACTGAATTGCATTCAGTTGGGTACTTCCAATTTCGTCTTCCTCAACTCCACCAACTTTTGTTCATCTTTTTCATTTTTGCCTAAAATTGGCCATGAATTCTTCCACTGATCAAAACAACTTCAAAAAGTGTTTATATTTCCTGTTTTTTTGTACATTTTAGTTTCTCACTGACAGAAACTGACAGCATGAACAATCATAATGCATGCAAGGAGTGTGCCACTAAAAGTGCAGGGTGCTCGCTGCATGTGTGAACTACTTTCGCATTGCAGAAAATAACTATTTTGAGCAGAAAGCAGTGCGCTTTCAAATAATCGAGCTCCGGTGTGGGGTGAAGTGTCTAAGTGTATTAAGTCATCAGCGGTGCACTGTGCCATAGTGATCAGAGCTCAAACTAAACCGAAAGAACTCAATCGTTTGATCTCAGGACATTTAGAGTATTCACTCATTTCCGTTACCCTGAACCAGACTCAATACAATTTGTCTGTTTTACTTTCATCACAAACAACAACAACAACATAACAGTCCAAAACATGAAACGCTCAAAAGATTATCACCAAAACTCAACAAAATCATCAACTGAATCAACGGAAAAACGAAAACGCCACAACTCAACGAGCGCACAAATCAAAGAAGAGATTGTCGATCAAGTGGATGAAACTCATAGTGAAAACCAACCAACATCAGCACCATCATCATCACCATCATTATCACCATGTTCAAGAGTAAAAGTCAAAAAGGAAGAACCAGAAGACAGCAAATGTGACATCAAAGTTGAACCCCAAACATCGTCTCCAGGCACAGCAAATGACATTAAACCAGTCATTATCAAGCATGAATTTAAGAAAGAGGAATACGATTCGGATTGCGACTGTAATGATTGTCGAGTTGGGCAGGGTAAATTGATCAGGATAACAACGAACAATGTTGCTCACAACACAACACAGAATCAAACAGACAAACATGAAGACGACTGTGGGTGTAATGAATGTGTTCAGGATCGTCAAGTTGGCCGTCAAGTTACTGATCAGGCTATTCAAGGTGCCAATGATCAGTCCGTTGACCTTGCCGACCAACCAACCGGTGACGATATCTCAAGAAGTTCCACTCCTGACTGGATGCCATCGATATTTACTGATGATGATGATGACGATGATGATGATGTTGAGAGTGATGATGATGAGACTGAAGTCGATGACGAAACAATCCAAGATGAAAGGGACGATGATGATGATCCTGACTTTAGTGTCAGTGATGAAGAAGAATTACAGAACGATGAAGAAGATGATGATGATGATACTCAAGAGGAAAGCGATTGTGACAACTATACGCCAGTACCTTCAAAATTGGAAGGAAAAGAAAGTCAAGGAAAATCAAACAACTCTATGGAACCGAATTACAAATGTCTTGTTGAAGGCTGTAAAAGGGCATTCAAAAGAAAGTCCGATCTCAAGCGTCACAATAGAGTGCACACTCGTGAGCGACCTTTCGCATGTCCTCAGTGCAAAAAGAAATTTCCACAAAAAGGCCAAATAAAGATACATGTCCAGAATGTGCACCTACAGACCAAACAGTGGCGATGCATCTGGCCTAAATGTAAGCATAGAAGTGGATATAGATTAAAATTGGTAGAACACGTTAAGACTCAGCATTTCAAAAAGTTGGACGCCAGGGATCCTAATGAGTATATCAAAAAATGTGAAGAAGTGACAAGTGATGAAGAGGAGGAATCAAGAAATGACGATGAATCCAAACCTAGATACAATTTCGTTACCATACACTTGAATTGTCTTGACTGTAGCAAAACGTTCAAGACAAGAGAAGACTTGAAGCAACATCAACTCAAGACTCATCGAATTCAGCAATTTCGTTGTCTTGTCAAGGACTGTTCGGCTTCATTTAGCGATGGGTAAGTCTCGTCATCGTTACAACCAGCTCAGATTCTTTTAAACATTTACATAATTCTAGGAAAGAATTTCTCCAGCACAGATCAGTGAAGCATCGCAACAGTCGAGTGTGGACCTGTCGAGAATGTGGTAGCGAAATGAGCTCATACCATAATTTGACGAGTCACTTTAGATTGCAACATCAGAAAGGCCGCTTCGTTTGTGCCCACACTGGCTGCACTGTAGAGACAGACAGCGTCATTAGCATGGCGTCACACACACTAGCACACAAACCAGCGACACATCGATGCACAACCAGTGGATGCAATCAGCAATTCAAAGCACGTAAAGATCTAGTAATACACGAGCGAATACACATGGGTGTACGGCCATTCGCTTGTACACAGTGTGACAAACGTTGTATTCGCAAGTGTGCACTAACCCAACACATTCGAGCCAATCATCAGAGTACAAGAATTAGCAAGAAAAAATCTCAAGGATTATCTAACAAGAAGAAAAACTCGATTCATTGATAACATTTAAACACATTCATGATTATTGTCCAATTGTATTCACTCGTTTGTTTGTTTTAGAACACTGTGGTGGCTCGGCCGGATACAAACCAAACACAACATCCGAAGCCGTTGCATTGCGCGCTCGTAAGAACTCGCGCTTGTTGACACTTAGCATCACGCACACACATCACGTACTGATCTGTTCTGATTCACATTCAGAAAGAACTCGACCTCCGATCACGACGGTCGCAATAGACCACTCTCTCTCTCTCTCTCTCTCTCTCTCTCTCTCTCTCTCTCTCTCTCTCTCTCTCTCTCTCTCTCTCTCTCTCTCTCTCTCTCTCTCTCTCTCTCTCTCTCTCTCTCTCTCTTTCACTTTCACTTTCATCTGAATTTGACATTAGTTGATAGTATGACAGTAGTTCGATGAGTAAATTACAAGTGTTTTGTTGTTGGTTATGTTGTATTTCAGGTTGCGTATCAGTATCATTACTATTCGTATTCTAATTATATCTGATATATGAACTAAAACGGACAAATCATGTACAGTTGCACTCATGAGTGTCCCGCATGTGGTGCAGCACCGCTCTCTGTAGCCGAATCGCATTATTCATTCTTTACAGCTGCATGCTCTATCATTTGGTGGCTCACTGTTGCTTTCGTTAAAAAGAAGTCACACATTTGCAAGAGGCGAACATTGAACATTTTCATTTACGTACATGTACATGCATTAGCTAAACTTTTATTGATCACAATCCAACTAGTGTGAGTGTAAATGTGCACTGTCCATGGTCGCACCATTAGATTGCATATGCACTTTTTATGTGTGTGCACATGCTGTCACAGTCTTCTTTCAGTTTGAAACTAAAAATGAAATAAAACAGAGACATAAAACACTGTTTGCAATGTTGTGTCGGCGATGTTAGTGCCGACAACAAATTGAAGAATTTGCTAATCCGTCGTCAAGAAGTAGAAAAAAAGGAAGAATCACGAAGCACCCACAAATCTAATAATAGACAAAAAACACTCTTTGCAATGCATTGCACACACTGCACAAGCGGACGCATCACTCCCCGGTTGCTAATACTAATAATACTAATAACAACTTTACGACTTTAGTGCAATCGAGTAGAGTAGAGTAAAGTAAAACTATTCGACTGAAGGTCTCGGGGTTTTTTGGAGCACATTTAACGCAAATCTCGTTATTTGTAGTGACATGTAGAATGTTAGATGGTAGCTAAAGCACATTCATTCGCATGTAACGAGTGTGGCAAACGTTGTATCGTAATAATCGTGAACTCACTCGAACACATTCGAGCCAATCATTGGAGCTAAAAAGAGGAAGAATAACTCGATTCGCAGATACATTCATTCAGACATTCAAAAACAAATGATTATTGTCCCATTGCATTCATTCATTCGTTTGTTTGTTTGTTTTAGAACACTTTTATTGAGCAGTACACACTACTACTTCACTAATATGCATGCATAGACATAGAGTGCATTAAGGGGGTTGTTGTGTGATAATATATATAGAGAGATAAGATTGTGTTTAATAAAGTTCAATATTGAAACGTGGATGTATGTGTGTGCTAAATAATTTAAAAATATAAAAATTAGATTTCCGCAATAATATAAATCAAGATCAGGCAGACATTATCTCGGTGCATTGCACTGTGTTGCATCCGTGTAGTTTAATTTTAATTTTTCTTTGTCTTAGAAGACTTTATACAGTTAGAATGTAGCAGACAAACAGGAACTCATTAACTGTAAATGGAAATAAGATTGACATTGAAAAACGAAAGTGACCTTCATCTTGAACCCTTCTCTATCACACTAAAATCATACTAACATCTTGTTTGCAGTCATTCACATTAGTCAAACTTGTTTACCCAGACTTACCATTGGAAATATATTCGGACATTTTACGGACAAAATTATACATACAAACATCAGACACAGAGCATTACTCACTCATTCAAAATCTTATTTGTTTTTAAAGCACATACTCCAATATATAAGCCCGCTAAAACTAAACATGGGTCATTCACAAATATTTTTTCTCAAAATGTAACACGACTCAAATTACTCTCAAAACTTTCAATCATTTTGTGTTCAAACTATTCAATGTTCAACTATATCCTTCTAATATTGTTGTCATCTAGCTAAACCTAAAAAAATCTCAATAAAAATTGCAAAACGTTTATTTAATCTCCAAAACTACGCCTCTCACTGTTCTTCTATTCAGTTCAAAAACAAAACAAACTCAAATTTTTTAACCGAAATACGTATTCATCCATGCATTAATCAAACTGCCTGTAATGGCACTCATAGTGTGAAGTTGCATTTTTGCTTGCCGCGAATTGATTGCACAAGCTTTTGTATGTCACATGTTGTCTTCATCTCTCAGTGCGAAAGGGTAAAAGTGCACACAAAAACAAAAACATAAAACTATTTGCAGTTCTGCTGGTAAATCAACTGAAAAATTCCCTGAATGCACTGCCAAGAAGAAGTAGGAAAAAAATCACGAATCACCCCACAAATCTAATAATAGACAAAAACACTCTTCGCAATGCATTCACTGCACAAGCGAATGCATCACTCTCCCCGGTTGCTAATACTAATCAAAACAACTTTACGACATTAGCACAAACGGGTAGAGTTGTAGTAAAGTTAGCTGTTCTACTAAAGTTCCCCCTTTTTTCGGTGCACATTTGACATTGCAAATCTGTCGTTTTACGGTGGAATGTAGAATGTAGTTTAGTTGGTGGCTAAAGCACAAATTCACTCACTCACTCGTCTCTCACTCGACCGTTCATTTATTCATTGCAATTCGATATCAATCTGTGTGTTTTACTCTTGAAATTTGTGCACATCTTTTTTTCTAACGTTTTATGTAAACAAAGTCAAACACAACAAATTAACTATTCAATTGCCTTTAAGCTTCATTGCTTCAATCTGTAATATGTTCGACTGCTGTATGTTGATGTTAATATTTTGTTTACATTAACGCGCTATCTTCTCTCTCTCTCTCTCTCTCTCTCTCTCTCTCCCTCTCTCTCTCTCCACCTCTCTCTCTCTCTCTCTCTCTCTCTCTCTCTCTCTCTCTCTCTCTCTCTCTCTCTCTCTCTCTCTCTCTCTCTCTCTCTCTCTCTCTCTCTCTCTCTCTCTCTCTCTCTCTCTCTCTCTCTCTCTCTTCGCATACTTTCATACGCTCACGCTAAATGTTTTATCTGTTTGTCCTTGTATATGTGCGCGCCTCTCCCTCTCTCCCCTTTCGTCACTCATTCACTCAATCAGTCAGTCACTTTGATTGTTCAATCAAGATTATTTCTGTCAGTCTGTTGCTAACTGGTTGCTATCGTCCTTATCAACAGTCATAGTTTACATACAGCACAGTCTTGTGCATATGCACACTCATGCACTCGTTGTATGCGTTTGTGAATATAAAAGTGAACATTGCCTGACTGGCGTTTGTTCTAACAAGACAACCTCGCTCTTGTTTTTCTTGTTCATCTACTTCTTTTACAAATCAACAACAACCCAAATCACCCTCGATTAAACAGACCATCCTGACTATGGATCTATCAATTCATAACCGTAATCGACAACACATCCAACAAGAAAAACAGAAACAACAACAGCCACCTAAACCAAATTCTGCTTTCTCAAAACCAATTTCTACTTCAACATCATCTTCCATTTCTATTTCTATTTCTACTTCTACTCGCACTAGTTCAACTATCGCATGCATCAAAAGCGAACTCGTCTGTCTGAATGATGATGGCAGTGGTGCAGTGGTGATTGATTGTGATTGTGTTCACTGTAATGTTGATCTCGATTGTGGTTGTGACGACTGTATTGCTGCTGTCAATGAACATGCTAATGAAAAGTGCATCAACAACGATACTAACACCAATACTGATATCAATACCAACGGTATCAATACCGAAACCAACACTAATACCGACATCAATAACAACTACATCCTTGACTACACCAACAAACAAGTGAACACCCGTGATGATGATCATCATCATGCAAATGATTATTCGTTCCAAAGTGATTCAACACCACCACCACCACCACCTCCAAATGATGATCATGATGATGATGAAATTGTGCCTCATTCTCAAAGACGCAAAAACAGAATTGATAGTTTACAGAATGATCATCATCATCGCGACGATGTAAATGATAATAATCAACTTAGCGATGATGACATCAACCTGAGCAACAGTAGTCGTTCGACTAGTTCGAGCTCAAGTCTCTCTTCTTCTTCATCTAACTTATCTTCATCGTCTTCATCTTCATCTTCCTTTACTGTTCACGACAGTTATGATTATGATCATCAGTTCACTGTAAGTTCAAGCTCGAGTTCCAAAGATTCTGCCGAGTCTGAATCTCTAAAACTATCTCCGCCAACAAAGAGAAAACTAGTCAAAAGCACTACTCAGCATCATCATCATCATCATCGCCGTCGATCGAAACGTGTAGCAAAACACAGAACGAAACCAAACTATCTTCCTCAAAGTGATTTCGATGATGAAGATGGAGATGACAGTGACTATGTACCACCATCGTTCGATGATGATTTCGATGATCTTTATCTGAAAACCCGTGTTAGCGATAGTAGTGACTCAGATGATGACAACAGTAATTTAAAAGGCTCGGAACAAGCAAAACAAGATGATGATGATGGTTATTACGACTCGGTCGAAGAATCTAATGAAGATGACGTAGACAAAGATGCAACAATTTCAAAACGACGACAAGTGAATAATGAGTATGACTCTGATTCATCAACATCGTCTTCGTCATCCTCATCATCATCTTCAAGCTTATATAATAGTCTGTTTCGACGTGATCCAACAAAGAATCCACTAAGAATCAAACCAAAAACAACTTCAACTAGTCAAATCTCAAAAGAAAATCATCATCACAACAATCAAAATAATCGTAATCCTATTGATCCAATTGAACCGGAGAATGACAGTCACAATGATGATGATTTCAGCGATGATAATGATTCCAATGATGATGAATCTCTCACCTCTCCTAAAAGATCAAAACAACCCACTCGATTCAAAATACTCAGTTTAAAATGTTGGATTTGTGATCGATCATTTGTGACGAACAGATTCGATGAACATTTACGTCGTTGGCATCGAATCGAACGGTATCGTTGTGTTGCTCCTAACTGTCGGGCATCGTTTCCGTGTCGGTAAGTGTGATCTTACTCCAATGATTACCCCAATGATTACTCACAACTATTTGTTTATCTAGTAACCAACTGAATCATCACAAGCAAACAGTCCACCAATTGGTAACTTCATATCCTTGTGGTTGGTTTATCATAAATAGCTACCAATCTTGTAAGAAACGATACGACTCGGCCCAGTCCCTCTCCGTGCACATTCACACTCAACATCGCAGTGGTCACTTCAAATGTGCCTACCCGTACTGTAAATTCGAGTGCCGTTCCACAAATCGTCAAGAAATGACCAATCACTACGAATGGGTGCACAACAACAGTAGTGTGACAAAGTATCGATGCAAGCACTGTCTGAAACGATTCAAGTACCGTGCACAATTGGCCGAACATGAGAAGATTCATGATGGCGGGGATGGATTCATATGTCATCAATGTAATGGCAAACAGTTCACCAGTGAGGCGAGACTGCAGGCACACGTTCGACTTGTGCACCGTGGAACGAGTCGATGGTACTGCAAGTGGAATTTGCGTTGTAGGTACTTTAGTTCGAGTGCGGATAATGTGGCGGCACATGTCAGGCTTGAACATTTCACGCAAAGTAACGATTCGAAAAAGAGGAAAAATCGAAGGAATGCCGAGGATTACATCGAGAAACGTTATACTCAAGGAGAGCGACCTGATGAAGAAAGCTCGCAAGATTCTGTACTCGAAAGGGGCTCGAATACTGATGAATCGAGATGTCTTACTCATAATCATCGTTTTAGACTCAATTCTTTGGTGCTAAATAGTGGACCGAGTGCTTTTGTACCTTATAAACGTGTAAAAGTTTATTAAATGTGTTGCCTTTTTGTCTAGTCTCTTTGATAATTCTAATGTTTGTATTGATGCACGTTTTTCAATGAATAAAATTGTAACATTTTCCATTCTAGACAAGACAGCGACATGCAACGAAACATGCCAACTCGTGTATTCGCTGTATATTTCCGTGTACGTTCATTTATCCTACACGACTAGACACTAACTTTGAGATTGCATTGCAGTTGTCGATTGCCAAACAAGTTTAATGTACGTGTGCACCATTGCACCTACGAGCTCTCTCTCTCTCTCTCTCTCTCTCTCTCTCTCTCCATCTCTCTACTTCTCTCCCTTTCAATCGAACTCACACATACACAAACATGTTTGCAATACTGCATTCGAGTAGTATAAAGTTAATATCGCTGTGACGTGGCAGAGTTTTTATCTTCATCGCTTTTAGATTGTGTCTGTTACACAACATACTTCTGCAAATATCATTAATTGCTTGTGTTTGTGTTACTTTTGTATATTATAGTCGACCAATTCACATTTCAACACAAAAGTATGTCTTGTTCTCTAGTAAAAGTTAAAAAGGAAGAAAACCCAGAAGACAGTAAAGTTGATATCAAAGTCGAACACAAATCATCACTCCATCACTACTCGTCCTCATCATCATCTCACATTACATGCACCGCAAATGACATCAAACCAGTCATAATCAAGCATGAAATTAAGAAGGAAGAATATGATTCAGACTGTGATTGTAATGATTGTCGGGTTGCGAAGGGTAAAGTGATAGGGATAGCAACAGACAATGTTGATCAGCCGATAAATGATCAAGAAATTAAACATGAAGATGACTGTGGGTGTAATGACTGTGTTCAGAATCGTCAAGTTGTTGGTCAAGTCACTGAACAGGCTAATCAAGGTGCCAATGATCAGTCGGTTGGCCTTACCGACCAACCAACCGGTGACGATGCTTCAAGAAGTTCCACTCCTGACTGGATGCCATCGATATTTAGTGATGATGATGACGATGATGAAGAGAGTGATGATGATGATGGCGCGACTGAAAACGATGACAAAACAACCCAAGATGAAAGGGACGATGATGATGATCCCGACTTTAGTGTCATTGATGAAGAAGAATTACAGAACAATGATGATGATGAGGATGATACTCAAGAGGAGAGTAATGACGCCTTAGATGACAATCAAACGCAAGTACCCGTAAAAAAGAAACTTAAAATCAACAACTCTATAGAAGGGAAATACAAATGTCCCGTTGAAGACTGCACCAAAGCATTCAAAAGCAACTACAAACTCAAGCAACACATGCCAGTGCACACTGGTGAGCGACCATTCCCATGCAAACAGTGCAAACGTAAATTTGCACGAAAATTCGAACTAACTCGACATGTGCAAGATGTACATCAAAATATCAAACATTGGCGATGCATTTGGACTGCATGTAAATATAGAAGTTTCTATTGTGCTAGCGTTGTGTCACATGTCAAGGCGGTGCATTTCGAAAAGTCGGACAACGAGAAAAGGGATCCTCGTGAATATATTAAAAAATGTGAAGACTTGTCTAATGAAGAAGAGGAATCAAGGAATGACGTTGAGTCCAAACCTAAATCCAATTTCATTACCGTACACTTGAATTGTCTGGATTGTAGCAAAACGTTCAAGACAAGAGATGAACTGAAGGGTCATCAACTCAAGGCTCATCAAATTCAGCAAATCCAATGTCTGGTCAAGGACTGTTGGGCTTCGTTTGACAAAAAGTGAGTTTCGATTGTTTCAAATTCAGATCAGATTTTATGGATTTAACATTTAATTTGATTCTAGGGATGAAATTGCAAAGCACAGATCTGTGAAACATCCCAACTGTCGATCATTGCCCTGTCGAGTATGTGGCAGCCAAATGAACTCATACCATAATTTGGCTAGTCACTTTAGACTGCAACATCAGAAAGGCCGCTTCGTTTGTGCCTTCACTGGCTGCACTGTAGAGACAGACACCATTAGGAATATGGCGACGCACACACTAGCACACAAACCAGCGGCACACAAATGCACAACGAATGGATGCAATCGGCGATTTAAAGAACGCCGAGAACTACTAGCACATCAGCGAATGCACACGGGTGAACGGCCATTCGCCTGTACACAGTGTGACAAGCGTTTTAATACCAAACAACAACTCAAAAATCACATTCGTGACCATCATCAAAGTGCTGCTGGAACTAGTAAAGGTACAAACAATAGAGGATCTAAAGGACCATCTAACAAGAAGAAGAAGATGAAGAAAAGATCGATTCGTTGATCACCATAGTGAAAATGTTCAATTACATGTTCCAAAACAATCAGTGAAGTGATACTTCATGGAGTTCCACTACTGACTTGATATCATATGTTATGTTAGTGATGATGATGAAACTTAATACATGGTCATTATGATCCAATTGATCGTCTTACGGAACACATCGATCCGAGAGGCCATCAACGTCGAGCCGCTACTCCTCTGGGTGGAGAAGTCCCAACTACGGTGGCGTGGTCACGTAGAACGGATGGATCCTGATAGTCTGGTTTGGCAAATCTTCAACGCGGTGCCAGATGGACAAAGACCGGTTGGCAGACCAAGGACGAGCTGGATGGACCAAAATGACGCCCTCTTGAGACGTGCTGGCTTAAACCCGGACGAAGTAGCACAAATGGCCACGGACCGATCCTTGTGGAGGCAGAAGATTTTTGGGATAGTGCGGCGACCCGATTTACGGACATAGCGGTGTGATGTTAATGTTAATGTTAATGTATGTTGACCGTCTATTGCCATTCTTACAACCAATCAAAGTCTACCCTTTACTCAAGACAAGGTCATTATGATCCAATTGATACATAATGAAAACATTTTGATCAACATTAATACGGGTTGCGGTTTAATCTTTATTAAAATGCGTATAAAAATGAAATACAATGCAATTGAAATGCAAGGAAATGAGGCTACACATTTACTGTAGCGTTATATTATGGCCAGATCGTGTAGTTCGCTTTGAATCACTTCGTGTGATGCTTCGAGCCAAACTTGATCTACGTTCGTGTGAACGTTTCTTCGCGCTTCTTGCACCCGAGTCTTGATCTACACGTGCGGCTTCTGTGTCTGTTCCCTCTGCACTTGGATCCGCCTCATCAGCATCGGCCACATTTGCTCCTGGATCAGCTACATCTGCCTTTGGATAAGCCACATCTGCCTTTGAATGAGCCACATCTGCCTTTGGATGAGCCACATCTGCCTTTGGATGAGCCACATCTGCTCCTGGATCTGCCACTTCTGGAACCACTTCAACTGTCCTTGGAACTGTTTCACCTGCTTTAGGAGCTGCTCTAGCCTGTTGCACACGTCCAATCTTGGAAAAGTCGACCATTCTCGCGGTGTTCAACTTGGCATTCACAATGCAGTGATCCTCCAGATCGACTGGTCGCACAAACAGACTATTCGGCTGTTTCCACTTTCGTGCCATAATCTTTTCGATCCGTTCCACAGTGTGCTTGGACAGTTTCATTGCTATAAGCAGGGCAGCAAGTTCGGGAGCAAGGCCCGACTGTATGATCAGGTGACCGTACTCTTCACAGAAACTGTACAAGTACGGGATCAAGTCCTTCTTGCCGACAAGTCTGTTCATCTTGTTGCTGTGTTTGTGAAGAATGGAGAGGGGGTGTTGGGATTGTTAGTATCAATTTGTTAGTCTTAGTGATTAGTAGCAAAACTACGACTTACCTAAAGGTTCTAATGTATGAACTCCACAGAATCATCATTCTCTTCTCGTTTTCTGTGTAACGGCTGTCGTGCAATATACTCTATAAGGATGAACCAAAAACATAATCATATCATATATTAGTTTCACGAACATTCTGGTGATATTCATTCAACATACCTGATGCTTTGAGTTTGTTCTGTCCGGTGGATAGTACGTTTGATTATCATCAGAACTGTCCGAATCATAGTCATGCTCCTGTCCGGGCACTGTCTTGTGATGATACAGAACCCTATTTGGATTCACTCCAATCTTTCGAACGTATGGCTTCACATTGCTAATGCTGTCGTAGAGTTGACGAGTTTCAATTCCGCCATCGGCAACTCCATCAGAGGTAACTCCACCATTGGTAACTCCACCACTGGTAACTTCATCACCAGCACCATCTTCATCATCATACATATTCTCCAAATGTAAAGTCAAATTCTTGGATCGTGGCAACGACTCGGTATACATGTTCACGATGGCTTCACTCTCCGCCGCCGGTATCACTCCATAATAGCACGCAAAGATGGCCGCTTTAGCAAAGGCAGTATTGGCTATAAAGTGAAAGGCCGAGTGGGCGCGCTTGTAGTGCTCGAACAGATCCGAGAACAGCAAATTGTCGTGCTTGCAGAAGACGCATCGATACTTGCGCATAAACACCTCGAGTTTGTGCTGATTCACGGTGAGCTGGAACCGATAGCCATCGAACTCGTGTCGGCGAACAGCCTTCGCGCCTCGCGCCCGTAGCATTACGTGCATTTGACTTGCCTTTGTGCTGCAATTGAACTTTTTGCATTCGAAAGTGAACTCATTGCGCAGTCCAACCGCCTGCTGAGCCACAGCAAAGATGGCCTCTCGTATTTCGGGCGCCGCAAAGTAGAACGGATCAGCCTGCTTGATCAGGAGCCAGTGATCACGAACTCCACGCTTTGCTTGCCTGTACTGGCGCCAACGGATAATGCTCAAATCGATCGTATGTGTCGAGTAGAAGTTCTCAGCATTGTAGGCCAGTTCACCGATGAAGTAGCGCTTGCGTGTGGCACGTTTCTTTGATGATGCTTTCTCAACAGCAGTTGAATCAGCCTCCACTGGTGAATCACTTTGCGACTTTTCAGCTTCCAATCGTCTCTTCTCTCTACGCGCTTCTCGTTTGTCCAACAGCTTCTGTACAAAGTCCTTCTTGCGCTGTATCGCTGCTTCTTTCCTCTGCTTCTCTTTCAACTCTTTGCGCTCGATGGCAAGCTGCTTTCGCTTTTCCACTTCCTCTCTCTTCTTCACCAGCGCCTCGGCTTTCTTCAATTTCAACTTTTGTGCCATTTTCTGTTTTCTCAGCAGATCGTCAGCCTCCTTCTTCTCCTGTAGGTTCTTCTTGTGTTCACTCTGCTTACTCTTGTCCACATTTTTGGTCGTCTGCTTCAGTTTCTTTGACAAATCCTTAGATTTCGCTATCTGTTCTTTCACTTTCAACATTCTCTCTTTCGCTTCATTCATTTCAGTGCTAGTTTCTTTGGATTTAGCCGTATCCACAGTCTCATCAACCTTCTTCTTTGACACTTTCATCTTTTCCTTGTTGATCTGCTTCTTGTTAACATCCATCCTCAATCCCCTCTCCAAGTTTTCCCTCTCGATCATCCATCTTCGTCCTTCCCCAACATCCATCAACTTCCTCTTCTCCGCTGCAGTCATGTCCTCTTTCCATTTCGCTCCTTCTTCCTGTTCCAGCTCCTTCAACAGCAGCTCTTTCTTTTTCTTCGCTTCTTTGATTTGCTTAGATTCAAAAGATTCCGCTACTTCATCATCCTCAGCCTCCTCAGCTTCCATCATCTCTTTCACCTTCTTCATCTCCTCTCTCCATCGTCTTCCTTCCTCTTTTTCCATTTCCTTCCTCTTTGCCTTTTTCATCTCCTCAGACTCGATATTCTCCGCAGTCTTTTCGGTAGCCTCATTCTTCTTATTCTTGCTCATCTCCCTCTTCCATCTTTTTCCCTCTTCCATCTCCATTTTCTTAATCTTTTCGTTCTTGCGCATCTTCAACTTCTTGGTCATCTTCAACTTCCTAATTCTCTCCTTCCGCCTCACCTCCATCTCCTTCCGCCGCTCACGCCGTTTCTCTATCTCCAACTTTTTCTCCTGTCGTTTCTTGGCCGCTTCCACCTTTCGCGCTTTCGCCATCTTCGCCCTCTCTTCCATTCTCGCCGCCTTCGCCAGCTCCATCTTCTGCTTCTTTTCCTTTGCCAGCCGCTTCTGCATCGTCCCAATCGCCAGCCTCTTTTTCCTGTTCATCACCTTCAACGGCTTGCCCATAAGTCGCTTCATGTACTTCCTCTTCTTAGGATCAGCCCGGTTGAAGTACTTGACCACAAAGCCCAGTGAGTACTTGATGGCCTTGTCATTCTCACAATCGGGCAAATAGATTTTGACAAACTTCTTCCTCGGTATACAGTTGGTCTTGTCACGAATGTCCAACTGGCCAGACTTGACTGAATGATGAAGAAAATGGAACAGAATACAACAGAAGGTATATTAGAACACAAACCAAGAACAACAACACAATGATTGCGATAATGATGATGATAATACTTACATCGATACTTCCAATCATGTCTCAGTGTTGGATTCTTGTGATCGGCCAAATGGTTTGTTCGGCCAATCAAAAAGTAGTCCACTTTTACCCAATTGTAGCCTAAATATGGAAAATCGTGTATGAAAACATATATAAACTTGAGTCTTTGAACCTACCTTGGAATGCGGCCAATTTCAATGGCCAGACATCGACCATGTTTACTCGGCTTGGTTCTAACTCTCGAGATCAAAGTACAGAACAAAAGAACCGTTTGCAGATCTATCTGTTGAGAAGGAAGAGAAAATCCATGAATCAGTATGATGTAGAATGACTGTTTCGACTTGAATCACTCAACTTCTGACAACAGCAACCTAACCTCACTCAACTTGAGACTCAGTAACCTAACCTCACTCAACTTGAGACTCAGTAACCTAACCTCATTCAACTTGAGACTCAGTAACCTAACCTCACTCAACTTGAGACTCAGTAACCTAACCTCACTCAACTTGAGACTCAGTAACCTAACCTCACTCAACTTGAGACTCAGTAACCTAACCTCACTCAACTTGAGACTCAGTAACCTAACCTCATTCAACTTGAGACTCAGTAACCTAACCTCACTCAACTTGAGACTCAGTAACCTAACCTCACTCAACTTGAGACTCAGTAACCTAACCTCACTCAACTTGAGACTCAGTAACCTAACCTCATTCAACATCGAGACACAGTAACCCAACCTCACTCAACTTGAGACACTTGAGTCAACAGTTATCGATCCATCAATCTCCAGTGAGACTCTTGATCACCACCAGCGGTCAAACACGTCCTCCACAAAGTTAAATTCATGTATTAAATGTGCAAAAGTGTGTGCAATGTGTGTTTGAATATGCACCAAGAACGATCGCATCTCATATCAACGAACACACATGCACACGAACACCAGCATCATCATGTGTGTACTTCACTTATATCGATAGTGGGGGGAGGGAGAGAGGGAGAGAGAGAGAGAGAGAGAGAGAGAGAGAGAGAGAGAGAGAGAGAGAGAGAGAGGAAGATGGAACAACTTTATTTGAACACAAACAAAGGAAGCCGCTCACCTAGGGTGAGGTGCCAAAGAGCACGGCATACTGATCAATCCGCAGGGACATGTGTACAATGTAAAAGATACATAAATTTGGGAGATGCTAAATAATGTACAAGAATAATGATATATTACAAAATGATAGATACTAGTCGTAAATGTGGTGGTGTATCATCTTGATAGAGTCGATGAGTACCCTTTCTGCTATTTCGTAGAGTTTGTCCTTATCCAGCTGGAACCTCTCGAAGAAGTCCACGACTTGACGACTCAGGCTCCCTCTAGCTCCAAACCATAGTCCAATTACCTCGAAGTCCCTTTTACCAAACTGGGAGTACTTCTGGGCGAGGTCTGGAATGCATGGCACGTATGTCTTCGACTTGTCCCTCTGAACTTCTGCCTCCACGTCATCATTAGTTTCGAATCTGACTGTCGGGTCAATCAGATAGGCCTTGTTATCCTTCGGGTCGAATGCGAGGATATCGATGAAGCGATTCGATCCTTTGTCGTCGACACATTGCGCCTCCTCCACACAGTGGTAGCCCTTTTCACGGAGGAGCTTCAGGATGCTACGCTTGACACGGTTGTGTCGATCATTACGGCGTTCGTCATTGAAAGAGCAGGTTCCCAGGACATGTTTTGGGGTTTCATGTATGGTTTGAGTCTCATTGCGGCGGCAACGGCGGCAATGGGGGTTGGAAGCCTGTCTTTCGTTTTGCGGGACGCCATTCAGATTTGCGTAATTGACCGAGAGAGAGAGAGAGAGAGAGAGGGGAGAGAGAGAGAGGGGAGAGAGAGAGAGAGAGAGAGAGAGAGAGAGAGAGAGGGGAGAGAGAGAGAGAGAGAGAGAGAGAGAGAGAGAGAGAGAGAGAGAGAGAGAGAGAGAGGGGAGAGAGAGAGAGAGAGAGAGAGAGAGAGAGAGAGAGAGAGAGGTCTAATGCGACCACCGTGATCGGAGGTCGAGTTCTCTCTGAATGTGAATCAGAACAGATCAGTATGTGATGTGTGTGTGCGTGATGCTAAGTGTCAACAAACGCAAGTTCTCACGAGCGCGCGATGCAACTGTTTCGGATGTTGTGTCTGGTTATGTTCGACTATTAAAATAACCCAATCAAAATCGCCCCTAATTAGACAAAATGGCGCTTGTATGCAGGGAAAGCAACATTTTTTTAACTAAATGTCTTGGGGTTTGATGGTCAAGCTCAATCTTATATATTTAGCAATTTAACATTCTGGTGATATGTAAATCTGATAGCCTGGGCGATTCTGAGCAAATCAAGTACAGGGGTTGGTTAAGGCAGGACTTGAGGCAAAAAAGATATGACCCGTTAAAGGCATGATTGTGTGCTGTTTTGGGCAAACATTGACCTCGATTATCATTCGGGTCAAAAGTCAATTGTGACACGAGAGATATAACAGGTGTTCATTTTTTAAAGCTCAAAGGTTAAAGCACAAGCTACATTGCAATTCGATTCTTGGGTCACAGAGAGCTTAGGGCATAATGTGATGAAGTCACTTACATTAAGGTGAAGGTAGCGATGCAGTGCTGTGCACGGTGATGAGATTCACGTATGAGTGAACAAGTGGGTATTTGGGTTGTCGGTTGAGTATGTTAGGTATAATGATGATGGGTTTTGAGGGGTATAACCTCGAAATGAGTGGCCAAACTTGCTAACAAAGAACAAAGAAAAGTAATATTAGCTGCTGCTGCCTGCACACATACATGCACAAACACACACAATGGCACAGTGAGCTCACAATGTACATGTATTGGCTGCAGAGGCGAGAGGAGAGAGAAAGAGAGGAGCGCTAAGAGGAGCAGAAGAGAAGACAGCAGAGCGGCGCGCCTCTCTCTCTCTCTCTCTCTCTCTCTCTCTCTCTCTCTTCACAAAAGCGCGCTCACAGTCGTTGGCGCGCAAAAAAAGCGAGGGAAAACTAGTTTTGGCGCGCACCAATGTCTATGCCTCGCGCGCGCTCATATCATTCCTATGGTGGTGCGTTGTGTGATATTTTGTGCATAGCCTCGTGCTATTACGATGGTAGCTTGTAATTTTACGCGCGCTGTGGTGATGTACGAGTAGGAAGAGGGGTATCGATTATTGTGTTACTGCTAATACAAATGCAGCGTTATATATCTCACAGTTATATTAGATTCTTTCGATTGTTGTTATTTCTATTACTGATAAAAATTACAAATAGATTATAGATTATAGATTATAGATTATAGATTATAGATTATAGATTATAGATTATAGATTATAGAAATAAATTATAGAAATAGATTATAAATTATAGAAATAGATAGTAGTATCTAAAATAAAAACTACTATCGAAATAATTAATTGTTTTGATGCATTTAGCATGCATACAATTGCACGGACGGTAATGGCTGCATTAGTTGCACGAGCCACAGGGGGGACATACTTAAATCACGTGATCATCTAGAGGGGAGGTAGGGTGTTTTGATCCAAATTTTCCCAACACATTTCTATGCTCTAGGATGTGATCATGGTGGGGGGAGGTAGGTGGTTAGGGTCCAAATTGCTGATCACGTGATTTAAGGATGCCCCCAAGGCCACTGCCTATCAAATGCAAATGGCAGCTATGTCTGTGCGTTTTCTCGTCTGCTTGTGACTAGGCACTGTCAAGTTGTGTCTGGCCCGATCAGGGGGTGTTGCGTGCCTTTCTGCTCACTGTCGCAGCCTGACCACACAAGCAATAACGAGCCAACACAACTGTAAATCGACTTACGCTCGCAATGGTGGCGATCATCCGACATGCGAGTGTCTGTTCTTGTCCCTCTTTGTCCCGCTGCTTCACCTGCTTCACCCCATCATTAGTCACACACACACACACACACACACACACACACACACACACACACACACACACACACACACACACACACACACACACACACACACACACACACACACACACACACACACACACACACACACACACACACACACACACACACACACACACATTGTATGTACCATATTGGACCCGCTAACGCACGCATATAATGCAACTCAATTTGAGTTACATAGTATGTAGTTGAAGTTGTGACTTGTTTCTGTTTCTGTTTGGAGTCTGTCTTGAGACGGTGATCCTGTCACAATGCACTTCTGCACTTACTAACTACTAACTACTCTACTATCTTGTGTTGTGTTGTTATCTCACTCACGAATTTAAACACACAAAATATGCCCAGTTCTCCAGTACAAGTAAAAAAGGAAGAACAAAAACCAGAAGACAAATTCAAAATTGATATCAAAGTTGAACACAAATCATCACCATGCCACCTCTATTCATCTTCACCATCGCCATGCAATGCAAATGACATCAAACCAGTCATTATCAAGCATGAAAAAATTAAGAAGGAAGATTATGATTCGGATTGTGATTGTAATGATTGTCGAGTTGGGCAGGGAAAAGTGATCAAGATAACAACAAATGGCGATCAGTCGATTACAAAGAATCAAACACACAAAAAGATCAAACATGAAGATGACTGTGGGTGTAATGACTGTGTTCAGGATGGTCAAGTTGACAGTCAAGTCACTGATCAGGCTAATCAAGGAGCTAAAGATCAGTCGGTTGACCTTACCGACCGACCAACCGGTGACGATGCTTCAAGAAGTTCTACTCCTGACTGGATGCCATCGATATTTAGTGATGATGATGATGACGATGATGAAAGTGTTGATGATGAGCCTGAAGACGATGAAGAAACAACCCAAGATGAAGAAGAAGAAGGCAAAACTAAAGCCATTGACGATGATTCCCAAGCCGAACGCATCGATAATGCTTCAATTGACACTCAAACGCTCGTACCGGTAAAGCGTAAACGCACACCCTATCGCTTATTGGTAGCAAAACACAAGTGTTCCAGTGAAGGCTGTGACAAAGTCTTCAAAAGCCCCATTGATCTCGAGCGTCACCAGACAGTGCACACTGGTGAGCGCTCATTTGCGTGCGTTCAGTGTAAACGCAAATTTTCTCAAAAAGGCGAACTAACGAGACATGTCCGAAATGTGCACCAAAAGGCCAAACAGTGGCGATGCGCATGGCCTTCGTGTAAGCACAAAAGTGGCTATTGGTCTAATATGGTTACACATGTCAAGGGCGTGCATTTCGAAAAGTCAGACGACAAGAAGAGAGACCCAGGTGAGTATATTGAAAAATGTGAAGGATTTTCAAGTGAAGGGGATGAATCGAGTACTGAAGAAGAAAAAGATGATGATGATGATGATAATGACGATAATTCGAAGCTTAAATCAAAATTCATTACCGTACACTTGAATTGTCTGGATTGTAACAAAACGTTCACGACAAGAGACGAATTGAAGGGACATCAACTCAAGGCTCATCGAATTCAGCGATACAGTTGTCTGGTCAAGGGCTGTTTGGCTTCGTTCGAGAACAAGTAAGTTTCAATTTGCTAAGAATCAATCCAACCTACCACATTTTTATTGATATATTTTAGAAAACCATTCACAAAGCACCGAAATGTGCAACATCGCACCTGTCGAGCGTTGCCCTGTCAAGTGTGTGACCATCCTCAGAAAACATATCGTGATTTGATACATCACTTTAGATTGAAACACCAGAAAGGCCGCTTCGTTTGTGCCTACACTGGCTGCACTGTAGAGACAGGCACCATCGGTGATATGGTGGCACACCTGTCTGTGCACCAACCAGCCAAGCACCGATGCACAGCGAGTGGATGCAAAAAACGATTCAAAAAGCTCAACAAACTTCTAATACACGAGCGAAAACATTCAGGAGAGTTGCCATTCGCCTGTGCACAGTGTGACAAACGCTATACTGTCAATGCTCAACTCAACAAACACATTCGAGCCAAGCATCAGAGCCGAAAGCCGTACAGTTGTAAATGGGAAAACTGTCGTTATAAGGATGGTTACCTGGGCAGTATGCGCAAACATGTTCGGGTTCATTTCGAGAAAGCAGGTTATGATGTGAAACGAGATACTAATGAGTTCATTGAAATGCACTATGAACCAATAGCTACTGCAGCAGGTAGTCAAGAAACTAGCAAGAACAGATCTAAAGGACCTTCTGACAAAAAGAAGAAGAAACGTTTAATTCGCTGATGACATTCGATACACATGATAGACCCTTTGCCTAAATGTATTCACTAATTCGTTTGATTGTTTTGAAACATTTTTATTGAACAACACACTACTACACTAATATGCATGCACAGACATATGCAGAGAAAGTGTGCATTAAAGGGGGTTATTGTGTGATAAGACATGTAGAGAGATAAGATTGTATTTAATAAAGTTCAATATTGGAACGTGGATGTATGTAGGTGTGAACGCGTTAAAGGACGTCTAGGTGGTGGTGGCCAATGATAAGAATACTCATATGATTCCTGGTCGTTCGATATTGGCATTCAGTAGTAGATTTCTGTGATCCGATCACTAAAGCGATAAACGAAAATAAACAACTTCGACTTATATATATGCATGTAGAGGTCGCTTGACTGATGGTCAAGCTAAACCAATGATTAAGAATGATCGAACTCAACACTTGACTAGATTGACTTTTTATTGGCAATGTGATTGGAATACATCGGAGAGAGAGAGAGAGAGAGAGAGAGAGAGAGAGAGAGGAGAGAGAGAGAGAGAGAGAGAGAGAGAGAGAGAGAGAGAGAGAGAGAGAGAGAGAGAGAGAGAGAGAGAGAGAGAGAGAGAGAGAGAGAGAGAGAGAGAGAGAGAGAGAGAGAGAGAGAGGGAGGGAGGGAGGGAGAGAGAGAGAGTGGTCTAATGCGACCAACGTGATCGGTTGTCGAGTTCTCTCTGAATGTGAATCAGAACAGATCAGTATGTGATGTGTGTGTGCGTTATGCTATGTGTCAACAAGCGCGAGTTCTTACGAGCGCGCGATGCAACGGCTTCGAATGTTGTGTCAGGTTTTGTATCCGGCCGAGCCATGTGTGATTCGTACCGAGCCACCACAGGCACTTTATATTTAGGTTATCTAAAGATTGATCCACCGGTACACAAAATACGAAATCACATAGTTTATTTTTGTATAATCAACGATGAATTCGAATCGCTGGCAATGTGTTGTAATGTAGCAGGAGCACACACAGATCTAACAAGTAAGTTAGTCTGTGCTGGTGAATTGTCTTTTAGGCATATCTGCTGTAGCAGTTTGCAGATGCATTTCAGCCCCTGCTGGGTTTTTAGGATAATGATGAACAGCCACAACAATACAGTCAGACACATGCACTGTACCCTAGCAAAGATTGAACTTTCGTGTGCATTTCCTTATTCGACTAGATAACCTTCTCTTTTGTGTGTGTGTGTGTGTGTGTGTGTGTGCAAGTTACCTTTTTTGGTGCTACTTTTCTCTCTTTCCATTTTGAGATACTTTCTCCATTCAATCTTAAAATCGTATATATACTCATTATACTAGTATTAGAACCAGCAGCAGGCGTTATAAAACATTTTTGATGTATTAAGAATAAGTAACGGAATTGGCGTTAAATAGGAGCGAACGATATTGTCTTTGTCGAATATAGAAATGTTTTTACAAATGAATTTATTAAATTCTATTTAGCTTTATAAGAATATTCCGTACAGACACTTTATCGAACTGACTGCTATAATGTCTCAAGTGTTTCATACTCATACCTTTGTTATAAAAACTTATACAAAATCTTGAAAATGGTTTATGGAGATTTCCAAAAAAAACATTTTATCTGACAAGAAATCTCAATCTTGTGGTTTTACCTTTTAGGCTCACTAATTACGTTAATAGAGTTTTTTCTTCTTTAATTAAATAATAATATGACATAATGTTCGCTTCCAAAAAACAGGAAATACAATCCGATAAAATTAGGTAGTGAAACTGAAATCGAAAACTAAATCAAACATTCAAAAAAAATCAAGGAATTACTTAATTTTGACAAAACCATCAGTTCATAACGATTACAGGGTTTTAAAGATTGATACTATTTGATACATAAACATACCATGAATCTACAATATGTTGTAGTTAAAGGTTATCGATAATATCATTAATTTATAAGTCAACATGATGGAATACTCGAGTATAGCCAAAATGTAGTCAAAAACACACAAATGAACAGTATCTAGTGTTTTCAATTACCTGTGAATCTGTGAAAATCTGTGAAAAAACAACAAAAATATCATAATGTTAAAGTGGTCGCGGTACTGTTGATTATAAGTGCCACACTTAACGAAAACCAACTGGATTAAAAACTTAGATTTTATTGATCAGAGAAGCGAGTGCGGGCGAGCGAGTTCAAGGGCGGGTGCATTTGGTTACCGATTGTGATAGCATTACAGTGTATAGATTTAAAAATATTAATAACCCGCGAAATAGTACAATAAAACCCGAGTTATGGGATATTAATAATTGAACAGGTGTCCGGTCTTAGTAATGTATCCAGGAACAAAGACAAACAATGTCTCACTAAACTCATTTTGGGATGTTCTGGTTATTGCGCATCTCTTTTGCGCACAGCGAGCGCGCGGCATAGCGTGTATCTATGTGCCAGACACACACACGCTCAGTGTTGACACTCGATCCCAACACATTTCTATACAAAATTTTGGATTTTTCAAAAAAATTATTGTACCTTTGACTTTTGACCTATATGGCCTCAAAACTATACAGCACATCTACACCACTACCAGAACATAGGGTTAAATTTTTAGACCGATCCATGCAGTCGTTTTTGAGGAGTAGCGAAGACAAGAATCCCGTTTTCTCCCGATTTGTCTGGGGAAGAATCGTCGCTCACTCAAAAACTCACACCTCGCTCGCTTCGCTCGCTCGGCGTGAGTTTTTTCGTTCGCTCCTCTAACTACGAAATGGACGACCATTATCGTCATCTTAACAAACAAGAAAGCATGCTGCATTCTACTCTAGAACAAAACATGTCTTTGGAGGACAAAAATGTTCGAGTTTATCAAAATGATAATTTCGATCATTTTCTTGCTGGCTTGCAAACCTACCGCACAATGGATAGTGGTGCTTCTTTTGAGGAAGATCCAACTATTTACTATCCACAAGAAGGTGTGTTGAATCAAAATGGACCACATTTGTGGTATCAATCGGGAACCGATTCAATTCAGCAGCCTATTAAATTTGGTTCATCAGGGACGGATCAACAACATGAAAACAACATCACCAACAGTTGTCCTATTGTGAACTCAATTACTTTACATTCAACAATCAACGATAAAGGCATTGATGCTATGCAGCGAGGCAATTACAACGAATCGAATGCACCAGCAGTTGTTACTCCTAAAATGGCCCAAAAGCACCAAATTAAACCAACAAAAACTAGAGGTAGAAAACGGAGTAAACTTTCGACTAGTACAATTTCATCAAAGCCAGAAAAAAGTCAAACGCAAAAAGATGAATATGACCGCAAACGAGCACAACGAGCAAACGAGCACAACGAAGACATGAAAAATGCATACAATGTGTTGAGGGACAAACTTTGTGAGTTCTATCCTGCGTCCTCAATTGGCCCATTTTACGTGTGCATAATGCAGAAGGCAATCGATCTTATCATGGATTTAGAAGATCTGCTCGTGCAACTCAACTAAGAGTCAGATTTTCCTGTGACGATATACATTGTGTGTAGAAATCCATGGCATGAATTCTTTGTCTATCTAATGTTTCGCTAATGTTCACTATTAATCTTGTTATACCTAAAAATATTATAACCATTGTTCTAATGCTGATTTAAATCTTATGAACTTAATAAATGTCCACAACAGTAACAAGATGATATGCACAGAGGCGATTAGTTGTTATATTGCATTTGTCCAATGCTAAGTCACAATGTGACATCTTTCGGCTTTGTCATTACTAATGGCTCATTAGCCATTAGGGTCCCAGTGGCCGGGCACAAATCTGATTTGTTGAAAAGCTGAGTAAGCGAATGTGCATCATAATTGCGCTCCTTGTTCAGTATGAGCACAGGTGTTTGCACTAATCAGACAGAAAGACATTTTTAAGCCAAAAAAGTAAATTTCGGACTAATCACCTACTGTTTGGTCATTTCGGTGCAACGTGGAATGCAATTGCTAGGCTTTAGCTTGCTTAGTGCGCATTCGGTCAAATCAACATGATGTCCGTGTCATCTCCGTGAAAGTGTACCTATCTAATTAGTATGCACAATTTCTGTTGTAGTTTCGGTGGCATTATCGATTTAAGCTTGCCTTTCAGTGCGTTCCTGTGTGCATTACACACTGCGCCATTGCTAGGCACAAGATGTCTTCGTAGATTAGCTCACTTTTAACCTCTCACAATCGCAAACATAGACAACATCTAACAAACGCCACTTGCAGCACAACTCGATTATGCTAACACTCAACTTACATCAACTACATCATCATGAAGAGAAGATCCATTCGAAATAAGACTCAACCCAATGCGAATATCGAGCCAACCAAATTTGGCTTAATCAGTGATGATTATGATGATGATGAGTCACCCCGAATGCTGATCATTGATTACGAAGATGGTAGGATGAAAGACAATGCTCGGGAAAGTCAAGATCATAATGTTAGCTGTCCAACTCCCGATTATATAAAGCCCTTCTTTAGCGATGAGAAGGAGGACGAGGAATCGAGTGACGATGATGATGATGATGAAGTAGTGATGGCTGATGAGCAAAATAATCACGCCACAAGGAATGATCGAAACTGTGAGCTCAAGTTGACTGGCCAAGGTAGTTCTTGCTCTAGTTTTGACATCATCAAAAGTTGTCCTATCCTGCACTCAGCACTAGCAAAAGCTCCTAGTATGCTTGACTCCAGCACACTCAATGCGTTGCCTACACATTCAAAATTAAACGATCGAGAAATCAATGGTATGAAACGAGGCCCCTAACGATAAATCTAAAGTGCAAGCACCTGTGGTGGTTACTCATGAAATGGCCAAAAAGCAACAGCTCATTAAGCAAACCAAAACTAAAGCAAAACTTGTGCAAATACGAAGTCGAAGGGCAAAGGATTTAAACATGCTTCGTGAACGCAAACGAGTACAAGACATGAGAAATGCATTCGACGTGTTGGTGGACAAATTGAGCGAGTACTATCCTCCGTCTTCAATTGGCCAAACTAAAATGTGCATTTTGAAGAAGGTTATTGAACTTATCAGGAATTTAGAAGATTTGGTTGGTCAACTCAACTGAGGTTGTGATCTGTGTGTACACGATACATTGTGTGGAAAAATTCATTGCATGCCTATTTTTGTCTGTCTAATGTTTCACAATGTTTTAATTATTATAACCACTGTTCTAATGTTCTAAATCTATTTGTGAATTTAATCTTATGATCTTAATAAAATTCTGAAATAATAGATAGTTTCACCAATTTTACCTTTAGCCACCAACTTTTTGGCCATCTCGGTTCAAGCGCGGTGCAACCGCTGGGCTATAGTTTGCAAAGTTCATGTTTGACCAAATCACCATGTTGTCCGTGTTATCTCTACTACTGCTTCTTGCAGATGTTCTTTTGGTGTAATTAATTTGCACATCTGCGCAGCTTCAGTGTTGGTGGCATCTACGATTTCCACCGACCAACCTCTGTTCGGTGTCTCTCTCACTTTATAACTTTGCTGCCAAACTATACTGCACACGGTGGCTTCGTGTAGTTCAACTAACCTTTGCTCACACAGAGACAAGCCAAGACTGCATTCGTGCTCACCACTTGCAGCTGGGCTCGAGTGCGCTTCACTTTATGTGTATTTTGACTCAAAAAATATTACTCGACTCTAACGCACAGTGCAACACAGTCAAAATTTGAGTCAAATTGAACACCAACTATCACCATCATGAGACGATCCAGCCGAAATAAGACTCAACCAAAGGCGATTATCGAACCAAAACAGCTTCATTTATTAAGTGATGATGATGATGATGGCGAAGCTGATCAACAAGATAACAAGACACAGGAAAGCCAAGATGACGATGATCGCAGTCGAACTCCAGATTATATAAAGCCATTCTTTAGCGATGATGAGGACAACGAGGAATCGATCGACAATTCTGGACAAGAAGTGATGGCCAATGATGACGCAGCAAATGACATCACCACAAACGATGATCAAAACGAATTGAAAAGTCGCTCTGTACGTCGATCAACACGAAGTTTTGGTAAAGAGCGAAAAATTTACCAAGTAGAATCGTCTACTTCTTCATCATCTTCATCATCATCGGAAAGTTATCATCACGAATCATCATCCGAGAGTGACGATAATAGTGATGACTATGAACCATCAGATGCTAGTGAAGATGATGAAGAAAAAATTCAAGAAATTCAAGAACAAGAGTCGGATAACGAAAGTATAGACTCAAGTTCGGTTGCAGCATCGATTAGTGCTGCTATCGAATCTATAACTAAAAGTATCCAAACAGTGTCAAATTGTGCCGATGATGATGATGCTGAAAGTTGTGGTGATGAGACAGAAATAGACAGAGAAGAAGAAACAAACAAAGTGCAAAAGCAAAAGTGCAATGAATCCCAGTTTGAGGTACTGAGTCTGAAGTGTTCCGAGTGTTCCGCTGACTTTAAAAACAAGTTTGCACTTAACGACCATTTACTATCACGCCACCAAATCCGCCAGTATCGTTGCATGGTACGAGGCTGTGAAACTGTCTCGTTTCATTTACTGTAAGTTTGAATGCATTGATAGGTTGACTATGTACTAACTTTTTTACTTCTAACTTTACAAAAACACAGAAAACAACTAACCCAAGAGCACAACGAGATCAAACACGGCAAACAATCTAATTGGTCCTGTGCCCTGTGTCCGCTTGCGCTCACTTCATACGAAAAATTAGCCAAGCACGTCACGAATCATCATCGAGAAGGAAAATTCAAATGCAAATTGTGCACAAATTTTGAGTCAAACACAACACGAAATGGCATGAAGCGACACTTTGCACATGTTCACACAGCGAATGTCGAACATCCTTGCCTAGTGGAGGGTTGTGGCAAAGTGTTCAAAAGCAATGACAATTTGGTGCGCCATGCAGTGTGTCATTCTAGCGAGAAACCCTTCGCGTGTTCACAATGTGAAAAATGTTTCAAAGCCAAAGAAATTCTGACGACACACATCAAAGGCGTGCACCAGCGTCTGCGTCCCTTCAAATGCAATTGGCCCGAGTGTCGCTTTTCGGCCCTGACTTCTGCCGCAGTAGAGAGACACGCCAAAGGGGTGCATCATCGGATTCGTCCATACAAGTGCAAATGGCTCGAGTGTTCGTTTGCGTCCGCTAATGCTGGTAATGTCGAGATGCATATCAAACGTATGCATTTTGTGGCCGGTGATAAGCGAAATGCAAAAGACTTTGTCGAGAAGGAGGAACAACAACCTGAGACAACCTCAAACAAACGCAAAAATGTGAATTCGGGACAGATTGATGTGAACAAGCGAATCAGGGAAAACGCAATCAATGGCTTAAACAGCGGACAAGAGTCTGAGAACGATCGCGACTATGATTCCGACAGTGCAGATTCGAATGCGGGTGAAGTATTGACTAGATCTCAAACGAGTAATACCCAAGTTGGGTACAATCCTACTGATGGTGACGAAAGTGATTCTGAAACAGAAATAGAAGAAGAACCAAACAAAGTAGAAAAACAAAAGATCAAAGAACTCAACTTTGAAGTACTGAGTCTGAGATGTTCAGAATGCTCAGACGATTTCGAGGACAAACTCAAACTGAACGACCATCTACTCGAGTGCCACAAAATCCGACAATTTCGATGCTTTGCTCGAGGCTGTGAATTGGTTTCGTTTGATTTGCAGTAAGTTTGTATCGTTTAAGTCGGTCTCCTTAACTAACATTTTGTTTGGTTCTAGCAAACAACTCACCCAACAGCACAACAAGACCAAACACGGCAAACAGCCCAACTGGCCCTGTGCCCTCTGCACCAGTACACTCAGTTCGTACACTGATTTAAGTAAACACGTCCTGAAGTATCATCAAGAGGGCAAATTCAAATGCAAACTATGCGACTTTGAATCACAGACTACACGAGAAACGATGATGCGTCACTTGAGAAATGCTCACCCAGTGATTGACAATTATCGCTGCACAGTGGAGGGCTGTAACAATGTGTACAAAACCAAGGGACATTTGGTGAGACATGCTGGGACTTCACATACCAATGAGAAAGCCTTCAGCTGTTCTCAATGTGAAAAGTGCTTCAAACTCAAAGGAGATCTTGTGAAGCATGTCAAAAACGTACATCTACGTATACGACCCTACAAATGTAAATGGACCGACTGTAGAGGTTATGAGGCTCCGTCATCAAGTGCCGTTGAGATTCATATAAAACGAATTCATTTTGTGGCTGGAGATAAACGAAATGCGAAGGATTTTGTGGAGAAACAGGAACTCCCTGAGACTTCCAACAAGAAAGGCAACAAGAACTCGGAACCAAAGGTAGTGAAAAAGCGAATCAGGAAAAAGGTTAACCCTGACCCGGACAAACAGAAGAAGACCAACGTAATTGTGGTTTGGCTCAACTGTCCCATCGATGGCTGTGTTGAGCATCGGCCCAATCTGGTGCAACTCAACGCACACATACTCGAGTGCCATCAGATTGAACAGTATCGTTGCTTGGTGCGTGAATGTGCACAATCGTTCAAGTATTGGTGAGTTTGTCCTTATCAATTTGATTTCTTACTAACAATCTTTTCATTTTTAGTGAACAATATCGTCTCCACAAGGTGCAACACGATCAGGCCGAATCCGCACTCGAATGTCCCAAATGTGACTATTCAACAGCAAAGTACTCGAGTCTGTTCTATCACTACTACCAGTACCATGAGGAAGGCCGTTTTGCGTGTAATCAAGCAAATTGTGACTTTGTCTCAGACACTTGCAGACAGCCAATGAACGGTCACTCGTACACTCACAAGCCACTCAAGTACAAGTGCACTGTTGATGGCTGTAGTGAGGCCTTCAAGGAGAACAAACTGCTGCGGAATCATGTCAAGTCCCATCAGAACGAGGTGAATCGCTTCTCTGGCTGTCCTCACTGTGGTAGGACCGACTTTATACGATCAAACTCGTTCACGGAACATGTCAATAGTCATGCACGTAAAAGTGGCGGTTATCGATGTGCCTGGAAGGTGAATGGTAAAGGTGAGCCATGTGGCTGGTTCTCGACAAACGTAACCAGTGTACAAGACCACGTTCGTGAGCAACATTTGAACAAAAACTCAAAAGGCACACAAGATTTGAACAAATACTTGAACAAAGTGTTTCCCAACAAGAAAAGAGTTAAAACGCTAAGAAAGTCTAGCAAGGCTGCAAGAAGCAAAGCAGCACCTCTCACAGACGATGAATCAGATTGAGCTATTAATGACTGTTGAGTTACAGTTATTGCCTCATTGTCAATGGGGTATAAAATGACTTATACGTAATTTAAAAAAGTGCCTTTACAATAAAATCATTTATAGCGTAACATTATTTGCCATCAGGAAGGAGCCGTATAAAATTTTTTCTTCTCAATTCGATGTTTAACTGCATTAAGTAATTCCAAGGAATTCCAATGAGAGAATATGCTGCAGCCGCAACAGCACCACTGTAACCTCCATGTCTGTCCATCTCAAGGTCTATCTGTCCGTCTGTCTGCCTGTGATCGAATGTCGTCAGTAAGCAGCAAATTCAGTTGCCATTTGTTGTTCAGTCGGTGATAGCGCTCAATGTGCCACGTTGGCAGTGGCTAAATTGGCCTAATTTGACACAGTTCAATCAAGTGAATTGTAAACGTTGGTTGCTAAGGGCCACACAGTACACTCGAATTATTCGATTCCTGTGCGTTCGTTTTCCCATGCACAGGTTGGTCAGTAAAAAAAGGTTAAAGGTAAGACAGCATGCTGCCGTTTGTATTAGGTCAGGTGTACTGTAGCAGTACTACTGCCACCGCCCTTGCAATTCTAAGAATTATGTTGCATCCATATGGGAAATGGTGCACTTGGAGAGAGTATGCAGACGAAGACACTGGCACATACATAGTGGCAAATAATAATGTCTTTTACTGATTCTACTGCTGTTCTGTTTTGCCGCTCATACCCTTCGCCCTCTAATTTGTTTTGCTGTATCCCCTCAAAGCATACTTTATATGCCTTTGCATGTGAAATGAATGCAGCAGCGGCGGCGGTCGCAGCACTCTGCCGACTCGGCTTGCCTTTCTGTCTGACCGTGAGCGACAGCACCACCACCCATCCACTCGACGATAGTCAAAGCCGTTGCCTCTACGGCTTATTCAGTTCAGGTTCTCTCTCTTTCTCTCTCGCTGTCGACCACTTTAATTATTAGGTCAGCACAAATGTTTGTGTGTGGCACACACATATCTTTTCAATGGTGTGCTGTGGAGAAACATTATATTCTGTATACTCACGTTTAGTTTCTCTTGTTTGCCGCACTGTGCAGTGCATTTGCCATGGCGGTGCCTGGGCAAAGGCACTGAGCACTGACAACAGTCAAAACACCACTCACCAATCGACTCACTGGCTTGCAGTCACTCACAGGACGACTGAGGGACTCACTTCACACAAACAAACGCAACAGCACGACATCGTTTCGTTCATTCATCGACACACCGAATCGACCTCCACAAGAGACATTGTGATTGCTCATCACAGCGAGTGTATCTTCACAAGAAGAAGGAAACGTTCACAATATACGACAATTTGTTGACCATCACTATCTGCAAGCGTGCACCACAACACATCACGACCAGTCTTGTCCTTGCCACCGAACACCACTCAGCCCTACACCACACATCATCACAAGTGCACACCATCATCACAAGGAGAAGGATTCGTTGACGGTGGACGGCAATTGGTTGACTCGACCATTCTCATTCTGTACGGGTGCACCACACAACACATCACGACCAGTCTTGTCCTTGCCACCGAACACCACTCAGCCCTACACCACACATCATCACAAGTGCACACCATCATCACCTTCAACATCATCATGAAAGTTGTCCGTGTGTCCATTCCACGCTCAGTGAACAGTATGCCAGATGAGATACTGTGCATGATCTTTGATAGAATCGAATTTCCGGAAAAGTTCAAGCTTCGCGGTGTGTGTCACCAGTGGAAGACTGTGTTGGAGGACTGGCTTGCTGGCAGACAGTATGTTCGACTCAATTTCAAAGAGCCCGATGCTGCTTGTGGACAGGCACACTGTGCACTTAAATGTGCAGAGAAGAATGTCGGTGCAACTGTACGATCTGCTTGTCAGTACCCGAATTGTGACAATTGTCAAAAGGCCAGACAAGAGAACACCAATCAGTACCGTCCCAAGATGGCAACTTGCACCGAATGGAGCCCCAAGCCTAGTATACGAGCATTTGAGTTTGCACAAACTTGGGTTGAGCCGAAGATGTCTGTTTGTTCAATCACTGTTTGTCGTTTCAACCACGAAATGGCCATTGCGTTTGGCCATCTATTTGCTAACTTGAAAGTGTTGCTGATCTACTTTGACATACAGGACACAGAGTCGAACATTGCAAACATTGTTCAGCTGTTATCCAACTGTACCTTACTGGACAACTTTGCATTTATCATGTCTACCCAATTAGGCAACTCGACTACAATGCCAGCAATCTGTGAGGCAGTCAACAAGTCGACCATGTCCACACTGAAACGATTGGATTTGTTCGTTTCCGACTTGATTTCTAACGAGCCAATTGATTGCGCACTGGCAGTTGATCTATCCAACTGTATCTCACAGTTGGCACACTTTGGCATACCATTTATAACTTTTATATCGCAAGTTTACTTGAATATGGTTCGAATGATTTCCATAAATAAAAGAGCCTATCGTGCAAAGCCGGGAGTTGCGGCCAATCAGGACAGTTTGAGCATTCATGCTGTATTCTGGCCCGAAAGCAGTAAAGACCTCTTAAAGGTTAATCCCGAGTTTCGCCATGTGAAGCGACTTCAGCTAACCAGCATTTCTAATAGAGATTGGGCGGTAGCAAGTTTGTTTCAATTTTGGCGAATAGAATCACTGTTGCTTTCATATTATCGTCCCACAAAGGAAACATTTGACGAATTTTGGATTAAAACACTCTGCCAGATGAACCGATTGACTGAACTCACCTTAATTGACTTTGCCTTGCCGGGTCTGCCAATCCTCCCGCCGAATCCTGTCCCAACACATCCTCATCTTCCGAAGGTGAAGAAGCTGACCATTGGAGCATTCGATCTGTTGACTCGTTTTAAGGAAAACTGTGAAAATAATATTGTGGACGTCGACTATTTTGGCTACATCATCAACTATATCTTTCCACGACTGGAAGAGATCACCGTTCTGGCTGGTGAATCTAATAATCATACTTTTGAAGATGAATGTCTGAATACACTGAGTGGCCGAATGGTGAAAATGTTCAGTGAAAAGTGTCCCACCATTAAGAGGATCACTGTCGAGTTGGGCAATGAGGCGTTTGTGAATTCGAAAATTTTGTTTCAAAAGAATTTGCAACGCTTAAGAGAGATGAATGAAGCACTGGCTGCACAGGTCAATTAGACCGCATCTTTTTGCCTTGGATGACATGCAAGCAGTATTTTCTAATTTTGCCGCACATTACTCAAACAATGACCTCTACTGTATTCTTCATTATAGGACCAATCATCCCTTATCTGCTTATATTTTATTGCTATTCTTAACACATCTTCTTATGATTCGTCAATGTTCCTCCACCACCCTTGGGTATCCCTTTAACCTCTGCACAGAAACACACATACACATCCCTATAAAGCACTTTCTGTATATGTCTGTGCATGAAAAGTTTAGTAAGGTGTGTTGTTCAATAAAAATGTTTTATTCGGCTTCTCTACTATCAGATGATACTTGCAGCAATAATCACTGGTTCATAGTGTTTTTCAATGAGAGGAGTGAGAGAACGGTTGAAAAAAAACGAGAGAACAGTTACTACCGAATAGTGTGGACCATGTGCAACGATTCCAAACACATACAAAGATTATCCAAAAAGGCGAACTTAAAAGTCATGTTTAAAATGTATACCAATGAAGCGGTGGTGATGCAACTGGCCTGCATTCAAACATATGAAGTGGCTATTGGTTTATTATGGTGTCACACGTCAAAAGGATCCATCTCGAAAAATATCGGATGACTGGAAGAGGGATCCTAGTAAGTATATTAAAAATTTGAAGGATTCCTGTACTATTTAATAATGTCCAAAGGCTGATGTTCAGACTGTCGACAGATGTGATGATCAGGACTGGCAGGATGTGGAGTCCATTTATGCATGAAAAAAAGTGCAGACTTAATTAGTCAATTTTTCGATTGATAATTGACAGTGTATTCTGGACTTATAAGATAGATAGCCTTCTGCATTATGCATACGTAAAATGGGCCAATTGAGGACGAAGGGTAAAACTCACAAAGTTTGTCCCTCAACACGTTGTACGCATTTTTCATGTCTTGTGCACGTTTTCGGTAACGTTTTCTCGCCCTCTCGACATTTTTTGGCGTTTGACTGTATTTGTCTTGATGAAATTCCTGTAGTTGAATGTTTAGTTCGTTTTCCATATGTTTGGCAAAGTCTAGTTTGTACAATGTGGTTCTTTTCGGGTATTTCAGGAGTAACTACCACTGGTGCATGCAAATTCGATTTCTCTTGAATAGTAGACTGCTGCATGATTTCTTGGTTGTTAAGATAATGATAGCCTTCCATTTTGTATAGTGATAAGAATATATATTTATAAAATCCAAGATTCAAATGATAGATTTTTTATTTGCGCTTGTAAATGATTGAAACAAGAAATGCGCTTGAGAATGTTGAAAACAAGAAAATTACTACTTATTTTTGTTTGAGATCGTTTTTAAATAAAAATCAGGCGGCAGGGAATACTTGAAATCTAGACTCTGTGGCTTGATCAAACAAAAAAATTCATAAATGTAGATGACAATTTTAGTGAGAGATATGAATTCCTAAAATGAAAATAGCCAATTTACTTTGCTCTGAGAATTTGAATCAAAAAAATTTCCACACTATAGTTCGGTCCGGAATTGTTTTAATTACTTGATTGTGGTGGTTTGTAATTTTAGAAAAACTTTCTCTGTTATCGTAGTTAACATCTGAACAGTAGATCTGCAGACTTGACTGTAATAAGTTTAGAGTTTAAGTTTAAAGAACATACTTCCAAATCCATAACATTAACAGTGATTGAGTATATGTTGATTGATACTTTCTGGTGAACAAGCCATAATTCGTATGCAATCAATATCCTGCATATTATTTGTAGCGACACAAGCTTTGGTTTACCACATCATAGCAAGGCTTTAAAGAGGATGTCAGCTGACATTGGATAAGTTTGCATTCGACAACAGAAATGCATTTTTTTCTAAAACTTTGGTTTCGCCTTTGTTATTTCGAGAAATCGATATAACCACTAAATTTTATTTGTTATTTTGAGAACATTTCTAACATTCAGAATATTCTAGTGAGATGGCTTGTAGATATCTGGTGCGAACTAGGGTTAACATCAATTAACCGGCCGCCTGATTTTTTATTTAAAAACGATCTCAAACAAAATAAGTGGTAATTTTCTTGTTTTCAACATTCTCAAGCGCATTTCTTGTTTCAATCATTTACAAGCGCAAATAAAAAATCTATCATTTTAATCTTGGATTTTATAAATATATTTAAACCATTTTCAGTTTGAAATACATTTATTAGAATAAATCAATTTTTGTTGATAATAATAAATCACTCATCCATGCAAACATCGCAGATGAATTTCTATCCTAAATTCCAAAGCTGGAATCCAAAAAACTATTTTAATTAATGTACGGAGGCTGTAATGTTAACATTAAAATGTGCTAGGCTGCCATCAGAGAAAGTGAAAAATACACAAACACACTAAAAATGAATTACGTCACAATTAATATTCTCGTTTGCATTTCTTGAGACTTACCTCGTTTACCATAATCAGATTTGGTGCTTGGTACACTAGACGATTTCTGTTCACATCTAATTTGAATACACCAAGATGAACCAAAGCGAAATTACGTACTAAAATACCTTGACCAGAAATAATTCTGAATAAACTTCATAAAATGAAAGCAAACATTTCGTGACAGAAATGATATCATACATTCATAATTATCCTACATATTCCTGTAACGGTATAAAGACAAATTTATATGTTTAAATTTAAGTTTAAAGTGAAATGCATTATTTAGCTCACCGTGTTAAACATAAAGTGTAAATCAAAATAATCCAAAAAGGAACTGAGCGTGTGTTGCAACCAAGGATAACATCTCGTTTACGCGATTACGTTCAGACTGTTTGTTTAGACCGTGAAAATATTCATCCATCTCTGAATGGATCGATAAAAACTAAAAGAACAATTTAGAGAGAAATGTCATATCAAAACATTAATATCACTTATACGTACATTGATATACAGATTGATGAAATGAAACGTGTAATTCCATGAGAATACTAGAGTAAATCTAGTACAACAAACAAAAGCGAAGAATAAATTGATTCACCAAAATGCACCATACAAAACATCAAAACATAAACTGCTGATCGACGTGAGGACGATGTTTTGATTGTAACACGAGTTGAGTTTATTGAGAGATTGAGTGTTGAGGATTAGATGCTGAATGTTATGTGGTCATGATGATGAACTGGTTCGCGAATTGCTTATATGATATAAGTTATATCATTGCAGAGGTGATGAATACAAATCAAAACAATAACAAAGCAAGTCACAACAGACAACACATAAACACATACACAGAGAGAGACACTTTTTGGTAGGAACAAGGCTCAACACACTAAAATAAGAGTTTTTGGAACTCATAGCCACCGAGATCGCTCCGATTTGATCCACAAATGTCCCAAAACACGAGATCTCAATCACAACAACACACGTAAAGCACGGTTTGTACTGCTGGCAGTAGACTTTCAAACTGTACAACGAGAGATTAGCAATGTGTTCAGAAAATGCGACAAATGCCACAGCAAAAGTGGCGTGTCGCCCACACAAGGTCCATTCATATAGTTTGATTTTCAACTTTACACTTCCACTGCACACTTGAAAAACCTTCCTTGAGATGTGTAACGCCGAATGGCATGATTTTTTTATGGGCGCTAACGCCCTCCAATGTTTTAATGGGGAAAAAGCGTTACCTACACAGCCAAAATCATAAAAAATCTATAATAAGATTGTGGAGAATGTATCTTTTAAGCGAAATGAGAAAATTGTAACTAAAAGGCCACGCTAAAGGAGGAATGGTTTGAAGGTGATCGAGTCCAATAAGTGAATGCACACATTCACAAGTTTTATCTATGCTTAGAGTACAGTGCGTGTGCCTATTTGTGTTGTAGTGGCTGCTAGTCATTTTTTCGAAAAACTCAGCATGGGTTGAAATACAACATTTTATTTGAACGCGCACATACATGAGACATACATACATATGATATAAAAAAGTAAAGTTATTAAAATCAAGATACGAATGAAATGGAAGCTATAAAGTAAAACTGTTTAGACCATTTTGGTAGACAATCATTCCTTCTTGCTGAATAAACCAAGGAACATTTTCTTGCACTTCTCACTGCAATACGAAATGGTGCACGATGAGAGTTAGTTATCAGCAAAAGGATAGAACAGAAAAAAATTCGATAAATATCACAAATAACTGACATAAGAAGAACTCCTCTTCCTATTTACTATTCCTTACCGTCACATTTACAGACAACACACTTCCATTGGATCTTCTTTCTCGATGCATTACTCTGCTCAGCTACTGCATCTAAAATGCAACCGAAGGTTATATTTTATGACACAATATGTATAATGTCACATTAACCTGGCTTGGTATCGATGTAAAAGTTGCCTTGCTCAAAAGGACGAGCGCCTTAAGGAATAACGTTATCATAGATATCAGGATCTAGTCTAGCCAAGTAATCGTTGGCTTCATCCACAGCAAATTTTTGATTTTGAGTAACGAGTCGCCCCTCGTCAGGTTCTCGATTCCTCGACTTTAACAAACTGCTATATTTTAAATAAAAGAAAACCGAGAGCGTTTATGCTCAAGAGCCCTGAATTTCGACTTTAACAAACTGCTATATTTTAAATAAAAGAAAACCGAGAGCGTTTATGCTCAAGAGCCCTGAATTTCGACTTTAACAAACTGCTATATTTTAAATAAAAGAAAACCGAGAGCGTTTATGCTCAAGAGCCCTGAATTTCGACTTTAACAAACTGCTATATTTTAAATAAAAGAAACCATAGTTTAGTGCCATATTGTACTTCCCCAGTCTCTCGGGAGTCTAAATATTTTTGTTTAGTGCCATATTGTACTTCCCCAGTCTCTCGGGAGTCTATTTTTCTTTGTTTAGTGCCATATTGTACTTCCCCAGTCTCTCGGGAGTCTATTTTTCTTTGTTTAGTGCCATATTGTACTTCCCCAGTCTCTCGGGAGTCTATTTTTCTTTGTTTAGTGCCATATTGTACTTCCCCAGTCTCTCGGGAGTCTATTTTTCTTTGTTTAGTGCCATATTGTACTTCCCCAGCCTCTCGGGAGTCTATTTTTCTTTGTTTAGTGCCATATTGTACTTCCCCAGTCTCTCGGGAGTCTATTTTTCTTTGTTTAGTGCCATATTGTACTTCCCCAGTCTCTCGGAAGTCTAAATATTTTTGTTTAGTGCCATATTGTACTTCCCCAGTCTCTCGGAAGTCTATTTTTCTTTGTTTAGTGCCATATTGTACTTCCCCAGTCTCTCGGGAGTCTATTTTTCTTTGTTTAGTGCCATATTGTACTTCCCCAGTCTCTCGGGAGTCTATTTTTCTTTGTTTAGTGCCATATTGTACTTCCCCAGTCTCTCGTGAGTCTATTTTTCTTTGTTTAGTGCCATATTGTACTTCCCCAGTCTCTCGGGAGTCTATTTTTCTTTGTTTAGTGCCATATTGTACTTCCCCAGTCTCTCGGAAGTCTAAATATTTTTGTTTAGTGCCATATTGTACTTCCCCAGTCTCTCGGGAGTCTATTTTTCTTTGTTTAGTGCCATATTGTACTTCCCCAGTCTCTCGGGAGTCTAAATATTTTTGTTTAGTGCCATATTGTACTTCCCCAGTCTCTCGGAAGTCTATTTTTCTTTGTTTAGTGCCATATTGTACTTCCCCAGTCTCTCGGAAGTCTATTTTTTTTTGTTTAGTGCCATATTGTACTTCCCCAGTCTCTCGGGAGTCTATTTTTCTTTGTTTAGTGCCATATTGTACTTCCCCAGTCACTTTGGTCACTGTATGCACTTGTTCTCGATCATGGCGCCCCAGTTTGTGTTAGCCTGTTTTGTTCCTAGTGAGGCACACAGACGGAGAAATCTAACAAAATCAACTAGAAATGAAATGGAAATATAAATAGAATTGGTTCAGGGGCACTTGATCAGTGACCTGTCTTAAAGGCAAAGTTTGTACTTTTAAGTCAGTAAATCGATTTTATTTAGACACGCAGATACATGAGGCATATGGTATAAAAAAGTAAAATTATTAAAAATTCAGGATATGAATGAAATGGAGGATGTATAAAGTAAAACAGTTTAGACCATTTTGGTCGACATCATTCCTTCTTGCTGAATGGACCAAGGAACATTTTCTTGCACTTCTCACTGCAATACGAAATGGTGCACGATGAGAGTTTGCTATCATCTATAGGATAGGACAACAAAAATTCGATAAATATCACAAATAACTGACATAAGAAGAACTCCTTTTCCTATTTACTATTCACTTACCGTCACATTTACAGACAACACACTTCCATTGGATCTCCTTTCTCGATGCATTACTCTGCTCAGCTACAGTATCTAAAATACAATCGAACGTTATATAATTTCTAGTACACAATATGTATAATGTCGCATTTACCTGGCTTGGTGTCGATGTAAAAGTTGCCATTCTCGAAAGAACGAGCACGTTCACGAATGGCGTTATCAAAGAAATCAGGATCAAGTCTAGCCAAGTAATCGTTGGCTTCATTCACTGCAAGTTGTTGATCTTGAGTAATGAGTCGCCCCTCGTCGGGTAACTCAATCGAGTAGTCGTACAGTTTATTCGGATCAACATTTATACTATCATAGTTGAAGAATGAAAAAATTAAGATATGTTGAATGTTTGAACACAAAAGTGTTACTAACCTTTTTTGAGGACCAAACGTGACCACCTCTACTCTATCCGTCGATAGTTCCCACGAGCATTCCTCATAGTATGGGAGTACCTTTGCAGGCCACCATTCTTCCTCTATCTGCACCCAAACAACCGAGTGCGGGTTCTGGCAGCTGAGCAGAAACACTTTTCCATATGTTGTACGACCTTGATAGTGTCCTTCGGGCAAGTTTTCTGGCTTCTCCTTGTAGAACATCAGATAGCAAGAGGTGCACATGTAAATGTGTCGAACCTCTTCACGTGCTTGGGTTAACAGCAGAGCACAGTTGTCGATTACTGTTTGTCTCTCTTGTCTATTTAGCTCAATGTCTGAATTGCTGGAAATGATTCTGCCATGACAAATCTAGAGTAAAAGTTCAGTTAA
Source organism: Rhizoglyphus robini (assembly GCA_023373905.1). Taxonomy (NCBI): domain Eukaryota; kingdom Metazoa; phylum Arthropoda; class Arachnida; order Sarcoptiformes; family Acaridae; genus Rhizoglyphus; species Rhizoglyphus robini. The sequence goes on from JAKIJQ010000014.1 coordinate 826,333, forward strand.
AATCAAATTTCGTTTATTAACCATTTCACTTACCACTTTAACGTCAAACAGAATATCATCGATAGAACGATACTTGTTTGCCTTTGATTCAATAGTCTTCAAATCCATCTTTTGTAGAATTTTTGCATTTTGTTCTGAATTGATAATCTTTGGATCTGGCTTTTCCCACTTATTCACCTTATTCATCAAAAGATTTGCAATATTTTCGTAGGTCGTTATGACATCACGTCTGTACGAGCCGGCACAGTTAAAGCCATCCTGTGAGCGATTGAAAGTTTTGCCTACAATTTTGAGTGTGCACTCGTCGCACACGTCACTCTGTGTGTCGAGCAGTTTGTTGATTTCATCATCATCCTCGGGCTTCTCTTCCAGTGCATTGTATCGTTCAATTGCGAGTTGTTGCTTCTGGAACAATTTTGCTCGATTAACACATTTAGAATGATAAACCAGTTGACAGTGGCTACAGTTTCGGAACTTGTCTGAAACTTTCTCCTCTTTGTGACAGTGAAAACAGTAGGAATCGTGTTGCTGCTGTTCATTTGAGACAGTTGAAGTCGAAGACGATGACGAAGCCTGATGATTAATGCGTTTAGCTCGAAAGGTACGAGTTACGGGAAGTTTTGTGTTCTGGACTTTTTTGGTTACTTCTGCAATTGGTTTTTGATTACCTTCCATCTGCTCCAACTGTTCTTGTTGCTCCACCACCTCCTCCTTTTCCAAATTTTCAATTTTCTCAGAATTCATTACATCGGAAGAAGAAGCGACCACAAGAGCGTTTTCAAGGCCAGTTACAGATTGATTATCATCCGAGAAGCCAGAATCACTGTTGTCATCAGAAAGATTTATCAGGACAGGGTCTGCAGAACTTATTTGACAGTTTCCTTGTTCCTCATGCTGCTCCTTATGTCGCTTTGTGTCCGTTTGGTTTAGAGCTAGACTGTGATCATCTTTCAGTTTTCGTTTTGGAACCTTTCGCATTGATTTTGCTTTATAAGTGATTGCGACAGTACTGGACAGCATAATCGGGTAGTGTTTGTAATCGTTATTTTCTGTAACTTCTTTTAGAATTCTGTTAAATGGCAGCATTTTGCCGTGTGGCTTTCGAGTCTGAGAATCTGGACTTTGAGCATCATTTGTTTCGTTGGCATCATTAGCAACATTTGCAACATTAGCAGCATTAGCAGCATTAGCAACATTAGCAGCATTAGCATCATTTGTTTCGTTGGCATCATTAGCAACATTTGCAACATTAGCAGCATTAGCAGCATTAGCAACATTAGCAGCATTAGCAGCATTAGCAGCATTTGCATCATTAGCAGCATTAGCAGCATTAGCAGCATTTGCATCATTAGCATAATTAGCAACAGCAGCATTTGCAACATTAGCAGCATTAGCAGCATTAGCAACATTAGCAGCATTAGCAGCATTAGCAGCATTTGCATCATTAGCAGCATTAGCAGCATTAGCAGCATTTGCATCATTAGCATAATTAGCATCATTAGCAGCATTAGCAGCATTTGCATCATTTGCAGCATTATCATCAACTTCATCAATTGTCATTTCCATCTCTTTCTCTGTGTCCAACCAAGGGTAGGGCACCATACGACAGCTCTTTAGTAAATGAGTGTTGCTTTTCATGAAATAGGCAATATCAGACATGGGCAATTCGTGTTCGCCTATGTGACACTGAATACTTGGATGCACACTTTGCAATTTGTTTTCATCTAACTTGCAAACAACATTAAAACCAAGTTTGGATTCTTGGTAAAACTCACTTGCTTCTCTGTGAGCTAATGAAGTAAGATCGCATTTAAAGTGATCCTCGACGTGTGCTTCTGCATCAATAGATCGGTGGAAAAAGTGACCGCAACCATCCACGATGCACCAATAGCCATCATCCATTTTGTGTGCGTCAAGATGCGACTTGCGTGCTTCAATCGAATCCATCAATCTACCACACTTATGACAGGGTGGCCAATCCTTGTGCAGTGCAATAATGTGCCATACCAATGCTCGTCTATTGTTCAATACTAATTGACAGACGCCACACTTATATGGTCGGTCATCTGACTGAATGTCATCAGGACAAATAACATGAGAGATGTCTTCATTCATGGGCGCATCAATCAAATAGCAAGCTAGTGTTGGTTCACACACAATTGACTCGTCATGTCGAGGCTTCTTTGCGCCAACTTTCTTTCGTATACCAGAGATTTTACTCTTTATTTGCTTGTCGAGAGGTGAAATTTTGGTTTCCTGTTTGGAATAGTATAAATGCAAATTAAACTGCCTGTTTTGTATTTGCACTATTTTGTAGCGTGTGGTGCAGTGACACTATCTGACTTGGTAATGGCTCGGTTTACTAATCGCATATAAATTGATACTGATATATATCTACTAGATCAACCATCATCACTTGGTCATGTTCACAACTGTCCGAGACAGTCACAATACCTAAGCCGCAACGTAAAAGACATGTTGATGCACTGTCTGTCGTGCTTGAAAATGAAACTCTGTACGATAAAGACGAATCTACTCGCGCGGCGTATCGATTAAACACAAAATCAAACAAAAGACGAAACAATCGTTTCAATAAGAAATTTATTTAGTAACGTAAAGACTAATGAGCTAATGAAGTAAGATCGTTTACAAAATGCAGCCACTGACGGTTTTGTCTTGTGATGTTGTTCACAAGTAAGTGGTACGCGTCAGCGAAGATTTCATCGTACTCGTCTTTGGCCACCTCTGGTCACTCTACCTACTTTGAGACATTGAACTATGTCTCACATCTCTCGTTATGCTGTCCAGATGTGCCTAATGCATTTCATTCAGACTGAACAGTTTAGCCAGGCGGCCCATTTAATTGCCCTAAAAGTTTGAGTAAGAGAATTATTCACAGAGAGTGAGCATTTCGCTTTAAGACAAAATCATAAAATGACGATATGGTAAGCAGAAGAGGAATGAATGCCTCCCGAATGAGACAAAACAGCCGCCTCAGCAACCATTCCCACGTGATCACAGCAACACATACCAGTCGGTCTACCGCTTTGATATCCCTTGTAACTGACGACCGAAGGAGAGAGAGAGAGAGAGAGAGAGAGAGAGAGAGAGAGAGAGAGAGAGAGAGAGAGAGAGAGAGAGAGAGAGAGAGAGAGAGGGAGAAGACTGATCAAGCGAATACGGTCTGACATGTGTGTTTGCCTGTCCACTGGACAGCTCCGAGCAGAGAGTGAGTTTATTGCCCGCAAAAGTAGTCGCATTTAGTCTAAACTCATTAGCTCTTCCTAGAATCACTAATTGCTCGCCAAGGACACCAAAGGACCCGTGATGGCAGTAGAAGCAGTTCTAGTCAGTCACAACTCAGCAGAGTCATTTGACAAAGACGGTTATAGTCTCTTCACTCAAATTGACTCAAACATTGTCTTGGTTGTTTCCCTAAATCTGTCTCTAAGTCTTGATTGAACACTTTAAGTTATTATTAGACCAGATCATAATTTCGATCGTAAGTACTTGCACGACACAACGAGGCGCTTGTGTGTATGTGTTATCGAGATTTACCTTTAGCTCTGTCGATGGTTTAGGTTTGCGAGGTCGTAAATAACGGGTTTCTGGTACTTCGGGTTCAGCCATGTTGATATACAAAGATTGACTCGGATGGGTATTCGAATTACAATTCAAAGAGAAGAGTTAAATGCAAAATTAATTTAGGGAAGGGTCAGAGCTAAGGTTGAACCCGCCAACAGTGACGGTTACGAGGTTACAACACTCAAAATAGACACAAATGTGGAGTTGACAACAAACACAGCACACTTGGTTGATTCAACAATAATGTAACAAGCTGGATTACGGGATAAGCAACTTCTGGCTGAGTTAGACGCACACACAGAACAAAAGTCAAAACGATTTATATTTAGACGAAGCAATTCACGTGCATCGACTAAATACACAAATGAGCCGAGTGCAATAGCAGACACACACACACACACACAACTGTTCAAAATGCAACGCTCGAGCAGTTGGCCATTTTTGGAAGAGAAACGCAGGAGGGAGGATGGCCCTAATCAACCACTAGAACACACCAACTACGATGGGTAAGCTCAGAATAGCGGTACGCATACCATTAAGCAAGTACCACCACCCTCTTCATCATTAGCACAGAGCACGAGGCTCAGAGGCACAAAGAGACACACAACTGAAGATAAATACAGAAGTTATGAACGTGTTACCAACCACTGCTTGGCAAACAGAGGAATGGTCACGGAATTTAAAGACACAGGTTAATGTGAGCTAAAACACAAAAATATAATAAGTGGAATAGATGATTTGATTGATTCAATGCTTGAATTCGATTGATTTGGTGTGTGTGCATCGATCGTTGGTCGACTTTTGTGGCTTATCCGCTCTGTGCACGATCTTAAACGCAAATGAAGACTTAATGAAGGAAAGCACGAAGACTAAGACAAAGAGAGGGAGAGAGCGGGTAAGGAGGAGAACCGAAGTGGACAAATTGGCATTGAGAGTAACTGGTTTGCGTTCAAACTGTCCTCGATCGACCATCGCCAGTGTTCGAGTTTGTTCACTGCAGTGAACATGATGAACACACTGTTCATTGAACAGTCCATTGCTATTCAGTGGTGGTCATCCACTGTTCATTGGCCTTGGCATGGCCATGGTGCTCCTCTCGGCCAATCTAAAAATAGAGAACGCGCGCGTTCGGTCACTGTCCCCCTTAGTCATCACCGCTGTTGAGGGCTACGAGTGCTACTTGTGTGTATTCGGACGAGTGTGAACACCATCCGGAAGAAAAGTGTCAAAGTAGAGATTCATTGCCGTTTCGACTGAAGCCCCAAAAAGACATTAACGACCAGAGTGAAATGCGCGTATAGCGAAACACATGTATAGCTTCAAGACCATTGCCTACACTGCCAGATCAGAGCGACCTGCACTGAACCCGGTCAACTAGTAACCTGATTCGGCTCAACGGAAACTACATATATGGCATGATCGTTTTTGAACGGGCACAATCTGCTCTCACCACCACCGCTGCCATTAAGTGTGCGCTCAGAGAGAGAGAGAGAGAGAGAGAGAGAGAGAGAGAGAGAGAGAGAGAGGTGCTTTGAGCTGACCGATTCGAGTTCGATGACTCTGTCCATATGGTGAGAGGGGAAAGAGAGAGGAGGGAGGGTTTAATGTCCCAGTTCCGATAAAACTAGACTGTTAAACACATTATGAGAAGAAGGCATTGCATGCAGAGTGGTCTTATTATGGTTGGACGTTCTAGGCAAGTTCAATCAAATGTTTCCACATATTTTTCTATCGTTCCGAGCTGGGTTACATCGGACACGAACAAATTTTATTTCCAAAATCTAATCTCTACTTGAGTGCTATGAAAAAGTATGTACTTTTAGTGAGCTAACATCTTAGTTGAACAAAAAAACGAAAAAATGTGAAGAGTCTGATGAATTGAATGTTTATGCATTTATGTTGGTAAATCAGGTAATATGTTTATGTTTATGTAATATTGTTTATGTGTTATGCATTTGTGTTCATTTGTGCAAGATACGTGATGTGACACAGTAAGAGCTAAATGAATTAACGAATGAATGCAAAAATGGAAAAACAGTGCGATTAATTTCATTGCCATTTCATTGAAATGTTTAATTTCTATTACATAAACGTGAGTGTGTCAACATTTTGATCCTACTTTCAGCCTGATAGCCACAGTCACACCGAAACACACCAAACTCGTGTGACATGATAAAGTGTTGTGCCAGTCGGTGATAGTTGGAATAGCCACTCGAACAGATTCGACACACATAAGACTTGTGTGCACTGTTGTTCATGATATGGAGTTGATAGTCGGAACTAAAACAATAATTTGGAATTAGTAATCGGAATCGGAAAGATATTAAGAGAGACTTACTTTGAAAGGAAAACAGCTTTACAGCCAGCAACGTAGCATTCAAATTGGTTCATCCAATGAGATTGGTACTTGTGTTGGGCGAGTGCGTCCTCGTTGGCCACGAAGGTCTAGCACACACGACACTGCAGTGATATGGTGGTATAGTTGCATTTAGGTGGTACTGTCGAGTCTGGTGCCGAATTAGAACTTTTTGGTGCGTCTCAAGTCAAGCGTTTTTTGTTTCTGAAAGTTTCAACACTCCCAACATTTTTGAACATCCTGAATATGACCGACCAGGTCCCAGCAGTGGTACATCGAGTCAACAATCGACCCATCTAACCGCTCAACGGAATGTTCTCTCAACCGACGAAGACAACATGTACGAGGACATGGAGATGGAAGACAAGCAGATGAAAGGAAACAAGCAAAAAATTTATTTGCACCTATTGTGGAAAGATCCCAACCACCCAAAGTGACCTCAAACGCCATTGGGTTACTCACTTCGAGGACCGACCATACATTTGCAAGTACGGTGATGGCTGCATCAAGGAATTCAAAGATCGCACGACAGCAGTGAACCATATTAGAGGGGTGCATTTTAAAATGGCGATCAGGGGTCACGAGACAAAACTGACCAATGCCCATACAGAGGATCAAAGTATCTGTATGTCGATCGGGTTATGCTTGATGAGATTCTTAGATAAGGAACCTTATTATCATTCTTAGATAAGGAACCTTAAGATTTGAACCAGAAGTCAAACACATCGGACTGAGCACTGTTCCTTGTTATGAAGTTGGAACAAACCGAGATATCCAAGAATCCGTGTTTTAGGATTGTGTGATTATCTAGTAACATGTACGATCCTCTAAGATCCGTGTGCTGTACTATTAGATTGCTATATGAGTTACAGTGAGATACGAAAAATTGACAGGGCTAATGTTAGTGTTTAGTGCATATGAGATATGATGAGTTATGAAATAAAAGAAAAGAATGTAATTGTATCCAGAATGTTCTAGGATTGTTCGATCTAACTCTAGATAGGTACGTGCATGGCCTCAAATGTATTGTCACGCTTTATCATAAAGTTTATGCAATGCACTTTCATACCTCACACGATATCAGTAGATGCACAAAACATGTAAAACTTATCACAGTTGCCTGAAGGGTTGAAGAACATTTTGATTTGAATTCAAAAACATGTTTTGATGTTATGTGCTTTATAAACGGAAGCCTTCTTGTCCTCTCTTCACCAGTCGTCTGTTCTTCTTAAGCTCTTCATAAGATTTCTTAAGACATTTTCGGTACCTTCTTCTTCTTTTCCTCATCTTTTTCTCGTCTAAACAACCAACAAAACATCATCATCATCATGAATTTTGACTCAATCACCCAATCCTATGGTGAAGAATTCACTCAATATTTCCACCAAATTAGAAATCGAACTATTGTGAATACACTCACAGTGATAGATAACGAACTTTGGCTGAAACGTTCAGAGATGTATCAAGTGTTTCTAGATATTAAGGAGAAGCAGCAGCAACAACAACAAAAAGTGAACAGCAGCCAACAACAATCCAGTGCAGAAATTGTTCAACCTTCGAGCAATTCTTCTGGAACTGAGCCTTCATCTGCAGAGGAAAGTACTGGTGATGCTCAAATGGACATCAACAAAGTATCCGATTCTGCTGTTGTCTCTGGAAGTAGCACTGAAAGCTCAAACATTGCTGCTACCACAAACGAAGATCCAGAGCCTACTCGTCAAGAGCAGCCCGTCCAGTGCAATGAATCCTCGTCAAATGATCAAAAGCAAGAACAATCTGTTCTCGATGGCGATGATTTGTCCAATATTATCGATTCGTTCAAGGATGATGATCTACTTGCAACATTATCATCTGATGTACTGAATCCAGCGATGAATCAAAATGTCTTTATGGTTTCAGGTAATGCAGCATTGCCGGTTCTGAAATTATCCGACGAAGAACTAGAAACGGCAAATGATGACAACTGTTTGTTGTCCGATTATCAATTGGACCAAGAAATGGACCGACCTGCAATGTCAAACTTTCAAGAACAGGCAGTCAGTTCAATTAACCCTGACATTTACTTGAATCCTCCACAAAACAAATCGTTGTTGAATGATTCAGTAAATGCAACCGGATTCAAGATGACCGAGAACGGGCAGCCTCAACAATTTGTACTCAAAACTGTGGCTTCAACAAGTGCTGCAGACTCAAATATGGCTTTATCAATTCCTGCATGCACCAACAATATTCCCAACAATCCAGAATTCTCCCAACCAGGTCCATCCAGGTGGGTATCACGCCCAATTCAGCAGTCAATCCAGATCACTGTGAAAAGGACACAAAAGGACAATATGGCTAATGTTCTGTTTGCACCAGCAGAAGTGAACAAACAAATTCAGATGGAAGCGCAACAAAGCCGAGCGTCAAACAACAAACATGTTTTCATCTGCAAACTGAGAACCGAATCAAATGACATATGTGACAAGTCATTCATCAGCAAGAGTGACCTCAAACGCCACTGGGTCATTCACTACCCAACCCGTCCGTACATTTGCAGATACAGCACTGAGTGTATTGCGGAATTCAAGGATCGCAACACTGCACTGCAACACATTCGTGCAGTGCACTTCAACATACTTGTCCGTGGGCCCGACAAGAAGCCCAACATTTTGGACAGTCAGGTTAAGGAACATCTTTTTGTCAATCGAGATACACTCGCACAGTTGTATGAAGATGCAGAGAGAATTACTAAGAATGCAGAATTATAGATAGGTAGTAGATTTAATTTAATAATTTGTATGAATTTGGTATTATACGTTTGTACTAATGTTTTATGAGTAAATTTGCTATATTGCATTATGATGAACTGTGTCGAGTAATAATCTGTGGGACAATCACTGCAGTCTTCACTGGATGAGGAACTTGAGGATTCGAACTCAAAGTTAACCAATAAGTCAACACACTTAAAGCCTTTTTGTGGATTTGTTCCAAAAATGGCAATCATGAATCCGTGTATTTTGTAGACGAGAGATGAGATTCTTAAGATCAGTGCATGGTATCCGAATATTCATAGAATTTGAGATTTTTCACACATTGCCTAAAGCCATCATCACTTTAATTGAGTTATGCTATTAATAGACCGGATTTGACTATATATAAACGAGTGCATTCTTGTAGCCTGTAAGTCAGTTATCTTTTTTCTAAAGTCTTCACAAGTTTTAATCGGGTTTTTCGCTTCCCATGTTATCGTACATAATAATCTTACCATTAACTTCACGAACTTTCAAGGCGTTTCCGTCCCATCTTCTTATTTTGCCCACCAACATCATCATCATGAATTTTGATTTAATCACCAAGGTTTCACTCGATACGTCTAACAAGTTTGAAACAAAATCATTGCGAATGCAATGCAGTCTGCGGTCATTCGAAGATGCTCCCAAAACAAAACGAGTCAAGACCGAAAAGAAAGTCACATTTCTCGACCAATCAATGTGTTCATGATCTTTTCGAAGCGTCATCGACAATTTGCCGAAGAGAACTCTTCCCATTGGGAATTTAGATTTTTGATGTATTTGTGCGCGACCTCAAAGTAAACCCGCTCGCTCTAAACTTTGCCCTCACATGGTATCAGTATATGAGGCTTATCTCCTACAATTTAAAGCTAAGAATATTTTAATTTTCTGATGTTTTGAGGTAATTCGGCTATATAAACGAGGAACAACTTGTCTTTACTTTATCAGTCGTCCGTTCTTCTCAAGGTCTTCACAAGATTTCTTAAGTTTTTTTTGCTACTTCTTTTTTCCTCGCCCACAACCTTCACCAACTTTCCGTCATCATATCATGGATTTCGCGAAAATGGCCAACTTGTTCGGAGCTGAGCTCGCTAACTATCTGGATTCAATCAGAGATGGAATCATTGCGAATAACATTGCAATTGCAGATTCAGAGCTTGCGTCCAGACTCCCGAATATGTTCAATATATTTCAAGCACTTATACATAGACAGCAAGTGGACATCAACAACCAACAAACCCGTTCCGATGCTACTTCACATTCGAGTAATTTCTATGCTCCATCTGGAACTGCCCCTGGTACTTCAACTGCTGGTCAAGAAGGCATCCACCATGAGAAACCAATCCAGTCCAATGATTCCTCCACTGTTGAACAAAAAAGAAGTCTAGATTACCGAAAGTTTATCCAAGAATTCGCAGCAACTTGGAAACAAGATTCCTTCGTAGGCTCATGTGAGCTGGACGCAATGCTTGACTTTGGTGGTGAGTCCTTAATTGCAGACAGTCCATCAATCGAGCAAGATGGTTTTCATCTTCTAGAAGCAACAGAATCGCAACTCAATCATCGAGATACAAAACTTGACATACAAATGAGCCAACCCATAAAGTTGGAGAACGTACAGATGCAGAAGAACAAACCAACCAAAGGCTTCATCTGCAAACTCGACCACTGTGGCAAATCCTTCCTGACCAAAAGTGATCTCAAGCGCCACTGGCTCACTCACTTTAAAGAGCGTCCATACGTGTGCAAGTATAACGAATATGAATGCATTGCGGCTTTCGGTGATCGCAACACAGCAATGAGCCACATTCGTGCAATTCATTTAGACTTGCCTGTGAGGGGTCCCGAGAAGCGGACGCACAAGGACAGAGATAAAGATGTTAAACAACATCTATTTGTAAATAAGGAAATGATAGAAGATGTGTATACTCGTGCAGAGATGGCATCTATGAATTTGTAATAAATATATGTTGTGTAATATAACTCGAGATTTATATCAAATTAATAATAAACTTGAACTTGCTCCAGTACCATTACCTTACTATCGGTTAGTTATGCTATGGGTAATGAACGGAATGATCGATACCTTATATCTTAAAGGATTGTTACTTTGGAGAACAGATACATTGAAAAAATGATCGAAAAGTTGACATTTTTCTCATTTACGATACAACTATAGTGTATCCGGTATATTGCTCATATGATACACTCAAGGGAAGAAGTAGGGAAACAAATTTGAGGTTGGACATCAAAGTAATACCATGCCTTGTTCACTTTGACCTAAACATGGTATCAATAAAAGTATATTACTCACATACAGATAAGGCACTATTGAACTAAAGTTTGCCTAAAGCAATTTTTTGATTGTCTGCATAAATGAATGCTTTTTATACAATACGAATATGCTTTATAAGCAAACATCTTCAGGTCTTATGTTCATCAGTCGCTTGATTTCTTCTTCATAAAACATTTACCGTCTCTTCTTATTCTCTTCATAACTCAACATCATTATCTCATACAATATCATGGACTTTACCGTAATTGCTAATAAGTACGGTGAAGTTTTTTCTCAATTTCTGCAGCCACTTTGGGATAGAATTGTGATGAATGCAATTGCAACAGCAGTCACGGAATTCGATTCCAGAGTAGCTGAGCTGTTTGACGTGTTTCATTAACATGAAAAGAAAAAACAGCAAGTGGACAAGAAACACAAAGTTAGTTCCATAACCAGCACACCCCATGATTCGTCATTAGAGAGCAGTTCTACCATTGATAACTCTATGGACATCAATCAAGGGGTGGATTCTGCTAATGTATCCACTGAAACTCATCCAGTGGATGAGGATTTCATACCAAGTGACCTTGAACCGATCGAAACAATTCTCGATCAAGAACCAGACCTTGGTGATCTATCGGACAATACGATTACAGATATCATTCATGATTTTGAAGAGATTGGTTCTCAAGAATCTATTCACGACTTTCAGGATGATGATGATGACTCAGAATTGAGCAATCTCAAAGAAGAATTGCCCAAATCATGGGATCCAATCATTGATCAGCTTTCATCGGGAGAGTCATATTCCCAACTGATGAATGAAGACGTTTTCATGTGTGCAGAAAAAGTCGATCGTAACGATGATCGCACGAAAGTTCAAAAATATGATTTTTTCAATATGAGTGATTATGAAACTGAAATCGAGCAGAAGAAGGAACAATCAACAATACTTGAAATGGATTATCCTATGTCTGATTATTACTTTCAGTCATTAGTAGAAGAGGATTCTGTGGATTCAAATGATATGTTGACAAACTTTGGTGACGAACTCAACACTCTTGTTGATGTTGTGACTGTCAAACATTAAAATCCTGAAATCAAAGGGAAAAGAGATTGAATCTGAGATATAGGTAAAAGAATAGACATTTTATTGAGTCATAAAATAAAAATTTTTAAGATAATGTTATTATAAAATGAAAACCACAAAACCCTGTTTATTAGGATTTTACAGATTGATGTGGAAATTCTTAGGCATGAAATGTAGAGTTAATTGGTCCAACTTTGATGTTGGAGAAAGTGATGTAGGCATCCCAATGTTTAGGATGTATTTCAGCAGGAATGCCACCAGTGATTGGACACGGTCCCCGAGCAGCGCCTGGCTCACTGGCAGGCGAACTGGATGGGAAGTTTGAGTCGAGCCACAACATGTGGACACCAGTGACGTCCCAGAGTGAGGTGGCCATCACCATGCCCAACTTAATCGCCTCACCCATTTGCTTCATTCCACCGTGCGAAGTGAATGTGTCTTTGGTTTTAAATGCCTTCTTCTGATGTTAGCAATATTCCTGGCTCATCGAGTTGGCACCATTAGCGCCCGCAATTGTGGATACAGAGTTTGGTATGAAGTGACCGTTTTGCACATAGAAACGACGATTCTCGGTGAGATAGCCATGTTGTGTGCCATCGGAAGAGATAAATGACCACTGCGTGAAGACCTTGTTAGTGTCGACCGCCTTACCTGGCCCATAGAATGTGTGGTTTCCCAATCAGTAGGAGTTGTAGTTGCATCCTTCTGACTCACAGGTGCTACCACAAGCTGTTTCCAGTGCAGGTAGAAAGCTATGGGAGTACATGGATGAGGAGTGAAAGCAGTGGCGTTAGAGTTCGCTTCCCAGATATCCATCTCGGCACAACATGCCTCTTCTCGTTTGGAATTGAGCTGTCCATTCATGAAATGATTATATTTTGGACACTGTGCATCACAATAACCAGTGCCAAACTCGATGCGTTTGAAATTGATTTAATCCAAAGCAGAATACCAGGATCTTGGAGCATGTAGTAAGGTCGATTAGCCATAGCTAACCCAATTGTGGCAGCAATAGAGATTATCTCCTTTTCAGGTTTTCGTTCTACAAACTTCTGAAGTGCATTTGGCGGCATGTTAGTCGATGTACTAGAGGGCTCATTTGCGTGCTTCGATGTAGAATGATCGGAAAGATTTCTGGAACCATTTTTTTTAACTTCGACAAGAGTAGAAAACGAGTTGTCCGGCTGTGTTGTGGATTCGCGAGCTGTGTTGTGTGTGTGTGCTTATTGTCAGTCTGTTTCGATTTGCCCTGACTGCTGCATCTGTTGTCTTCGTGCATTTGCATCTTCTCTTCGCTTCTCTACTCCCTTAACAGAAGAACACAAAGACAACGGTGACAAAGTTGGTTTAGCAAAACTATATATTAAGTAATACATGTCAAAATTGGTATATCACCGAATTCATTTAAACCAACAAGCCTAATTCTTACGCTACTAAAGAGACATGTTCATAATGTAGACTTAATGTAAAGACCAAGCGATGGCGATGCAACTGGCTTGCATGCCAACATAGAAGTAGCATTGATGGCCATTGGTTTGATATGTTGATACATGTCAAAGCGGTGCATCTCGAAAAGACTACAGGAAGTGGACTCCTCAGTGTGGACTTACTCAGCTGGAACCAAGAAAACGACTAAGGACAACTCGAATTGAGCGAATACCGACCAAAGTAAGCGAACAAGTGTTAAATCGGTGAGCCTAATTATCCATTGCTGACGTGGCACAAACCAAGTGGGCTCACAACCGACCAATAGTTGCACTTCTAGCTGGCCGGCAGCCTCGATTTGCTATCTTATTAAGGGAGTAAAATTGCACCCCCTTGAAATGTGACACCATATTAAACCAATAGCCACTACTACTATGTTTGGATGCCGGCCATCTGCAATGCAGATTCTGCATCGCCACCGCTTATTGGTCTTCATTTGTACATTTTGGACATGTCGCTTAAGTTTGCTTTGCCTCATATTCGTCAATATTGATACATTTTAAAGTGTTTTAAACTCTGTAAAATCGGGTCCTGGTCTACTCTCAACCCTGTGCAGCGACAAGGAGTGTGATTTGTCTCTTCATTAATTGACACATTTCAAAGTGAGCAAGCCACTTCTATGTTTGCATGCTGCCATCTGCATCGCCACTTTTTTTACTTTTGGTGCACATTTCGCAATTCGAAAGTTCATCAGTTAGTGAAAATTATGTGAATGGCCTTTTTATGGCTAATTTTTGAAGTGGTTTTGATCGAATTTGGCCCAAAAACTCAAAAACAGCAAATCTGCCTATATGATTTCATCTCTAAATATGCTATTCTAAAGGCTTGTAAACTTTCTGCTTTTTTACATCTTAATCTCGAATATTAGGGGTTAAAGGTCATTTATGTAAAATTGCGTGTATGCATTGCTTTCACGTGGGGTCACCTAGTTTAAAAGTTCAAAGTAGCTTTAAATTTGGCATATATTTTACGATTACACAGAGATTATGTGTCATATTTGCTTTTCGCTATCAACATTCTTAAACGTTTGTCAATTTTATTTGATCATTTGAGTTTTTGTGTGTGTTTGGTTCGTCAACAAAATTCCCAAAACAAATTGAAATGTCAACTGCTGCTTATTTAAAGTTGCTATCTTTACCAGATGAGCTTATTTGTCTTATACTTTCTCGTGTGCCGCTGTATCGCCTTTTAGCCGTCGTTCCATTTACATGCACTACTTTGAGACAAATGCAGATACTTGTTTGCCGTCGACGTCATTCACTCACCATCAATTTGGGACCATTTAGTGTCATGCGAAAATTCTATTTGTATGGTGATTATTTCTATGGCCCACACGCAAAAGGAAAATTAGCAGTAATATCGAAACCAAAATTTGAATTAATTAATTTTCCAAATAAAAGTTGCCTTGAGAATATATGCAAAAATATCACAAAACCCTTTCCAAGTCTTCGTAAGCTACAGTTGAACATTCAAATCGACTCATCTCAAATTGGCACAATCATTGAAATGCTCAAACATTGGAAATCGAGTTTGACATTTTTGCACATTTATTCAAAATTTGAAAATGATGGACCACAAGATCAAATCACTGAAGCTTTCTTGCTACTGTTAAAATGTATCGACAATTTCAACTCGATCAAAAGTCTAATATTTTGTGCTCTAAATAGAATCAATATTCCTTCGCTTGATTTGTCAGTGATTGGTCAACTTGAGGTGTTCTATTTCAGTTCACTTGAAGATGCAGATCTTCTGTACGATTCATTGTTCAAGTATGCTACAGACAACAAGCAACTAAGGAGAATAGGAATAGAAAATTGGATTTATGCTAATGGCAAAATGGTGAATCCATTCACTGATGTTCAGCAATCACCAAATGTGTTTCAATTGATCACACATTTGCAATTGGGTCAAGACCTAACAGAATACTATAATCACAATCTAGGCACTGTGAGTCTGACTTTGCCGTCTACTCTGCACTCGTTCTCCATCAATTTATACGGTTACACCAAGTGGCCCCAAACCTGCGTGGCACTACGAGCCCTTCTGCAACACTCTGGATCAAAGGTAGTTTTACTCAAAATATCCTTTCCAAGCCAACATTTGAGCAGTCATTTGTCAGTCTTTGCTGACTGTCCAGTGCAAATAGACTCAGTGCAGTATGTCTATTTGGAATTTAAGACTTCCTTTCCAGCGCAGTCTTTCGAAGTACGCCAAATGAAGCTAAAAAATGTTTTTCCAAACCTTAAAATTCTGGTAGATTTTGATGACGATTCTGATTATGTGTACGATTATGAAAAGTATAAATTCTAATGGTTTGGCTGAATTCGATTTGATTATCAATGATGATCAAATTTACTTGAGCTAATGAGGCATTTGTGGAAAGTGATTTATTCAAATTTATTAATCAGCAATAAATTGTTCAATTGTGCGCATGTGTGTATACAATCATCGAGTTAATCGAGCATTCGAGTTCGAGTTAATCGACTGACTTGACAACAAACCAACACACACAACACAGTAAGAGAATGCGCTGCACAGCCGAGACAGCACACACCAGTGAGTGTCTGTACGAGGTTCGTTTCTCCCTCTCCGCTCTCGTTCACACAGTGAAAAAGAGCATGGGGAGATTTGAGACGAGAAACCATGCGCCATTAGTTCTCGTATGCTCGATCGATCGGGAGACAGAGGACATTTTGTTGTGAGTGTGTGAGCTACGAGCTACTATTTTTGTTGTTGTGTGCCGTAGTGTACTACTGTGGACAGTGCACAGCCAACGCCCTAGTAGTTCCAGGAATTATGATGCATCCAAATTGTAAATGTTCCACTGAGGCATATTAGATGAGTTGGTGTGCAGTGCAGTGCCACTCGAAGGAGAGTATGCAAATGAAAGCACAAACCTACACATTTTATGAACTCACAATTCATCGATTTTACTGTCGCTGTTCTATTCATTTATGCAATGCAGTACAGTTACTTTCAATAGGCAAGAGTTGGGCAAACACCAATAAAAAATCAATAGAGCAAGCCCACATATATTCAATTGTGCTTACAACCTTCTCTCCCCTTTGGATGATGGCATACGTGACTAACGTTTACTGTTTCATCCTCATACATGGAGCGGCATGTAGGCAGTATTCAAACTATTCTGGACTATTGCAGTGATAGAGATACAGAAAAACTGGCTGCACTTTAAGTTCAGCGTTGTATGTAGAATGTTGAAATGTCAACCAATAGAGTGTTCAAAAATGTTCATTGCCCACATGAGATTATTTTGTTATAGATTATTTTGGAACACCCTCCTGAAGATTGCATCAGAATTGCCGTGCGTCATTGATTGTTCTAAATTTAGACCAAAAAGGCAAATGGGATCTTCTATATAGTAAAATCGATCCGTCGGGGCGCCCTTTGTTATATAGCAGTAGTCCGGTTGGTTCGTTTCGAGATGCTTCTAACCGAGGCAACGATTGGACATGCACCAAGACCAGTTAGGGTGCGGCACTATAGTGGAAAGCTATGTTCAGTTCAGAAGGGAGATTGTTCTCTCCAATTTTCGATTGAACAGTACAAGGTAGTAGCAGTAGTAGTGGTTTAGCGTATTCCATACACCGAGATGGCAAATTTAGTACGGTAAGAGTGCCAATAGTGGTGAGCAAGAGGCACTCATTTGTGTGCCAAATTTACATCTACATCTGTAATGTTCTTGTGTGCGATGTTATTTAGCACAAAACATTGCACACATAGTGTGCACTGTGTGGCTCAGCGTTTGTCAGTTTTGTGCATGAACTTGGTTGAGTCATATCAAGGTTATCGCACCGTAACTTTGTTCTTGTAACACTTTTGCGCTTCAAAGAATAAAAACCATGAAGCGTACTTCTCGACCAGCTAGTTCACGCCATAATCAACAACAGCCACCATCAGATTTATCTATTCCAGTTGATCAAACTGGTGCACAACCAACAATTAAACGTTCACGGCTACTCGATACAGAAGTGCAACATCCATACGTCGCCTCTACATCCGCATCTGCATTTGCATCTTTGAACCTGCAGCAACCTAATACAGGTAAATCATCTGTCCTCAATTATGCACCATTTTATAGTTGCATGAATCTGAGCGTACCTCAGAAGTTATTTGAATTTTGACAGTGTAATCTTGGGAGCAAAGCAAAGATGCTGCATGTAGGTTGCACACCATTCCGGGCTTGCGTTGTATGCAGAATGTTGAAATGTCAACCAACAAAAAGGGTGGACAAAAATGCTCATTGACTACATGAGATTATTATTTGCTTATAGACTATTTTGGAACACCCTCCTGGTGATTGCATCAGAATTGCTGTGCGTCATTGATTGTGCTAAAATTAGCCCAAAAGGGCAAATGTGATCTTCTATATAGTAAAATCGATCGATTGCGGCGCCCTTTGCTATATAGTGGTTAGGTTGGTTCGTCGTAAGCTAGACAACGTTTGGACATGCATGTTAGGCCAGTTAGGGTGCAGTACCATGGTCGCTATGTTCAGGAGGCAGGATGTTCTCTCCAGTAATCAAGTGAACTGTATTAAGTAGTAACCGTAGTAGTGGTTTAGCGATATTCCACACACCGGGAAGGCAACTTCTTTGATTACTGCAAGAGAGTCAATGGTTGTGTGCAAGAGACGCTCATTTGTGTGCCAACTCTACATCTCTCGTACATCTGTAATGTTTTTGTGTGTAATGTTATTTAGCGCATAACATTGCACACACACAGTGACACAGTATGTGGCTCAGCGTTAGTCAGTCTTGTTCATGAACTTGGTTGTGTTATTCAATCGCATAGTAGTACGAGTTTGTATTCTTGAATGTTCTTTTGACACTTTGGTGTATCTAATAGTAAAAACTATGAAGAGTTCATCTCGACCATCTTTATGGGCCATTATATAGCTGCATGAATCTCTATTGACAGTACCAATCTGCAAAGCGACCTAAGCAGGATTGCGCTCTTGCGAATTATATAGCGCCAACAAAAAGGGTGTTCAAAAATGCTCATTGTGCCCACATAAGATTATTTGGCATTATAGACTATTTTGGAACACCCTCCAGGATTGCATCAGAATTGCTGTGCGTCATTGATTGTGCTAAAATTAGCCCAAAAGGAAAAATGTGATCTTCTATATAGTAAAATCGATCGATCGGGGCGCCCTTTGCTATATAGCAGTAGTCAGTATGCTACCGTCAATTACTGACCGAGAGTTGTACTGATTGACCAGAATGAGAGTATTCCACATATAAAACCGCACTCAGTGACACTCTTTCTGTCGCTCGTTTGTTTTTTGATCAAATGGATTATTACTACTTTATATTTTACTCTCTTTTCAGGATGTTCCATGGACAAAATTGGAAAACCAGCAACAGAAACCGAACAGGAGGAGCGCATTGGAGGGGTGAATTCATCACAATCTAACTCGGCATCTAGCACATCAGAAAACATGCCGCACTTTAACTTTCCAGGAGAAGAATCAAACAAAGTAGCAGAGACCAAACAAGCAGATTCAGAGACACCACAAGCACAACTAAGTGTAGAAGACTTATTGAACCCAACCGAACCTACCTTCATGCGTTGCGGTGTCTGTATGGACCTATTCTACAGCCTAGGCGATCTCACCGGACACATGGAGCAGAGTCATTCCAATTATCCAACTTACTGTTTGTTCACACGAAAGGGCACTTTCGACAGCAATAGTGATGAAAAAGAGAAAGAGACAGAGAAAGAGACAGAGAAAGAGACAGAGAAAGAGACAGAGAAAGAGACAGAGAAAGAGACAGAGAAAGAGACAGAGAAAGGGACTGAGAAAGAGACAGAGAAAGAGACAGAGAAAGAGACAGAGAAAGAGACAGAGAAAGGGACAGAGAAAGAGACAGAGAAAGAGACAGAGAAAGAGACAGAGAAAGAGACAGAGAAAGGGACAGAGAAAGAGACAGAGAAAGAGACAGAACCAACTCCAAGAATCAGCGATGTTCTTGAACCAATAGAACAACAACCGAAACAACCAGAACCAGAACCAGAACCAGAACCAGAACCAGAACCAGAACCAGAACCAGAACCAGAACCAGAACCAGAACCAGAACCAGAACCAGAACCAGAACCAGAACCAGAACCAGAACCAGCTTCTTTTGCCCCTGTTGCAGCTGCTCTCCCTTCAATTTTATCATCTTTACACGCTGCTCCTTTACCCGAACCCACAGGACAAGCAACCGTTCCACAAAGTTCCAATCCCACACCAGCTACAATATACAATCACCTTATAAACTATACCACCATATCACTGCAGTGTCGGGTGTGTTTGGCCTTCGTGGCCAATGAGGACGCTCTCGCACAGCACAAGTACACATCTCATTGGCTGAATCAATTCGAATGCTACGTTGCTGGCTGTAAAGCTGTTTTCCTTTCAAAGTAAGTTCCCCTTAATATCTCTTTCTCTCTCTCTCTCTCTCTCTCTCTCTCTCTCTCTCTCTCTCTCTCTCTCGCCCTCTCTCTCTCGCCCTCTCGCCCTCTCTCTCTCGCCCTCTCTCTCTCGCCCTCTCTCTCTCGCCCTCGCCCTCTCTCTCTCGCCCTCTCTCTCTCGCCCTCTCTCTCTCGCCCTCTCTCTCTCTCTCTCTCTCTCTCTCTCTCTCTCTCTCTCTCTCTCTCTCTCTCTCTCTCTCTGATCCCGATTACTAATTCCAAATTCTTGTTTAGTTCCGACTATCAACTCCATATCAACAACAGCTCAGCGCACAAGTCATATGTTTGCCGAATCTGTTCATTTGGCTTTCCCAACTATCACCGACTGGCACAACACTTCATCATGTCACACGAGTTTGGTGTATTTCGATGTGACTGTGGCCATCAGGCTGAAAGTAGGATCCAAATGGTGACACACCAACACGTTTGAGAAATAGAAATTAAACATTGCAATGAAATTAATCGGACCGCTTTTTCATTTTTGCATTCATTCGTTTGTTCATGCACGTACCTCTTATTGTATCGCATCACGTATCTTGCACAAATAAATACAAATGCATAACACTTATGCACATCACATATAATTTCCCAACATGCAAAAACATTCAAGTCATCAGACACATTACATCTTCTGTTTTTCAACTAAATTTTTTTCGCGTTTGCCAGACTTCTTGTATATTTCATTCATTATTTTACACATTAATCACTTGTCATTTCGATGTATTTGAATGTATTTGCGCACATTTATCTATTGATGTATAATGATTGATTTTAATAAAAACACACAATTGTAGACACTTGTGCCTAGTTAGGCAATTCAAGACAAAGTCCATTAGTGCTACTATAAATATCCTGAAGCTATTTTATGCATTAGCAAAGTGCAAGTTCAATCTAGACCAGAGATGCGGAAACCGTGGAACTCGTTCCACTAGTGGACTACGGAGATTTTCCGAAATCCACTAAGTGGACTACCGAAAATATTATACCACCACTTTTTACTAACTAATGGCAAATGGCAAATGGCAAATGGCAAATGGCAAATGGCAACTGGCAAATGGCAAATGGCAAATGGCAAATGGCAAATGGCAAATGGCAAATGGCAAATGGCAAATGGCAAATGGCAAATGGCAAATGGCAAATGGCAAATGGCAAATGGCAAATGGCAAATGGCAAATGGAAACTGGCAAATGGCAAATGGCAAATGGCAAATGGCAAATGGAAACTGGCAAATGGCAAATGGCAAATGGCAAATGGCAAATGGCAAATGGAAACTGGCAAATGGAAACAGGCAAATGGCAACTGGAAAATGGCAAATGGCAAATGGCAAATGGCAAATGGCAAATGGCAAATGGCAAATGGCAAATGGCAAATGGCAAATGGCAAATGGCAAATGGCAAATGGCAAATGGCAAATGGCAAATGGCAAATGGATACTGGTAAATGGCAAATGGAAAATGGATACTGGCAAATGGCAAATGGCAAATGGCAAATGGCAAATGGCAAATGGCAAATGGCAAATGGCAAATGGCAAATGGCAAATGGCAAATAGATACTGGCAAATGGCAAATGGCCAATGGCAAATGGCAAATGGCAAATGGCAAATGGCAAATGGCAAATGGATACTGGCAAATGGCAAATGGAAAATGGATACTGGCAAATGGCCAATGGCAAATGGCCAATGGCAAATGGCAAATGGCAAATGGCAAATGGATACTGGCAAATGGCAAATGGAAAATGGATACTGGCAAATGGCAAATGGCAAATGGCAAATGGCAAATGGCAAATGGCAAATGGCAAATGGCAAATGGCAAATGGCAAATGGCAAATAGATACTGGCAAATGGCAAATGGCCAATGGCAAATGGCAAATAGCAAATGGCAAATGGCAAATGACCAATGGCCAATGGCAAATGGCAAATGGCAAATGGCAAATGGCAAATGGCAAATGGCAAATGGATACTGGTAAATGGCAAATGGCGAACCTCTGAACTAGACTGAGCAAGTGGTCCCAAATGTTCCGCTGCAGTCTTTCGTGTTCCGCAAGTGGTTCCAACTGTTCCGCAGCTAGTCCTACCTGTTTCGCAGCAGTATTTTGTGTTCTGCAAGTGGTCTCAACTGTTCCGCAGCTAGTCCTACCTGTACAGCAGCAGTATTTTGTGTTCTGCAAGTGGTCTCAACTGTTCCGCAGCTAGTCCTACCTGTTTCGCAGCAGTATTTTGTGTTCTGCAAGTGGTCTCAACTGTTCCGCAGCTAGTCCTACCTGTTTCGCAGCAGTATTTTGTGTTCTGCAAGTGGTCTCAACTGTTCCGCAGCTAGTCCTACCTGTTTCGCAGCAGTATTTTGTGTTCTGCAAGTGGTCTCAACTGTTCCGCAGCTAGTCCTACCTGTTTCGCAGCAGTATTTTGTGTTCTGCAAGTGGTCTCAACTGTTCCGCAGCTAGTCCTACCTGTTTCGCAGCAGTATTTTGTGTTCTGCAAGTGGTCTCAACTGTTCCGCAGCTAGTCCTACCTGTACAGCAGCAGTATTTTGTGTTCTGCAAGTGGTCTCAACTGTTCCGCAGCTAGTCCTACCTGTTTCGCAGCAGTATTTTGTGTTCTGCAAGTGGTCTCAACTGTTCCGCAGCTAGTCCTACCTGTTCCGCAGCAGTCTTTAAGCACTAAGACGTCTTGCACCACAGTGCGATTAACATAAAACAACGGCGATGACGACGAGGTGTAATAAGAGTCATCGGTTAGTCCAGCGAAATTTCATCACTGTGCACGGAGATTCTCCAATTTTTGAATGATATGTTGTTGTGCACTGGCACCATATGACCGAGCATCAACAGAATCCAGAAAGTAGGAAACGTTTGATTAAGCCGAGTATCCCAGCACTGGCCATGATCAAGATCAAGTGCAAACGGACACTGCGTACAGTGATCAAACACGTGCGTTCACCGAATAGCATTGCCTCAACTATTGATGATGATGATGATTGGGATTGGGATAGGAAAGATTCATATAGCAAAAATGTATCATTTCTCGTCTTTATCTACTTTGAGCAATTCGCAGACTCATGGCCACTAATTATGCCAACAACGACGATGGCCCTTGTACTAGACTGTGATTGAAGTCTTCAAAGCACGCTGAGCCATTTGTCTCGGATGAGTTAAGCACACAGCTCCTGAGGGCTAATTAAGCCGTCGACGAGTCTTTGTCGTGATCGTCACGCTAATTGTGGCCCACAGACTGATAAGCTAAGCTAAGCTTTCGTGGAGCCAAGGCTTGTGCCGCTGTCCACGAGGTCTCTCTCTCTCTCTCTCTCTCTCTCTCTCTCTCTCTCTCTCTCTCCCTCTCTCATCAAGTAAATGAGCCTTGAAGTCCCCGCGGTCTTTACCCCTGTGAGAACACCTGTGTTCCTGATGACAAAGCGAGATAATTAGCGCCACAGGTCTCAGACACCGCAGTCTGCCGAGGTGATTAGTCTACAAGTGGCACACTGTGCAAAGTTCAATATACTACTAGTTCAATTCCTGACACAAACAACACCACCACCACCACCAAATCGCACTAATACGAGTCTATACTAAAAATTCCACAGATGAAATTACAGAACTCACAAGTCAGTCTTACAAGGCGCCTAGTCTGGTGAACAAAAGTAGTTGCAAAGACATGACTACCAGAATGTATTGTACGAGTGTGTTCAAATGCTACATTGCATTAACCATTAGATCGAGTTGCTGATAAAGATATTTTATGTTTAGAAGATGAAAGAAAATGGAAGTAAAAGTCTTGTAGAGGCAAAGTGCGAGTACAAAAATACGAACTCAAGCAAAGCCAGACTGTATGCATGTCTGACCGTCTCTCTCTCTCTCTCTCTCTCTCTCTCTCTCTCTCTCTCTCTCTCTCTCTCTCTCTCTCTCTCTCTCTCTCTCTCTCTCTCTCTCTCTCTCTCCCTCTCTCTCTCCCTCTCTCTCTCTCTCTCTCTCTCTCTCTCTCTCTCTCTCTCTCTCTCTCTCTCTCTCTCTCTCTCTTTGCCTGAAGCTATCGCACAAACACACAATGCCTTGCTCACTTTAGTGTACATTGGAGATGGCATTTTCAACTTTATTATTTGGCCATTCTACTAATCCGTAGCGTGAGTTAGCATGAGCTGCATGCTGTCAAAGTTGCATGGCCATAATTGGCTATAAACTGACCCCCCAATAAACCAATACCAGTCTAGGCCTAAATGAATTGTCTTTAAGTCATACATGATATATCTATGCTAGCAGTAAGTGCTGCACTTCAACCCATGCTGAGTTCTTAGTAAACTGATGAGCAGCCACTACTGCACACAACCAGGCACTTGCTATAAAGATAGCAACGATAGACCTGTGAGTGTACATTCCCTTATTGGACACGATCACTCTCGAACCTTCTCTTCTTTTGTGTGTGTGCAAGTGGTCATTTTTGCTAATATTTTTCTCTTTCCGCTTTGAGATATTGTCTCACTTTTCTTATCATCCTTATCATCATTATCTACTAAATGGCTGCTCGTCATTATATCAACAGCCGAGAAATCATGTTCCAGTCTGCTCGAGAATCGCAAATCAACATTTCTCTGGAGGACAATGTGCGAAAGTCTGTCTTAAATACGCCAGTTTTTCGAGTTGATGATTTTGATCATTATCCTGTTGGCTTGGAAGCATACCAAATGGTGGATAGTAGTGCTTCTTTATATGAAAATCAAACTTTTTACTATCCACAAAAAGGTTCGCTGAATCAAGCAGCGACAGTAATTGAACATGTCTCACCGGCGAAGGACAATCAACACGAAAACGACACCAATAAAAGTTGTCCTATTCTTCACACAGCCCTCACCGCAGTAGTTCCTTGTATGTTTGACTCCAGCTCTCTCAATACATTTACTTCAAATACGCGATTCGACGATGGTGACATCGATGCCATGCAGCGAGACGATTACAAGGAATCGGATTTGCAAGCACCCGCGGTGGTTCCTACTCAAATGGCCAACAAGACCATTAAACAAACCAAACCTAGAGCAAAACGGGCTAAGCCTACAACTACTCGAGATTCTTCGAAGCCAAAACCAACTAAACTTTCACCAAAAAATTGTCCACAAACAAAACATAAGAAAGTAAAGAGTCGAAGGGCAAAGCATTCAAACATGCTTCGTGAACGCAAACGAGTACAAGACATGAGAAATGCACTCGACGTGTTGGTGGACAAATTGAGCGAGTACTATCCGCCGTCTTCAATTGGCCAAACTAAAATGTGCATTTTGAAGAAGGTTATTGAACTTATCAGGGATTTAGAAGATTTGGTTGGTCAACTCAACTGAAAGTGGGATCTGTTTGTACACAATACATTGTGTGGAAAAATTCAATATCATTCATATTCTTTGTCTATGTATTTCTTTCACATGTTCATTATTAATCTAATTATACCAACAATAAATATAATAACCATTTTGTTCTGATGCTAAATCCATTTGTCGATTTTAATCTAATGATTTTAATAAATTAAAAAATAAATAAATGAATCTATCAATTTTATCTTTAACTGTCAAAAAAGTTGTTAGCCTCATAATAAGAGGAAATGTTTGATCATCAGGCCAATCTTGTCTTGTCGTTGGTATCTAGACGAACGAACGCAAACCATACTAAGCTTTATGAATGTATTTCAGTCTATGCCTTAAGCTATCGCACTAATGCCCAAACCAATGCTTGCTCACATTAGAGTATCAATACAATAGAGATGGTGAATTTAGAACTTTACATTTCGACTAATTCGTAGTGAGAGTGTGCATGCTTCTGCAGGGTTGCCATAATCGGCTATAATCTCACATCCCCAGTATGCCAATACCTGTGAATGCCTAAATGCCTTGAATGCTTCATATCTGCTAGCAGTAAGTGCTGTATGCTCAACCCATGCTGAGTTCTTTAAAAAAATAACGAGCAGCCACTACAACACAAATAGGCACACGAAGTGTACTCTAAGCACAGATAGACCTTGTGAGTGTGTGCATCCACTTACTGGACTCGATCACCTTCGAACCATTCCTTCTTTAACGTGGCTTTTTAGTTACAAATTTCTCATTTCGCTTAAAGATACATTCTCCACAATCTTATATTCTTATCACCATACAAAATGGAAGGCTATCATTATCTTAACAACCAAGAAATCATACAGCAGTCTACTTTTCAAGAGAAATCGAATTTGCATGCACCAGTGGTACTTACTCCTGACTGACTGACGGTACTTACAGACACATGAGCGCATACTGAACGCTCACTATGTTCGCCAGATGTAATTTGCTTTATGCGTTGCATTCAGAGTGGCCAACATCCATAAAGTCCACCCGGGCGACCAAATTAATGGCCCTGAGAGATAGAAAGAAGGAGATAGGCTAATTAACACATGCAGAGATTTTGATTTTACTTTTCACGCAAGGTGGTGATTAACCAATTGGATTCCAAACATTGTCAGGATTCCATCTCGAGTGCGCGGTGCAACCTCTGTGCTATATGTCTGTTATGTGCCCCTTTCGGCCAAATCAACATGCTGTGGGTAATCTCCGTGCAATTGTGCCTGTAATTAGTTTGCACAACTACTGCTCCAGTGTCAGTGCAATTTTTGATTTCAACTTGAACACGCTCACACTAGCGCAAATAATGGTTTAGTAGTTAAACTCAATTTTTGCTGCTCACCAATCAGATAGAGACAACAACAGCAAACGCCACTTGCATCACTGCTCGAGTGAATCATCAAATTTGTTTGACTATTTTTTTTACTCAAAAAATATTACCACTCTACGCTAGACACTGTGTGCAACACTCATCTTATGTTAGCAATCATCATGAGACGATCAAGTAGAAATAAAACTCAAACCTTGGCGACAATCGAGACAAAAATTTTCATTAGTGAAGAAGAGGACGATGAATCGAGCGATGAGGATGAACAAGAAGTAGAAAAAACAATGACCAATGATCTCCAAAATGAAGATGCTAATGACAACACCACAAAAAATGATCAAAATGGTGATCGCGAGTTGTCGGAAAGTCGTTTTGTACGTCGATCAGCACGATGTTTGTTTAAACGGAGAAAAATTTATCAAACAGAATCGCTTTCTTCTTCTTCATCATCATCAGAAAGGGATCATCACGAATCATCCGAAAATGACGATAAGAGCGATGAAAATGCACCATCGGATGTAGATGCTAGTGAAGAAGAGCAAATTTTGGATAACCGCAACAAATGTTCAGACTCGAGTTCTGCTCATGCATCGACTAGTTCTGTTGAAACTCCAAGAAAATTGGACAGTGTCCAAGTAGTGTCGAATTGTGCCAATGATAATGTTAATAGTAGTGATGATGAGACAGAAATA
Source organism: Rhizoglyphus robini (assembly GCA_023373905.1). NCBI lineage: Eukaryota > Metazoa > Arthropoda > Arachnida > Sarcoptiformes > Acaridae > Rhizoglyphus > Rhizoglyphus robini. The sequence goes on from JAKIJQ010000014.1 coordinate 853,741, forward strand.
GAAGAAGAAACAGTCGAAGTGCAAAATCAAAATAGGAAAGAACTACGTTTTGAGGTACTGAGTTTGAAATGTTCCGAGTGTTTGGCTTATTTCGAGGACAAACCAGCACTGAACGACCATCTATTCACGGAACACAAAATCCGTCAATTTCGATGCTATGTTCGAGGCTGTAAAAATGTCTCGTTTGATTTGCAGTAAGTCGGATCGATTGAACTGTGGCAATTAACTAATGCTTTACTTTATCTTAAAACATAGCAAACAACTCACCCAACAGCACAACAAAACCAAACACGGCAAACAGTCCGAGTGGCCCTGTGCACTCTGTTCCTCAACTCTGAGTTCATACACCTATCTAAGCAAGCACGCCCTAGACTATCATCAAGAGGGCGCATTCAAGTGCAAATTGTGTGACTCAACGCACACAACGCGCGTCAAAATCAATTTACACTTGAGGAGCGCTCACCCTGCGATTGTCCATCGTTGCACGGTGAAGGACTGTGGCAAAGTATTCAAAACAAGCAGCCATTTGGTGAGGCATGGTGTCTCACATACAAATGAGAAAGCCTTCAAGTGTTCTAAATGTGAAAAGTGTTTCAAAAATAAAGAATGCCTTGCCTCACACGCCAGGAACGTACATCAACGCATACGGCCCTACAAATGCGTATACGGCCTAGAGTGTCAATATGAGGCCTCTTCTTCGAGTGCAGTAGAGATGCACATTATGCGGGTCCACTTTGTGGCTGGTGATAAGAGAAAAGCAAAGGATTTTGTTGAGAAACAATCTGAGGCTATTGACAATCGTAAACGCAAGAAGAATGTGAATTCATGTGAACCAGAACCTAATAAGAAGAAGAAGGCAGTGGAAACTACCAACCAGGACAAACTGACACGAAACAAAGCCAACACCATCATAGTTTGGCTCAACTGTCCCATCGATGGCTGTGTCGAGCATCGGCCCAATCTGGTGCAACTCAACGCACACATACTCGAGTCTCATCAGATTGAACAGTATCGATGCCTGGTGCGTGACTGTGCTCAATCGTTCAAGTATTGGTGAGTTTGCAGTCTGTTTTAGTTGGTGTGCTTTTACTAACATACTCTCGTTTTCAGTGCACAATTTGGTCACCACAAGGAGCAACATGAGAAATCAGGAACCGCACTCGCATGTCCCAAGTGTGACTATGTGTGCACAACCGCAAAGTACTCGAATCTGTTCTATCACTTCTACCAAAACCATGAGGAGGGCCGTTACGCGTGCAACTATCCAGAGTGTGACTTTGTCACGGACAGCTGCAGACGAGCATTCAACGCACACTGGACCATTCATCGACCACTCAAATACAAGTGCACTGTGGATGGCTGTAGTGAGGCGTTCAAGGAGAACAAACTACTGCGGAATCATGTCAAGTCTCATCAGAGCGAGGTAAATCGTTTCTCTGGCTGTCCTCACTGTGGTAGACGCGATTTTGTTCGATCGAACTCGTTCCGTGATCATGTCAAGAGTCATGCACGTAAAAATGGTGGTTATCGATGTGTTTGGAAGATGAAAAATAAGCCCTGTGGCTGGTTCTCCACCATCAGCAACTCGGTACACGATCATATTCGTGCTCAACATTTGAGCAGCAATCAGAGTGACACTGGAAAGTGTCAAGATTTGAACATATATCTCAACAAAGTATTTCCCAACAAGACGCCAGTTAAGAAACTAAGAAAGTCAAGCAAGGCTGCAAGAAATAATAAGGCACGTGATAAAACCGAATCAGATTAAAAATTAAATTAAAATGTGAATGTTAAGTATGAAAGATATGATTGTGTGAGTTGCCATTAAACTTTAAGCATAAACTTGTATGGTAAAATCGTAGATTTTACAAATATTGAGTTTTTAATTAACGCTCTAAAATGATATAAACTTGAAATCGCTCCAAAATGATGTAAACTTGAATGCGCTCCGAAAGGAATAAAACTTGAATTAAATCCTTGTTTTGTTGCTATAATTAAAAACTCAGAGAGCCAGTAATTCGACCGCAGCGGTATGCATACATGTGTGTTTTCTTTGTTTAGACGCTATTCAGTTTCAATGCCATGATTATTTTGGTGACGGCAATATTGGTTTTGGTAACGGTGTTTTTGGTTTTATACTTTATGTTCATGCTTTCTTTGGTTGTTACATGGTTGAAAAATGCAACCTGGATAAAATATTAATAACGAGAATTACTCAAATCTCAATATGACCACCCCAGTCACTATGTACAAGATGTTTTGATATAATATTGAATATCTGAATCAAATTCAGTTACAACCACGATAACTTTTGTATCACTACTAATAAAGTATATAACTTTTTTTTTCAAAGCAAGATATCAAAACTTAAAATTCCATCTGTGCATTGATAACTTAACTCTTCAATGAAATAATTTTCTTTGCTTGCCAGGGACGGAAATTTGCAAATGTTTAACTGATTCAAGGTATTTTTGCTATGTTTAGTAATTTCATGTGATAAAATCAAAACTACATTCATTAAGTTCCACTTACTCAATCGAATTGATGGCTCTCTGAGTTTTTAATTATAGCAACAAAACAAGGATTTAATTCAAGTTTTATTCCTTTCGGAGCGCATTCAAGTTTACATCATTTTGGAGCGATTTCAAGTTTATATCATTTTAGAGCGTTAATTAAAAACTCAATATTTGTAAAATCTACGATTTTACCATACAAGTTTTCATTATTTTCGTTATAATGGTTGTGATAACTACAGTAAACATTTGATCAAAATCCAATTGTTTGGACTCACTAATAAAAAACAAGTCTGAATCCATTCCCAATGCCTCGCTGCTCTCAATGTTAACCCTTTTTGAATGGTATTTTATAAACCTCTTAGGCAAAATTAATTCCAAATGTAAGCTAGGGAACATACTGACAATTACCGTACAATTACAACTTTCAATTACACTTACTATTATTATAATGTTGCCCCTTTCGAATGCACAAATCTCCGAATCAAGTCTGGTTTCTTTCCTTGCGGAGTTGCGGCAATGGAAATAGGATGAATCTAACCTATTTCAATTGCCGAGATAAGCTTGTTCATCAAACAGCCGATACATTTGGTTGCTGCATTTGAAATAGGATGAATCTCACTTATTTCCATGGCCGAGATAAGCTAGTTCATCGAATAGCCAATACATTTGGTTGCGGCAATGGATATAGGATGAATCGAACCTATTTCCATGGCCGAGATAAGCTTGTTCATCAAACAGCAGATACTTTTGGTATCGGCCATAGCCGATGCATTAGGTATCGGCCATTGCGGAGTTGCGGCAATGGAAATAGGATGAATCGAACCTATTTCCATTGCCGGGATAAGCTAGTTCATCGAATAGCCAATACATTTGGTTGCGGCAATGGAAATAGGATGAATCGAACCTATTTCCATGTACGAGATAAACTTGTTCAACAAAACAGCCGATACATTTGGTTGCGGCATTGGAAATAGGATGAATCGAACCTATTTCCATAGCCGAGATAAGCTAGTTCATCGAATAGCCTATACATTTGGTTGCGGCAACGGAAAAAGGATGAATCTAACCTATTTCCATTGCCGGGATAAGCTAGTTCATCGAATAGGGCGTCGGGCTGAGTGGTCGAAGACCACGAGGTCCGAGAGATGGGTGAAACTCTGTCTGATCTGGAGTAGATTGGAACATATGCACTACACCGTTGAGTTCGGAAAAATTCGGTGACTGATTGTTTCACTCGTTTGGTGTCTGTCGATGAAGGATTCACTAGGATTCAGTTAGATTTCCGTGAGAGGTGGACACACTAAACTGATCACATCACACAAAAAAGACCTCAAATACACCAACGGCTCATAACAATAGCATAGGTTTAGAGTGTGGAGGTAGGTCCACAGAGAACGTATCAAAATTGAATCAAAACAAACAGCTGCTGTAGTGATGAGAGTAGCACTCGCTGGTGTCTAGTATCGTTTTAAGCTATTCGTATTCCTCATAATAAAACAAAATTGCTTGTGAGAAGTTTGATTCTGTTTGAACTGAGTTCAGAGATGGTATATTCAGTGTCAGATCGAATTTAGTATTGAGATTTCTGATGAGTCATCAAACACTGACCAGAATTACGAATAGTGGCTCAAACACACTACAGAATCGATCCAAGAATAATAATAGGCGGGGATTTTGGTTGGATTCAGTGTTGGATAATGTTCACTGACCTATTGAATAAGCAAAAATACGGTATTAGATGATTTTCATAATGATTATAGGTGTTGATTGTATGATGATTGTATAATAAAAATAGATTCAAAAGGCCATATTCAATGCATTTGATGATTTAACACATTGAATGATAATAAGTCAGTGGAAAATGTTATTCGATGATGGTGAGGAGCAGTTTAGTTGAACAGACGCACAGATTATCAAACATTAGTCTGGAGATTGATTGAATGTGAACAAATAGTAATTGAATGTGATATTCAAAGTACTGGACACATGAGTCAGGTTAGGTGCCGTGTTAGGATGGGTTTTGACGTTAGATTAAGTGCCGTGTTGTTGCTAGCGCGTTGTTTTTGTTTGTTTGTCAAAGAGAACTTTAAAGCCATTCGAGGTTTGCAGGCTAACAGATATCAGGTTCTCCTCGAATGACGGTGCAACGGTGAACGTTAGTGAGCTTCAGTTGCCGAGATCCCGTGTGCAAGAACGTATCGCCGGCTTGGTAGATCTTGCAGATAGCCCCGTAAGCTGGTACCACCGAAGAACCGTTTATTTCCCGGATTTCAACTAGGTTCTGGTCACATTTTGAATAGTTCTGAGTTGCTCCCGAGTCGAGTACACAGGAGACGAATGCTGGCACCTCCTCTCTGTAGTAGTTCGCCTGCCTTGATTCTTCTTTTTTCAATGTGGATTGCGGGGCTTTTTCTTGGATTAACCTCCAGGCCGATCAGTTGAAACATCTCCTGCGTCAACTCCACTATCCGCAGTGCTCCTTCTGTTGTGCTTGATGTGGCCACTTGTTCATCTGCAAAACCGGAGAGGCAGAGAGCGTCTAGATCATCGACCAACTTGAAGCCATTCTGGTTGGCAAATTGTGATTCGCACACATCCTGGTAGACAAAATCGATGGCCAAGTTGAACAGTGTGGGAGACATTGGTCCGGCTTGAGGAACAGACCGATAGATCTGGATCGGTTCAGATCGTTGATTCCCGGTGTCGATTCGGATGCGATTGTTGGTAAGTAGAGTCATTGCCAGCCTGCTGAGATATGGTGACACTCCTTGAGACTTGAGACTACACTCGATGTGAGAGTGCCCAATCCGGTCGAAGGCCTTTGACAGATCGAGAAATACAGCTTTTGTGAAGCTCAAAGAGGATCTGACAAAGCCCCCGGTAGTCCGACTGCCAGACTTGAACAGGCCTTTTATTGTACAAACAGACGCATCGAAAACGGGTATGGGGGCTGTTCTGCATCAAGAAGTAGATGTGCAAAGATATGTCATCGATTATGCAAGCAAGCAATTTACGGACACTCAGAAGCGGTATGCTACCGAAGAAATCTCCAAAGTCGGAATTTTGACCTCGACTGGGGTGTTGACAGTTTGAAGTGTGAAGGACGACTATGAAGCCATACCGAGAGCAATCAAATAAATCGCCGGGTAAAATCATTGTTGAAGATTATGCCCAAAATGATCAAATAAACTCATTGATTCAACAATACATGTACTTGGGCTTAAATTTAGGCTGATATTTTCCAGATTGGTCAGTTGATGTGTGATTTATTTGTAGAAATACTATAAGTCCTCCTTAACCCTATACTCAGCAGCTCGATTTCACCTCGTTTCCAAGTTAGCATAGACTATCATGCCTAAGTCTAAGCCAACGAAAGCGAACGTGAAGACTAACTTGCGAACAAAGAGCATCACCAAAGCCATGAAGAATCCCGCTCCCAAAACTACTCCGAAGACTGTCACGAAGACAGCTCCGAAGAGTAACCAGAAGACTGCACCGAGTTCAGCTGGCCGGAAACCTCAAATTCTTGAGCCACCTCCTTTCAAAACCGCAGCTGGTCCTCAAGCGCCTGTAACTTCACCCACACCACCTAGCACTCCGACCACAAGTCCAACTGAAAGCCCCCCTACTTCGCCTGTGATCCCACAAAACCAAATCATCAAGTATTTTGGTACAGATGGTCGTATGGTCACTGTCGAAATTCGCCGAATCAAGAGTTCAATTGTCCCCATGGATGCCCCAGTTCCATCATCACATGTCGATGGTCACCTTCATAAATTCCAATTTTATGAAGAGTCGAGCGAGCACTCCTTTGACTTGGTGAAAAAGTCCTACTCTGGCGTGGAAGAATCGACAGTGGTGGATCCCAAACTGTTTTCGGGAACAAGCGATTCTCCGAAAAATGATTTCGAAAATGCGTTTATTAACCATATAAACTTATTGCGAAATCATCATGGCGCCCCGAACTTGAAATTTTCTCGAGTTCTCTCCAATTTCGCTCAATATTATTGCGATTTTATGGCCCATTATCATGAAACGCCAGCAGATACTAAAGAGGCCCCGCCGAAATTTCGCCATCGCACGTCCCGAGAAACGATTGGGGAAAACATCTACATGAGCAAGACCAAACAAGCAACTGGCAAAGTGGTCTTAACTTCTTGGGTTGACCAAGAAGAAGTTTTCTACAAAGACTTTTGGGGCCGAGAACCGGACGCGAATACGTTCCATGATTATGGCCACTTAACCCAAGTGCTTTGGAAAACCACTGAATACGTTGGGGTGGCTCAAACAAGATTCCAGTACAAAGATCGCGTTTGGACTTATGTGGTGGCGAATTTCTACCAACATGGCAACGAAATTGGTAAGTATAGCGTCAACGTTTTGCCGGCTAGAAAGTGAGAGAGTGTGGGAGTGTGGGAGTGCAGCTGCTAGGATATGGGGTTCGGGCAATCTGGCGATAAGGTGAGTTGCGTTCGCGCGTTAGTCCTTTGCTGTGTTAGGGTAAGTAGGGTAAGTTAGGTTTAAGCTAGGTTTGACATTAGTAAAACTTAGGTTTTTTATTTTTTTTTCCTAAGTTAGACTTTTGTTATATCTAGGCTAAGGCTATCATTGAGCTAGCCTTAGCAAATAGCATTAGCGTTAGAATAGGCTAGGTTTATAATAGGCTAGCATTAGGCTAGTGTTAGGCTAGCATTAGGCTAGCGTTTAGTTAGGCTAGCATTAGGCTAGCATTTAGTTAGGCTAGCATTAGGCTAGCGTTAAGTTAGGCTAGCATTAGGCTAGTGTTAGGCTAGCATTAGGCTAGCGTTAAGTTAGGCTAGCATTAGGCTAGCGTTTAGTTAGGCTAGCATTAGGCTAGCGTTTAGTTAGGCTAGCATTAGGCTAGCGTTAAGTTAGGCTAGCATTAGGCTAGCGTTTAGTTAGGCTAGCATTAGGCTAGCGTTTAGTTAGGCTAGCATTAGGCTAGCGTTTAATTAGGCTAGCATTAGGCTAGCGTTAAGTTAGGCTAGCATTAGGCTAGCGTTTAGTTAGGCTAGCATTAGGCTAGCGTTTAGTTAGGCTAGCATTAGGCTAGCATTTAGTTAGGCTAGCATTAGGCTAGCGTTAAGTTAGGCTAGCATTAGGCTAGCGTTTAGTTAGGCTAGCATTAGGCTAGCGTTTAGTTAGGCTAGCATTAGGCTAGCATTTAGTTAGGCTAGCATTAGGCTAGCGTTAAGTTAGGCTAGCATTAGGCTAGCGTTTAGTTAGGCTAGCATTAGGCTAGCGTTTAGTTAGGCTAGCATTAGGCTAGCGTTTAGTTAGGCTAGCATTAGGCTAGTGTTAGGCTAGCATTAGGCTTGCGTTATGTTAGGCTAGCATTAGGCTAACGTTAAATTCGGTTATTTTATCCCCCTTAGATTAATTTTAGGGGGTGGTTGTTGGTGTCCGTATGTGATTTCGTCGGTCAGCAAATCGAATTATGCACCAATTAAAGCAAAACTCGAATAACTCAAAAACTATTGGACATAGAGAAATGCGACAAAAGGCAAAAAGATGATGCTAATTTTTACTGATCGAATGGTGTGCGGTATAGACAGGTGTGAACAAAAGAAGCACCTGAAAAATGAAAAACAGACAAATGATTGTTGTAGTATTGTTGATTGAAGAAAGGCAACAATGAATTCAAGGAGTAAACCTTTAAGCCAAATTGTACAACCACGATTATTATCGACTATTGTTGGGTATATTTGAATGTGGAGTAATGAAGGTGCCGTGTTATAATTGGTTTTGAGGTAAGTTAGGTTAGGTGCCGTGTTATGATGGGTGTTGAGGGTAGGTTAGGTTAGATGCCGTGTTATGATGGGTTTTGAGGGTAGGTTAGGTTAGGTGCCGTGTTATGATGGGTTTTGAGGGTAGGTTAGGTTAGGTGCCGTGTTATGATGGGTTTTGAGGGTAGGTTAGGTTAGGTGCCGTGTTATGATGGGTTTTGAGGGTAGGTTAGGTTAGGTGCCGTGTTATGATGGGTTTTGAGGGTAGGTTAGGTTAGATGCCGTGTTATGATGGGTTTTGAGGGTAGGTTAGGTTAGGTGCCGGGTTATGATGGGTTTTGAGGGTAGGGTTAGGTTAGGTGCCATGTTATGATGGGTTTTGAGGGTAGGTTAGGTTAGGTGCCGTGTTATGATGGGTTTTGAGGGTAGGGTTAGGTTAGGTGCCGTGATATGATGGGTTTTGAGGGTAGGTTAGGTTAGGTGCCGTGTTATGATGGGTTTTGAGGGTAGGGTTAGGTTAGGTGCCATGTTATGATGGGTTTTGAGGGTAGGTTAGGTTAGGTGCCGTGTTATGATGGGTTTTGAAGGTAGGGTTAGGTTTTTTTTGAGACGTAAAGTTTGATTTTATTGAGGGGTAGGGTTAGGTTAGGTGCCGTGTTATGATGGGTTTTGAGGGTAGGGGTTAGGTTAGGTGCCGTGTTATGATAGGTTTTGAGGGTAGGTTAGGTTAGGTGCCGTGTTATGATGGGTTTTGAGAGTAGGTTAGGTTAGGTGCCGTGTCATGATGGGTTTTGAGGGTAGGTTAGGTTAGGTGCCGTGTTATGATGGGTTTTGAGAGTAGGTTAGGTTAGGTGCCGTGTCATGATGGGTTTTGAGGGTAGGTTAGGTTAGGTGCCGTGTTATGATGGGTTTTGAGAGTAGGTTAGGTTAGGTGCCGTGTCATGATGGGTTTTGAGGGTAGGTTAGGTTAGGTGCCGTGTTATGATGGGTTTTGAGGGTTTTTTTTTTGAGACGTAAAGTTTGATTTTATTGAGCATTAAGCAAGGCATAATACAATTGACTTTAGTATTGGTTGTGTGACCGAAAGAGATACAGTGCGCTTGCACTGTATCAGGTGCCGTGTTATGATGGGTTTTGAGGGTAGGTTAGGTTAGATGCCGTGTTATGATGGGTTTTGAGGGTAGGTTAGGTTAGGTGCCGTGTTAGGATGGGTTTTGGATTAGGCGGCGTAGTGTCGCCGCTGGAAGCTTGCTTCCAGCGGTTTCGTACAAGTCCCAAGAGGCAAAACGTTAGTTTTGCGGGACTTGTACGAAATTATTTTATTATTTTTTTCAATAAATTCTTTATGTTCTTTATACGATTTTGTTTTTGATTTTAAAAATTTACACCCTTATCCGATAAAGTGTCTTGTAGTTAATGTTAGATAAAAGATTATTATCTTTTAGGTGTTAGGTAGGTTAGGTGACGTGTAGGATGTTTGGTTGGTGTGAGCATCGGGATTCAAGTAAACTCACGCTAATACTAAACTCCACTTGTACTGGAACTATTTAGATCATCCCATAGGTTTGTAAATCCTAGGTTGAAATACAGACACATCTTGGGATATCAATCCAGTGGAAATGAGAATTACAAATTAAGGACAATAGTGTGACAATATACGAGAGTATGTGAGAATAAGATAAAGGTGAGTATCAAGGAAATGTGTGACTAAATGTAAAATTCTAGTTAGTTGCGTATATGTGGTGGTTGATCATCCGAACTGAGTCAGCTAGGATAGCCTAACTACCTAAACCTATCGGACAGAGGGAGGGAGGGAGGGAGGGAAGGAGAGAGAGAGAGAGAGAGAGAGAGAGAGAGAGAGAGAGAGAGAGAGTACCAAAATAATCAGTCACATTATACATTGGCCCAATCGCTATTGATTTTACATTCCACGCATAGTTGTGATTGAGAAATTGGATCCAAACACAGTCAGGGTTATTGTTCCGGGTCCTGATTAACAAAATCTCAAAAGGCATTTGGTATTTTGTCCTACTGCTTGGACATTTCGATTGCGCGGTGCAACCCCTGGGCTATAAAGCTGTTAAGTGCGCTTGGCCATGTTGTCGCAGTGTGACGGTTCCTCGCTGGATGCCCGCACAATGACCAAGCCCAAAGTCGGTGTAGCAAGAGGTTTATTGTTTGGGTAACCAATACAATGGGTGTTTATGTCAAAATAGTTGCTCCCTCACCACTCAACCACTCATGGTCAAGCCTGCCTCACCGCTAGTCATCAGTTGCTGTTGACATAGTCGATCATCACAACGCGGCGTGAGTCAGCAATACTACGCGTCTCTCGCTATATAAGTCTGAGGACTGAAGCAGTCCAATACTGGTGTGCTTTGTACGTCTTAGATGATGTTCTCTTGTACTTAGTGATTTACCCTCTGCTTTGTAGATGCACCTCATCATCCTGTTTGGTTCTATCGCTAGCATCAACTGGACTCGTGCTCTACACAGAAGAAGCATCAACATCATCTTCAAGACTACTACTACTGGGGGCCGATCTTGATCTGTCCTCAGTTATCTTCCCGTTGGTCCGACTTGTGTCTGTCGACACACTCTGTTTTTACCTATTTTCATCAAATCAATAAACGTATTTTATAAAAGTTTAGTCTACAAGGACTGTGAGCGAAGTGATTTGGTGTGTGTTATGGTACAGGCTTATATACATGTGTGGTGTGTCGTGTGAGTGTAGTGGCGCTAGTGGCCTATGCCATGTACAGGGTTATTGCTCATACATTAGTCTAGTGATGGTTCATGTCGATGATGAGTGTCGTTGAGGGCGCGCGGGAGCGTGCGACGTTCGTGAGTGTGTCGTATGTGGCGACATCGGATCCATTTTCAATGTCAACTTGCAAACACTCACACTAGCACACATAATGGCTTAGTAGATAGACCCCATTTTTGCTGCTCACAGTCAGACAGAGACAACAAAAGCAAACACGGCATTTGAAAAGATACTTGCTCAAAGTTAAAAGATTTATTGACTAATCAAGCGCAAATATAACATAGAATAAATAAAAGGTAAAAACAATATAAAAGGTGCTTCGATAGACTGAGACAATATGACCAGATTGGCAGTTCACCTACGTTTGTTTTCTGAAAAGAAAACCGAGAGCGTTTATGCTCAAGAGCCCTGAATTTCGACTTTAACAAACTGCTATATTTTAAACAAAAGAAAACCGAGAGCGTTTATGCTCAAGAGCCCTGAATTTCGCCTTTAACAAACTGCTATATTTTAAATAAAAGAAAACCGACAGCGTTTATGCTCAAGAGCCCTGAATTTCGACTTTAACAAACTGCTATATTTTAAGTAAAAGAAAACCGAGAGCGTTTATGCTCAAGAGCCTTGAATTTCGCCTTTAACAAACTGCTATATTTTAAACAAAAGAAAACCGAGAACGTTTATGCTCAAGAGCCCTGAATTTCGCCTTTAACAAACTGCTATATTTTAAATAAAAGAAAACCAACAGCGTTTATGCTCAAGAGCCCTGAATTTCGCCTTTAACAAACTGCTATATTTTAAATAAAAGAAAACCGAGAGCGTTTATGCTCAAGAGCTCTGAATTTCGACTTTAACAAACTGCTATATTTTAAGTAAAAGAAAACCGAAAGCGTTTATGCTCAAGAGCCCTGAATTTCGACTTTAACAAACTGCTATATTTTAAGTAAAAGAAAACCGAGAGCGTTTATGCTCAAGAGCCCTGAATTTCGACTTTAACAAACTGCTATATTTTAAATAAAAGAAAACCGAGAGCGTTTATGCTCAAGAGCCCTGAATTTCGCCTTTAACAAACTGCTATATTTTAAATAAAAGAAAACCGACAGCGTTTATGCTCAAGAGCCCTGAATTTCGACTTTAACAAACTGCTATATTTTAAATAAAAGAAAACCGACAGCGTTTATGCTCAAGAGCCCTGAATTTCGACTTTAACAAACTGCTATATTTTAAGTAAAAGAAAACCGAGAGCGTTTATGCTCAAAAGCCTTGAATTTCGCCTTTAACAAACTGCTATATTTTAAACAAAAGAAAACCGAGAACGTTTATGCTCAAGAGCCCTGAATTTCGCCTTTAACAAACTGCTATATTTTAAATAAAAGAAAACCGAGAGCGTTTATGCTCAAGAGCCCTGAATTTCGACTTTAACAAACTGCTATATTTTAAATAAAAGAAAACCTAGAGCGTTTATGCTCAAGAGCCCTGAATTTCGCCTTTAACAAACTGCTATATTACTGAGTTTTTCTTAGAACGACTCTGCTACCGACAATTTTGCTGCCTTCCAGCAGTGGTGTGTAATGGCAGTTTGTTAAAGGCGAAATTCAGGGCTCTTGAGCATAAACGTTCTCGGTTTTCTTTTGTTTAAAATATAGCAGTTTGTTAAAGGCGAAATTCAGGGCTTTTGAGCATAAACGTTCTCGGTTTTCTTTTGTTTAAAATATAGCAGTTTGTTAAAGGCGAAATTCAAGGCTCTTGAGCATAAACGCTCTCGGTTTTCTTTTCAGAAAACAAACGTAGGTGAACTGCCAATCTGGTCATATTGTCTCAGTCTATCGAAGCACCTTTTATATTGTTTTTACCTTTTATTTATTCTATGTTATATTTGCGCTTGATTAGTCAATAAATCTTTTAACTTTGAGCAAGTATCTTTTCAAATGCCGTGTTTGCTTTTGTTGTCTCTGTCTGACTGTGAGCAGCAAAAATGGGGTCTATCTACTAAGACATTATGTGTGCTAGTGTGAGTGTTTGCAAGTTGACATTGAAAATGGATCCGATGTCGCCACATACGACACACTCACGATCGTCGCACGCTCCCGCGCGCCCTCAACGACACTCATCATCGACATGAACCATCACTAGACTAATGTATGAGCAATAACCCTGTACATGGCATAGGCCACTAGCGCCACTACACTCACACGACACACCACACATGTATATAAGCCTGTACCATAACACACACCAAATCACTTCGCTCACAGTCCCTGTAGACTAAACTTTTATAAAATACGTTTATTTATTTGATGAAAATAGGTAAAAACAGAGTGTGTCGACAGACACAAGTCGGACCAACGGGAAGATAACTGAGGACAGATCAAGATCGGCCCCCCCAGTAGTAGTAGTCTTGAAGATGATGTTGATGCTTCTTCTGTGTAGAGCACGAGTCCAGTTGATGCTAGCGATAGAACCATACAGGATGATGAGGTGCACCTACAAAGCAGAGGGTAAATCACTAAGTACAAGAGAACATCATCTAAGACGTACAAAGCACACCAGTATTGGACTGCTTCAGTCCTCAGACTTATATAGCGAGAGACGCGTAGTATTGCTGACTCACGCCGCGTTGTGATGATCGACTATGTCAACAGCAACTGATGACTAGCGGTGAGGCAGGCTTGACCATGAGTGGTTGAGTGGTGAGGGAGCAACTATTTTGACATAAACACCCATTGTGTTGGTTACCCAAACAATAAACCTCTTGCTACACCGACTTTGGGCTTGGTCATTGTGCGGGCATCCAGCGAGGAACCGTCACACTGCGACAACATGGCCAAGCGCACTTAACAGCTTTATAGCCCAGGGGTTGCACCGCGCAATCGAAATGTCCAAGCAGTAGGACAAAATACCAAATGCCTTTTGAGATTTTGTTTATCAGGACCCGGAACAATAACCCTGACTGTGTTTGGATCCAATTTCTCAATCACAACTATGCGTGGAATGTAAAATCAATAGCGATTGGGCCAATGTATAATGTGACTGATTATTTTGGTACTCTCTCTCTCTCTCTCTCTCTCTCTCTCTCCCTCCCTCCCTCCCTCCCTCCCTCCCTCCCTCTGTCCGATAGGTTTAGGTAGTTAGGCTATCCTAGCTGACTCAGTTCGGATGATCAACCACCACATATACGCAACTAACTAGAATTTTACATTTAGTCACACATTTCCTTGATACTCACCTTTATCTTATTCTCACATACTCTCGTATATTGTCACACTATTGTCCTTAATTTGTAATTCTCATTTCCACTGGATTGATATCCCAAGATGTGTCTGTATTTCAACCTAGGATTTACAAACCTATGGGATGATCTAAATAGTTCCAGTACAAGTGGAGTTTAGTATTAGCGTGAGTTTACTTGAATCCCGATGCTCACACCAACCAAACATCCTACACGTCACCTAACCTACCTAACACCTAAAAGATAATAATCTTTTATCTAACATTAACTACAAGACACTTTATCGGATAAGGGTGTAAATTTTTAAAATCAAAAACAAAATCGTATAAAGAACATAAAGAATTTATTGAAAAAAATAATAAAATAATAAAATAACCGAATTTAACGTTAGCCTAATGCTAGCCTAACATAACGCAAGCCTAATGCTAGCCTAACACTAGCCTAATGCTAGCCTAACTAAACGCTAGCCTAATGCTAGCCTAACTAAACGCTAGCCTAATGCTAGCCTAACTAAACGCTAGCCTAATGCTAGCCTAACTAAACGCTAGCCTAATGCTAGCCTAACTAAACGCTAGCCTAATGCTAGCCTAACTTAACGCTAGCCTAATGCTAGCCTAACACTAGCCTAATGCTAGCCTAACTTAACGCTAGCCTAATGCTAGCCTAACTAAATGCTAGCCTAATGCTAGCCTAACTAAACGCTAGCCTAATGCTAGCCTAACTAAACGCTAGCCTAATGCTAGCCTAACACTAGCCTAATGCTAGCCTATTATAAACCTAGCCTATTCTAACGCTAATGCTATTTGCTAAGGCTAGCTCAATGATAGCCTTAGCCTAGATATAACAAAAGTCTAACTTAGGAAAAAAAAAATAAAAAACCTAAGTTTTACTAATGTCAAACCTAGCTTAAACCTAACTTACCCTACTTACCCTAACACAGCAAAGGACTAACGCGCGAACGCAACTCACCTTATCGCCAGATTGCCCGAACCCCATATCCTAGCAGCTGCACTCCCACACTCCCACACTCTCTCACTTTCTAGCCGGCAAAACGTTGACGCTATACTTACCAATTTCGTTGCCATGTTGGTAGAAATTCGCCACCACATAAGTCCAAACGCGATCTTTGTACTGGAATCTTGTTTGAGCCACCCCAACGTATTCAGTGGTTTTCCAAAGCACTTGGGTTAAGTGGCCATAATCATGGAACGTATTCGCGTCCGGTTCTCGGCCCCAAAAGTCTTTGTAGAAAACTTCTTCTTGGTCAACCCAAGAAGTTAAGACCACTTTGCCAGTTGCTTGTTTGGTCTTGCTCATGTAGATGTTTTCCCCAATCGTTTCTCGGGACGTGCGATGGCGAAATTTCGGCGGGGCCTCTTTAGTATCTGCTGGCGTTTCATGATAATGGGCCATAAAATCGCAATAATATTGAGCGAAATTGGAGAGAACTCGAGAAAATTTCAAGTTCGGGGCGCCATGATGATTTCGCAATAAGTTTATATGGTTAATAAACTCATTTTCGAAATCATTTTTCGGAGAATCGCTTGTTCCCGAAAACAATTTGGGATCCACCACTGTCGATTCTTCCACGCCAGAGTAGGACTTTTTCACCAAGTCAAAGGAGTGCTCGCTCGACTCTTCATAAAATTGGAATTTATGAAGGTGACCATCGACATGTGATGATGGAACTGGGGCATCCATGGGGACAATTGAACTCTTGATTCGGCGAATTTCGACAGTGACCATACGTACCATCTGTACCAAAATACTTGATGATTTGGTTTTGTGGGATCACAGGCGAAGTAGGGGGGCTTTCAGTTGGACTTGTGGTCGGAGTGCTAGGTGGTGTGGGTGAAGTTACAGGCGCTTGAGGACCAGCTGCGGTTTTGAAAGGAGGTGGCTCAAGAATTTGAGGTTTCCGGCCAGCTGAACTCGGTGCAGTCTTCTGGTTACTCTTCGGAGCTGTCTTCGTGACAGTCTTCGGAGTAGTTTTGGGAGCGGGATTCTTCATGGCTTTGGTGATGCTCTTTGTTCGCAAGTTAGTCTTCACGTTCGCTTTCGTTGGCTTAGACTTAGGCATGATAGTCTATGCTAACTTGGAAACGAGGTGAAATCGAGCTGCTGAGTATAGGGTTAAGGAGGACTTATAGTATTTCTACAAATAAATCACACATCAACTGACCAATCTGGAAAATATCAGCCTAAATTTAAGCCCAAGTACATGTATTGTTGAATCAATGAGTTTATTTGATCATTTTGGGCATAATCTTCAACAATGATTTTACCCGGCGATTTATTTGATTGCTCTCGGTATGGCTTCATAGTCGTCCTTCACACTTCAAACTGTCAACACCCCAGTCGAGGTCAAAATTCCGACTTTGGAGATTTCTTCGGTAGCATACCGCTTCTGAGTGTCCGTAAATTGCTTGCTTGCATAATCGATGACATATCTTTGCACATCTACTTCTTGATGCAGAACAGCCCCCATACCCGTTTTCGATGCGTCTGTTTGTACAATAAAAGGCCTGTTCAAGTCTGGCAGTCGGACTACCGGGGGCTTTGTCAGATCCTCTTTGAGCTTCACAAAAGCTGTATTTCTCGATCTGTCAAAGGCCTTCGACCGGATTGGGCACTCTCACATCGAGTGTAGTCTCAAGTCTCAAGGAGTGTCACCATATCTCAGCAGGCTGGCAATGACTCTACTTACCAACAATCGCATCCGAATCGACACCGGGAATCAACGATCTGAACCGATCCAGATCTATCGGTCTGTTCCTCAAGCCGGACCAATGTCTCCCACACTGTTCAACTTGGCCATCGATTTTGTCTACCAGGATGTGTGCGAATCACAATTTGCCAACCAGAATGGCTTCAAGTTGGTCGATGATCTAGACGCTCTCTGCCTCTCCGGTTTCGCAGATGAACAAGTGGCCACATCAAGCACAACAGAAGGAGCACTGCGGATAGTGGAGTTGACGCAGGAGATGTTTCAACTGATCGGCCTGGAGGTTAATCCAAGAAAAAGCCCCGCAATTCACATTGAAAAAAGAAGAATCAAGGCAGGTGAACTACTACAGAGAGGAGGTGCCAGCATTCGTCTCCTGTGTACTCGACTCGGGAGCAACTCAGAACTATTCAAAATGTGACCAGAACCTAGTTGAAATCCGGGAAATAAACGGTTCTTCGGTGGTACCAGCTTACGGGGCTATCTGCAAGATCTACCAAGCCGGCGATACGTTCTTGCACACGGGATCTCGGCAACTGAAGCTCACTAACGTTCACCGTTGCACCGTCATTCGAGGAGAACCTGATATCTGTTAGCCTGCAAACCTCGAATGGCTTTAAAGTTCTCTTTGACAAACAAACAAAAACAACGCGCTAGCAACAACACGGCACTTAATCTAACGTCAAAACCCATCCTAACACGGCACCTAACCTGACTCATGTGTCCAGTACTTTGAATATCACATTCAATTACTATTTGTTCACATTCAATCAATCTCCAGACTAATGTTTGATAATCTGTGCGTCTGTTCAACTAAACTGCTCCTCACCATCATCGAATAACATTTTCCACTGATTTATTATCATTCAATGTGTTAAATCATCAAATGCATTGAATATGGCCTTTTGAATCTATTTTTATTATACAATCATCATACAATCAACACCTATAATCATTATGAAAATCATCTAATACCGTATTTTTGCTTATTCAATAGGTCAGTGAACATTATCCAACACTGAATCCAACCAAAATCCCCGCCTATTATTATTCTTGGATCGATTCTGTAGTGTGTTTGAGCCACTATTCGTAATTCTGGTCAGTGTTTGATGACTCATCAGAAATCTCAATACTAAATTCGATCTGACACTGAATATACCATCTCTGAACTCAGTTCAAACAGAATCAAACTTCTCACAAGCAATTTTGTTTTATTATGAGGAATACGAATAGCTTAAAACGATACTAGACACCAGCGAGTGCTACTCTCATCACTACAGCAGCTGTTTGTTTTGATTCAATTTTGATACGTCCTCTGTGGACCTACCTCCACACTCTAAACCTATGCTATTGTTATGAGCCGTTGGTGTATTTGAGGTCTTTTTTGTGTGATGTGATCAGTTTAGTGTGTCCACCTCTCACGGAAATCTAACTGAATCCTAGTGAATCCTTCATCGACAGACACCAAACGAGTGAAACAATCAGTCACCGAATTTTTCCGAACTCAACGGTGTAGTGCATATGTTTCAATCTACTCCAGATCAGACAGAGTTTCACCCATCTCTCGGACCTCGTGGTCTTCGACCACTCAGCCCGACGCCCTATTCGATGAACTAGCTTATCCCGGCAATGGAAATAGGTTAGATTCATCCTTTTTCCGTTGCCGCAACCAAATGTATAGGCTATTCGATGAACTAGCTTATCTCGGCTATGGAAATAGGTTCGATTCATCCTATTTCCAATGCCGCAACCAAATGTATAGGCTGTTTTGTTGAACAAGTTTATCTCGTACATGGAAATAGGTACGATTCATCCTATTTCCATTGCCGCAACCAAATGTATTGGCTATTCGATGAACTAGCTTATCCCGGCAATGGAAATAGGTTCGATTAATCCTATTTCCATTGCCGCAACCAAATGTATTGGCTATTCGATGAACTAGCTTATCCCGGTAATGTAAATAGGTTAGATTCATCTTATTTCCGTTGCCGCAACCAAATGTATAGGCTATTCGATGAACTAGCTTATCCCGGCAATGGAAATAGGTTAGATTCATCCTTTTTCCATTGCCGCAACCAAACGTATCTGAAATTTCATGAACAATCTTATCTCGGCCATGGAAATAGGTTAGATTCAGCCAATTTCCATTGCTGCAACTCCGCAATGGCCGATAACTAATGTATCGGCTATGGCCGATACCAAAAGTATCGTCTGTTTGATGAACAAGCTTATCTCGACAATGGAAATAGGTTTGATTCATCTTATTTCCAATGCAGCAATCAAATGTATCCGCAATTTGATGAACAAGCTTATCTCGGCTATGGAAATAGGTTCGATTCATCCTATTTCCAATGCCGCAACCAAATGTATCGGCTGTTTTGTTGAACAAGTTTATCTCGTACATGGAAATAGGTTCGATTCATCCTATTTCCATTGCCGCAACCAAATGTATTGGCTATTCGATGAACTAGCTTATCCCGGCAATGGAAATAGGTTAGATTCATCCTATTTCCATTGCCGCAACCAAATGTATTGGTTATTTGATGAACTAGCTTATCCCGGCAACGGAAATAGGTTCGATTCATCCTATTTCCTTTGACGCAACCAATTTCATCTGTTGTTTCGATGAACTAGCTTATCTCGGCAATGGAAATAGGTTCGATTCATCCTATTTCCATTGCCGCAACTCCGCAATGGCCGATACCTAATGCATCGGCTATGGCCGATACCAAAAGTATCTGCTGTTTGATGAAAAAGCTTATCTCGGCCATGGAAATAGGTTCGATTCATCCTATATCCATTGCCGCAACCAAATGTATTGGCTATTCGATGAACTAGCTTATCTCGGCCATGGAAATAAGTGAGATTCATCCTATTTCAAATGCAGCAACCAAATGTATCGGCTGTTTGATGAACAAGCTTATCTCGGCAATTGAAATAGGTTAGATTCATCCTATTTCCATTGATGCAACCAAATGTATCGGCTGTTTGATGAACAAGCTTATCTCGGCCATGGAAATAGGTTCGATTCATCCTATTTCCATTGCCGCAACCAAATGTATTGGCTATTCGATGAACTAGCTTATCTCGGCCATGGAAATAAGTGAGATTCATCCTATTTCCATTGACGCAACCAATTTCATCTGTTGTTTCGATGAACTAGCTTATCTCGACAATGGAAATAGGTTAGATTCAGCCAATTTCCATTGCTGCAACTCCGCAATGGCCGATAACTAATGTATCGGCTATGGCCGATACCAAAAGTATCGTCTGTTTGATGAACAAGCTTATCTCGACAATGGAAATAGGTTTGATTCATCTTATTTCCAATGCAGCAATCAAATGTATCCGCAATTTGATGAACAAGCTTATCTCGGCTATGGAAATAGGTTCGATTCATCCTATTTCCAATGCCGCAACCAAATGTATCGGCTGTTTTGTTGAACAAGTTTATCTCGTACATGGAAATAGGTTCGATTCATCCTATTTCCATTGCCGCAACCAAATGTATTGGCTATTCGATGAACTAGCTTATCCCGGCAATGGAAATAGGTTAGATTCATCCTATTTCCATTGCCGCAACCAAATGTATTGGTTATTTGATGAACTAGCTTATCCCGGCAACGGAAATAGGTTCGATTCATCCTATTTCCATTGACGCAACCAATTTCATCTGTTGTTTCGATGAACTAGCTTATCTCGGCAATGGAAATAGGTTCGATTCATCCTATTTCCATTGCCGCAACTCCGCAATGGCCGATACCTAATGCATCGGCTATGGCCGATACCAAAAGTATCTGCTGTTTGATGAAAAAGCTTATCTCGGCCATGGAAATAGGTTCGATTCATCCTATATCCATTGCCGCAACCAAATGTATTGGCTATTCGATGAACTAGCTTATCTCGGCCATGGAAATAAGTGAGATTCATCCTATTTCAAATGCAGCAACCAAATGTATCGGCTGTTTGATGAACAAGCTTATCTCGGCAATTGAAATAGGTTAGATTCATCCTATTTCCATTGATGCAACCAAATGTATCGGCTGTTTGATGAACAAGCTTATCTCGGCCATGGAAATAGGTTCGATTCATCCTATTTCCATTGCCGCAACCAAATGTATTGGCTATTCGATGAACTAGCTTATCTCGGCCATGGAAATAAGTGAGATTCATCCTATTTCCATTGACGCAACCAATTTCATCTGTTGTTTCGATGAACTAGCTTATCTCGACAATGGAAATAGGTTCGATTCATCCTATGTCCATTGCCGCAACCAAATGTATTGGCTATTCGATGAACTAGCTTATTCCGGCAATGGAAATAGGTTAGATTCATCCTTTTTCCATTGCCGCAACCAAACGTATCTGCAATTTCATGAACAAGCTTATCTCGGCCATGGAAATAGGTTCGATTCATCCTATTTCCATTGACGCAACCAAATGTATCGGCTGTTTTGATAAACAAGTTTATCTCGTACATGGAAATAGGTTAGATTCATCCTATTTCCATTGCCGCAACTCCGCAATGGCCGATACCAAAAGTATCGGCTGTTTGATGAACAACCTTATCTCGGCCATGGAAATAGGTTCGATTCATCCTATTTCCATTGCCGCAACCAAATGTATTGGCTATTCGATGAACTAGCTTATCTCGGCAATGGAAATAGGTTAGATTCATCCTATTTCCATTGCCGCAACCAAATGTATTGGCTATTCGATGAACTAGCTTATCTCGGCCATGGAAATAGGTTCGATTCATCCTATTTCCATTGACGCAACCAATTTCATCTGTTGTTTCGATGAACTAGCTTATCTCGACAATGGAAATAGGTTTGATTCATCCTATTTCCATTGCCGCAACTCCGCAATGGCCGATACCAAAAGTATCGGCTGTTTGATGAACAAGCTTATCTCGGCCATGGAAATAGGTTAGATTCATCCTATTTCCATTGACGCAACCAATTTCATCTGTTGTTTCGATGAACTAGCTTATCTCGACAATGGAAATAGGTTTGATTCATCCTATTTCCATTGCCGCAACTCCGCAATGGCCGATACCTAATGTATCGGCTATGGCCGATACCAAAAGTATCGGCTGTTTGATGAACAAGCTTATCTCGGCCATGGAAATAGGTTCGATTCATCCTATTTCCATTGCCGCAACCAAATGTATCGGCTATTTGATGAACAAGCTTATCTCGGCAATGGAAATAGGTTAGATTCATCCTATTTCCAATGCCGCAACCAAATGTATCGGCTGTTTGATGAACAAGCTTATCTCGGCAATTGAAATAGGTTAGATTCATCCTATTTCCATTGATGCAACCAAATGTATCGGCTGTTTGATGAACAAGCTTATCTCGGCCATGGAAATAGGTTCGATTCATCCTATTTCCATTGCCGCAACCAAATGTATTGGCTATTTCGATGAACTAGCTTATCTCGGCCATGGAAATAAGTGAGATTCATCCTATTTCCATTGACGCAACCAATTTCATCTGTTGTTTCGATGAACTAGCTTATCTCGACAATGGAAATAGGTTCGATTCATCTTATTTCCGTTGCCGCAACCAAATGTATAGGCTATTCGATGAACTAGCTTATCCCGGCAATGGAAATAGGTTAGATTCATCCTTTTTCCATTGCCGCAACCAAACGTATCTGCAATTTCATGAACAATCTTATCTCGGCCATGGAAATAGGTTCGATTCATCCTATTTCCATTGCCGCAACCAAATGTATCAGCTGTTTTGATGAACAAGCTTATCTCGGCAATTGAAATAGGTTAGATTCATCCTATTTCCATTGATGCAACCAAATGTATCGGCTGTTTGATGAACAAGCTTATCTCGGCCATGGAAATAGGTTCGATTCATCCTATATCCATTGCCGCAACCAAATGTATTGGCTATTCGATGAATTAGCTTATCTCGGCAATGGAAATAGGTTCGATTCATCTTATTTCCATTGCCGCTACCAAAAGTATTAGCTATTCGATGAACTAGCTTATCTCGGCCATGGAAATAGGTTCGATTCATCCTATTTCCATTGCCGCAACCAAATGTATCAGCTGTTTTGAAGAACTAGCTGATCTCGGCAATGGAAATAGGTTCGATTCATCCTATTTCCATTGCTGCAACTCCGCTATGGCCGATACCAAAAGTATCTGCTGTTTGATGAACAAGCTTATCTCGGCCATGGAAATAGGTTATATTCATCCTATTTCCATTGCCGCAGCCAAATGTATCAGCTGTTTTGATGAACTAGCTTCTCTCGGCAATGGAAATAGGTTCGATTCATCCTATTTCCATTGCCGCAAACAAATGTATTGGCTATTCGATGAACTAGCTTATCTTGGCCATGGAAATAAGTGAGATTCATCCTATTTCCAATGCCGCAACCAATTTCATCTGTTGTTTCGATGAACTAGCTTATCTCGACAATGGAAATAGGTTCGATTCATCTTATTTCCATTGCCGATACCAAAAGTATCGGCTGTTTGATGAACAAGCTTATCTCGGCCATGGAAATAGGTTCGATTCATCTTATTTCCAATGCCGCAACCAAATGTATCAGCTGTTTTGATGAACTAGCTGATCTCGGCAATGGAAATAGGTTCGATTCATCCTATTTCCATTGCTGCAACTACGCTATGGCCGATACCAAAAGTATCTGCTGTTTGATGAACAAGCTTATCTCGGCAATGGAAATAGGTTCGAGTCATCTTATTTCCATTGCCGCAACCAAATGTATTGGCTATTCGATGAACTAGCTTATCTCGGCAATGGAAATAGGTTATATTCATCCTATTTCCATTGCCGCAGCCAAATGTATCAGCTGTTTTGATGAACTAGCTTATCTCGGCAATGGAAATAGGTTCGATTCATCCTATTTCCATTGCCGCAACCAAATGTATTGGCTATTCGATGAACTAGCTTATCTCGGCCATGGAAATAAGTGTTGAGAAGTGGCTCCCTCTCTGTATGACCACTTGTCAAGTTTATGTGTCGTCATCGTAAAGTCACTACATCAACAGTCACTCAGCGTTCACATAGTCGACCATCACCACGCAGTGACAAAGCACAATTGCTGCTCCCTATAAAAGGACGACAGTCTGAAGCTGTTAATCATCGAGTGTGTATGTATTCTCGTATGTGTTCTGATCAGTTGTCTTCACTACTTGTGCTAACGCAGAGTCTTCTACTTTACAGATTGTGTCTACTCAGTTCTGACGATCAACTTCCCATCTGGCTCTACCACACAAGTATCATCATTGGTTTCTTTGTATGGCGCAGTGTCTACTTAGTTCAACCAAACCCTCCTGTACTTTTATTCTTCACCAATAAAGCTTTTAACTTAACACGTTATCAGCACGACGCTACAGGATGGAACTCGCAAGCCTCTTTATTGGTGGACTGATCTCCCTCTGTGCCGTCCTCATGTGGATCGTCCTGAATGGAAAACCGAGCAAAGATACTGAGCGACCGGTACGTGACAACCGGAAGTATCAAGAAAGCGAAATCGTACGCTTGAATGGAACGAACTATTCGAATTGGCAGTATATGCTCCGGTTGGCTCTCAACCGTCTCAGAATTGAACAGGCTATTCAACGCCCTCTTCCCGTGAATTCCGAAGCCAACCAGACGGCTCTAGCCCGAATCACCTGCTCTCTTGATGACCGACATCTCTCCATGGTTCGAGAGATTCTCTCAGCTTACGAAGCCTTCGAGAAGATTAGCAAGGAGTACGTCACCAACGACGTAGTAAAACAGGCCCTCTTGGAACGTGACATACGGGCAATCAAATTGGATGGGTTTACCGAAACAAAGGTCCGTGAATTTAGCCAATCCGTTGGCCAGAAGATTGACGAGTTACGAATGGCTGGTTCTGACTTAACCCACGAAAGGGAGCTGTGCCTCTATGTCGATGGTCTCCCGAGTGAACTGGTTCCTTTCAAGGCTTCCACCTATCAAAATTTGAGCGTCCTCACCAAAGATCAACTGTTCCTGAATCTAATTCGATACTGTGAGATGCTGAACGGTGGTAAATCGTCGGAACAGAGCTTTGTCTGCAAAGGAACAAACTCTGGACGCCCTACATTCCGGAAGGAGATGAGACGTTGTCACTACTGTGGTATTCAAGGCCACCTCATTGCCGAGTGTCGAAAAAGGAAAGGTGAAGAACGGACTATGACTGGAGTGAACAAGAAACCCAGTGGCAGTAGTGAAGTTGTCAAGCAAAACTCTGTTTTCAATGCTACTGAGAAAATAAATGATCTTCGCAATTATGTCAGTGAATGGATTGTGGACTCGGGTGCGTCTAGCCACTTTGTAACCTCGGATAGGCACCTAATGAACGCTATTTCGATCAACCAATCAGTAAGCACTGCAAATGATCATCAGTGCAGAATTTATCGACAAGGTGACTTCATTCTGCACACAGGACCAGAAGTAATGCATCTGAAGGATGTTAAATTTGCCCCTGACTTCAGCGCCAACCTTCTCTCAGTGAGCAAGTTGACTAAGGATGGTTTCAAGGTTGAATTCAACATGAAAGAAGCCATTGTGTCTAAACAGGGAAAAGTATATCTCAAGGCATCTCGTAGTGGAAATCTATACTGTTTCAACGAAGTGGAACATGCCTTATTGTCCTCCAAAGTTATTGATTGGCACAGTGTTCTGGCTCACCCAGGAAGAGAGAAGCTGGAGAAACTAAAGAAACTATACAACCTACAATGTGAGCATGATGAACACTGTGTAACGTGTGCTCGATGCAAGTTGAAACAGTTGCCATATCCTCCTTCAACAACAACAACATCACGGCCACTGGAACTAATTCACTCAGACCTTGGCGTCGTAAATAACCCTCTTGGTTATGATGGATCTCGGTATTTCATGATTCTTGTGGATGACTACACTCGTTATGTGGAAGTGTTCACTCTCAAGAGTAAGGCCGAAGCAATCCTGGCTTTTCAAGAATAAAAAGAAAAGATGGTGAAGCAGTTTCCCATCGGAATTGGTGCACTACGAACAGACAATGGAGGGGAATACACCTCAAATGAATTTGTTGAACTACTGAAAGTGGAAGGAATTTACAGACAGCGAAGTGTACCATTCTGCCATCAACAGAACGGCATCAGTGAACGAACAATTCAGAAGGTTCAAACTATGGCACGTGCTATGTTGTTCGAAAGTTGTTTACCACTAAAATTCTGGCCTGAAGCAATTCGTACTGCATGCTATATTGCCAACAGACTGCCCCATAGCTCAATCAATAACGAACTACCCTGCAAGCGGATGTTTAACCGAGAACCAGAATTCGAGAAGATGAAAACATTCGGATCGATTGCGTATAGTTGGATCCCTCATGAAAAGAGGAAGAAGTTTGATCCTACTTCCGAAGAACTTATTTTTGTTGGGTATTCCTTCGACGCAAAGGCATACCGACTACTGGATCCTAGCACTGGAAAGGTCATCAATCAGCGGAATTGTGACATCTGGAACGGTGTGTTCCCTGCCTGCATCAAGTCTATGAAGACATTAAAAGAAGGCGAACAAGAATGTACATGCGAAAGCAATCCACAAACTCGAACACTATTTAACATTGATGAAGTTGAAGAAGTGAATGAGACTGAAGGTAGTGGTGCAGGACAAGTCACCAATGGTCCGACCACCGAATCAACTACTGAACCTGACATCACACCAATCTTGGATCTACAAAGACAGCTTCAATCGGTGGAAAACCAAAGAAGAGAAACGGCACTCAACCAGGCGTTGGAGAACTTCGATCGAAGACTTCAACTGCCCGTGACTACAACACCTACGCCAGTGATTCCAACACCAACTACCGAAACTGTAACACCTACTGCAATCATAACAACACCCATTTCCGAGTCACAAGAACAGAAGCAAGACGAAGTACAAGCTCCCGATATTGTTCCTAAAGTCGAACTGAAGAGTGAACCCACTGATCAGACTGAAGTCAAAACTATTACCACACCGACAATTGAATCTACAAAAGAACCCACTGAACCTACTGCAGAACCAACCACAGAAGCAACTAACGAGCCTGTTCCTGTAGCTACCGATGAACCACAAGTACAAGTGCGCCGAATTCAACCTCCAAGAAATTGTGGCCCTCCAGACCGACTTAGTTATGTTGCACCAGGAGAACAGGCAAGTTCTGTGATGCAGTATCCAGACTACCAAGCTGCCCTTGTGTCACCAGCCTCTCGTTTAGCCGAACATATATATGTACCAGCCAACTATAACGAAGCGATACATTCCCCAGAAAGGGATTACTGGATCGAAGCAATGACCGATGAAATCACATCATTGAATGCACATCATGTTTATCAAGTAGTCGAACAAAAACTTGCTGGCGAAAGAAAACTCATCACCACCAGATGGGTATATGATGTCAAAAAGAACAGCCTCGGAGCTATCGTCCGGTTTAAGGCAAGATTGGTGGCTCGAGGATTTAACCAACAGAAAGGTATTGACTTTGAAGAAACTTTCAGCCCTGTAGTATCATACACAGCAATCCGTGCCATGATGGTAATTGCAAGCCAACAGAAGTTACTTGTACATCAAATCGATATCAAAACAGCTTTCCTCAACGGTGATCTGGACACGGTGGTGTATGTCCATCCACCTGATGGCTTCAAGGATGATGCCACGATATGGAGGGTCGATAAAGCTATGTATGGACTCAAGCAGGCTCCAAAGTGTTGGAATGAGAAAATGAACTTCACCCTGAATAAACTCGGATTCAAAGCTATTCAATCAGACCCGTGCCTCTATGTGAAACGAGTGGGAAGTGTAAACCTGTTCTTGCTGGTGTGGGTAGACGATATTCTGATCTTCACTCACACAGAACAACAAATGACTGAAGTCAAGCAACAATTGAAGGACAAGCTCGAACTAAGGGATCTGGGACAAGTGAATCGTTTCCTTGGAGTCAACTTCACAAGAGACGAACATGGTACATTCTCGCTTTCTCAAGAAATGTACATCAATGATCTACTGAACAGATTCAACCTTGAAGACTCGAGCCGTATCCAGACTCTGCCTCAGTTAGACAAACTTGATCTTAAAGATGGAGAAATCGATAACAATTTGCCGATCAGGAGCCTCATTGGAAGTCTACTCTACATCGCAAACTTAACCAGACCAGATATTGCTGCAGTTGTGAATCTACTCTCTAGACACCTTCATGAACCTACTGCCCTAGTCTGGACATACAGCAAACAAGTATTGGCGTACCTGAAGCATACAAAGAACCTCAGTCTCACTCTGGGAAGTTTTGACGATTCTAATCTGGTCTGTTACGTTGACGCCAACTTCGCAACCATTGGCGACCGAAAATCCCAGTCAGGTGCACTGTTCCAACTAAACGGAAGTTCCATCTCTTGGTTCAGTCGAAAACAGAAAACCGTTAGTCTTTCTACTACTGAAGCAGAATATACGGCAATGGCAATGGCGTGCAAAGAAGTACTTTGGCTTCAACAGCTACTTCATGAACTGAGCTTTCCCGTCCAATTACCAACGACCATCCTAGAAGACAACATACCGGCGATCCAAATCGCAAACTCTCAACGAAGTCTCTCGGACACCAAACATATTGACGTGAAGATGCACTGTATACGAGACTACAGTGCCAAACGCTACATCACCATCAAGCATGTCAGCACACACAATCAACTAGCCGACTGTCTTACTAAATCGTTAAGCAATTCCAAGCATACGAAGCGGATACTTCTGGGACCAGATGGTCAAGCAGTTCGGGAGCAGGGGAGGTGTTGAGAAGTGGCTCCCTCTCTGTATGACCACTTGTCAAGTTTATGTGTCGTCATCGTAAAGTCACTACATCGACAGTCACTCAGCGTTCACATAGTCGACCATCACCACGCAGTGACAAAGCACAATTGCTGCTCCCTATAAAAGGACGACAGTCTGAAGCTGTTAATCATCGAGTGTCTCGTATGTGTTCTGATCAGTTGTCTTCACTACTTGTGCTAACGCAGAGTCTTCTACTTTACAGATTGTGTCTACTCAGTTCTGACGATCAACTTCCCATCTGGCTCTACCACACAAGTATCATCATTGGTTTCTTTGTATGGCGCAGTGTCTACTTAGTTCAACCAAACCCTCCTGTACTTTTATTCTTCACCAATAAAGCTTTTAACTTAACAATAAGTGAGATTCATCCTATTTCCAATTCCGCAACCAATTTCATCTGTTGTTTCGATGAACTAGCTTATCTCGACAATGGAAATAGGTTCGATTCATCTTATTTCCATTGCCGATACCAAAAGTATCGGCTGTTTGATGAACAAGCTTATCTCGGCCATGGAAAAAGGTTCGATTCATCTTATTTCCAATGCCGCAACCAAATGTATCGGCTGTTTTGATGAACAAGTTAATCTCGTACATGGAAATAGGTTTGATTCATCCTATTTCCATTGCCGCAACCAAATGTATCAGCTGTTTTGATGAACTAGCTGATCTTGGCAATGGAAATAGGTTCGATTCATCCTATTTCCATTGCTGAAACTCCGCTATGGCCGATACCAAAAGTATCTGCTGTTTGATGAACAAGCTTATCTCGGCAATGGAAATAGGTTCGAGTCATCTTATTTCCATTGCCGCAACCAAATGTATTGGCTATTCGATGAACTAGCTTATCCCGGCAATGGAAATAGATTCGATTCATCCTATTTCCATTGCCGCAACTAAATGTATTGGCTATTCGATGAACTAGCTTATCCCGGCAATGGAAATAGGTTCGATTCATCCTATTTCCATTGCCGCAACCAAATGTATGGGATATTCGATGAACTAGCTTATCCCGGAAATGGAAATAGGTTCGATTCATCCTATTTCCATTGACGCAACTAATTTCATCTGTTGTTTCGATGAACTAGCTTATCTCGGCAATGGAAATAGGTTAGATTCATCCTATTTCCATTGCCGCAACCAAAAGTATCGGCTGTTTGATGAATAAACTTATCTCGGCCATGGAAATAAGTTCGATTCATCCTATTTCCATTGACGCAACCAATTTCATCTGTTGTTTAGATGAACTAGCTTATCTCGGCAATGGAAATAGGTTCGATTCATCCTATTTCCATTGCCGCAACTCCGCAATGGCCGATACCTAATGTATCGGCTATGGCCGATACCAAAAGTATCTGCTGTTTGATGAACAAGCTTATCTCGGCCATGGAAATAGGTTAGATTCATCCTATATCCATTGCCGCAACCAAATGTATCAGCTGTTTTAATGAACTAGCTTATCTCGGCAATGGAAATAGGTTCGATTCATCCTATTTCCATTGACGCAACCAATTTCATCTGTTGTTTCGATGAACTAGCTTATCTCGGCAATGGAAATAGGTTAGATTCATCCTATTTCCATTGCCGCAACCAAATGTATCAGCTGTTTTGATGAACTAGCTTATCTCGGCAATGGAAATAGGTTCGATTCATCTTATTTCCTTTGCCGCAACCAAATGTATCTTGTCTAGACTCGAGCACGTCCTTTTGGTATTGGTGGCGAATAAAAAAAGTAAAGTTTGAAGTCAACAGAGCACAGTAATTTAATGTTCAAGCGAATAAAAAAAAGTCAAATGATTAACACGAGAAAAACCCCAAAACAAACACGGTCTCCCATGACTGTCAGCTGTGAG
Source organism: Rhizoglyphus robini (assembly GCA_023373905.1). Taxonomy (NCBI): domain Eukaryota; kingdom Metazoa; phylum Arthropoda; class Arachnida; order Sarcoptiformes; family Acaridae; genus Rhizoglyphus; species Rhizoglyphus robini. The sequence goes on from JAKIJQ010000014.1 coordinate 884,412, forward strand.
CCAACTTTGTCACGACAAAAGCACACACACAGCATGGATTTTTGGATGGATATTCATATGACGAATAAAGCCAAAGCCAAAGCAAATAAATCACCTAACCATAAGTGACACAATCACAACATCAAACATAAACATTGACTCAAAAGTGACAACAACAGCATCACCAGCAGTATTTCATTGTTGCAGTGGCGCTTTTGCACTTTACAGCGGAGATTTTGTACCAAAGTATTCAGAATACGTAACGTATTTGTGAATAGAGCATGATGGGCTTTTTAAGGGGCACAGCAACCATTTTTAACTTTCACTGTATTAGATATTTTTGCTACTGTTGGCTCTGCAACGCAAAATCGTCGCGAAATTATGTGGGCACTATTACACACCACTGCTGGAAGGCAGCAAAATTGTCGGTAGCAGAGTCGTTCTAAGAAAAACTCAGTAATATAGCAGTTTGTTAAAGTCGAAATTCAGGGCTCTTGAGCATAAACGCTGTCGATTTTTCTTTTATTTAAAATATAGCAGTTTGTTAAAGTCGAAATTCAGGGCTCTTGAGCATAAACGCTGTCGGTTTTCTTTTGTTAGTTAAAAGCGATTTATTGGTGGAATAAATTAAGAACAAAAATGAAGAAGAGTAAATTCGGTCACACAGACCACCAAGTCCAGAACCTTGAGAGAGCAGGAAACCAGTAGTATCACCAGATAAAGACGTTGGTGAAGAGAGGCAGGATTTGGGCAGAACGAGATCGTACCATTAGTGGAGGATTGGTTCAACCAATGATGAGAAGACACACACAGTGAGGTACCAGGAAGTTGGCCACAGAGGCAATGGGACACAAAGTCTACAAGAGAGATGGTTAGACACGGGTCACAAAGACAACCGATCGGTACACATACAAAGCATACGATGATCGAGCACACCAGCAACACGTGCTTAAATAGGGAGAAGTGCAGTACTGCTGAGTCACTCCGAGTGGTGACAGTCGACTATGTCAACAGCAACTGGTGACCAACGGTGAGTCATGTTTGACTGTGATTGGTCGAGTGGTGAGGGAGCAACTATTTCGACATCTTTTACTTAAAATATAGCAGTTTGTTAAAGGCGAAATTCAGGGCTCTTGAGCATAAACGCTGTTGGTTTTCTTTTATTTAAAATATAGCAGTTTGTTAAAGGCGAAATTCAGGGCTCTTGAGCATAAACGTTCTCGGTTTTCTTTTGTTTAAAATATAGCAGTTTGTTAAAGGCGAAATTCAAGGCTCTTGAGCATAAACGCTCTCGGTTTTCTTTTACTTAAAATATAGCAGTTTGTTAAAGTCGAAATTCAGGGCTCTTGAGCATAAACGCTCTCGGTTTTCTTTTATTTAAAATATAGCAGTTTGTTAAAGGCGAAATTCAGGGCTCTTGAGCATAAACGCTCTCGGTTTTCTTTTATTTAAAATATAGCAGTTTGTTAAAGGCGAAATTCAGGGCTCTTGAGCATAAACGCTGTTGGTTTTCTTTTATTTAAAATATAGCAGTTTGTTAAAGTCGAAATTCAGGGCTCTTGAGCATAAACGCTGTCGATTTTTCTTTTATTTAAAATATAGCAGTTTGTTAAAGTCGAAATTCAGGGCTCTTGAGCATAAACGCTGTCGGTTTTCTTTTACTTAAAATATAGCAGTTTGTTAAAGGCGAAATTCAGGGCTCTTGAGCATAAACGCTGTCGGTTTTCTTTTTATTTAAAATATAGCAGTTTGTTAAAGGCGAAATTCAGGGCTCTTGAGCATAAACGTTCTCGGTTTTCTTTTGTTTAAAATATAGCAGTTTGTTAAAGGCGAAATTCAGGGCTCTTGAGCATAAACGTTCTCGGTTTTCTTTTGTTTAAAATATAGCAGTTTGTTAAAGGCGAAATTCAGGGCTCTTGAGCATAAACGCTCTCGGTTTTCTTTTATTTAAAATATAGCAGTTTGTTAAAGGCGAAATTCAGGGCTCTTGAGCATAAACGCTGTTGGTTTTCTTTTATTTAAAATATAGCAGTTTGTTAAAGGCGAAATTCAGGGCTCTTGAGCATAAACGTTCTCGGTTTTCTTTTGTTTAAAATATAGCAGTTTGTTAAAGGCGAAATTCAAGGCTCTTGAGCATAAACGCTCTCGGTTTTCTTTTACTTAAAATATAGCAGTTTGTTAAAGTCGAAATTCAGGGCTCTTGAGCATAAACGCTGTCGGTTTTCTTTTATTTAAAATATAGCAGTTTGTTAAAGGCGAAATTCAGGGCTCTTGAGCATAAACGCTCTCGGTTTTCTTTTATTTAAAATATAGCAGTTTGTTAAAGGCGAAATTCAGGGCTCTTGAGCATAAACGCTGTTGGTTTTCTTTTATTTAAAATATAGCAGTTTGTTAAAGTCGAAATTCAGGGCTCTTGAGCATAAACGCTGTCGATTTTTCTTTTATTTAAAATATAGCAGTTTGTTAAAGGCGAAATTCAGGGCTCTTGAGCATAAACGTTCTCGGTTTTCTTTTGTTTAAAATATAGCAGTTTGTTAAAGGCGAAATTCAAGGCTCTTGAGCATAAACGCTCTCGGTTTTCTTTTACTTAAAATATAGCAGTTTGTTAAAGTCGAAATTCAGGGCTCTTGAGCATAAACGCTGTCGGTTTTCTTTTATTTAAAATATAGCAGTTTGTTAAAGGCGAAATTCAGGGCTCTTGAGCATAAACGCTCTCGGTTTTCTTTTGTTTAAAATATAGCAGTTTGTTAAAGTCGAAATTCAGGGCTCTTGAGCATAAACGCTCTCGGTTTTCTTTTCAGAAAACAAACGTAGGTGAACTGCCAATCTGGTCATATTGTCTCAGTCTATCGAAGCACCTTTTATATTGTTTTTACCTTTTATTTATTCTATGTTATATTTGCGCTTGATTAGTCAATAAATCTTTTAACTTTGAGCAAGTATCTTTTCAAATGCCGTGTTTGCTTTTGTTGTCTCTGTCTGAATGTGAGCAGCAAAAATGGGGTCTATCTACTAAGCCATTATGTGTACTAGTGTGAGTGTTTGCAAGTTGACATTGAAAATGGATCCGATGTCGCCACATACGACACACTCACGATCGTCGCACGCTCCCGCGCGCCCTCAACGACACTCATCATCGACATGAACCATCACTAGACTAATGTATGAGCAATAACCCTGTACATGGCATAGGCCACTAGCGCCACTACACTCACACGACACACCACACATGTATATAAGCCTGTACCATAACACACACCAAATCACTTCGCTCACAGTCCTTGTAGACTAAACTTTTATAAAATACGTTTATTGATTTGATGAAAATAGGTAAAAACAGAGTGTGTCGACAGACACAAGTCGGACCAACGGGAAGATAACTGAGGACAGATCAAGATCGGCCCCCCCAGTAGTAGTAGTCTTGAAGATGATGTTGATGCTTCTTCTGTGTAGAGCACGAGTCCAGTTGATGCTAGCGATAGAACCAAACAGGATGATGAGGTGCATCTACAAAGCAGAGGGTAAATCACTAAGTACAAGAGAACATCATCTAAGACGTACAAAGCACACCAGTATTGGACTGCTTCAGTCCTCAGACTTATATAGCGAGAGACGCGTAGTATTGCTGACTCACGCCGCGTTGTGATGATCGACTATGTCAACAGCAACTGATGACTAGCGGTGAGGCAGGCTTGACCATGAGTGGTTGAGTGGTGAGGGAGCAACTATTTTGACATAAACACCCATTGTATTGGTTACCCAAACAATAAACCTCTTGCTACACCGACTTTGGGCTTGGTCATTGTGCGGGCATCCAGCGAGGAACCGTCACACTGCGACAACATGGCCAAGCGCACTTAACAGCTTTATAGCCCAGGGGTTGCACCGCGCAATCGAAATGTCCAAGCAGTAGGACAAAATACCAAATGCCTTTTGAGATTTTGTTTATCAGGACCCGGAACAATAACCCTGACTGTGTTTGGATCCAATTTCTCAATCACAACTATGCGTGGAATGTAAAATCAATAGCGATTGGGCCAATGTATAATGTGACTGATTATTTTGGTACTCTCTCTCTCTCTCTCTCTCTCTCTCTCTCTCTCTCTCTCTCTCTCTCTCTCTCTCTCTCCTTCCCTCCCTCCCTCCCTCCCTCTGTCCGATAGGTTTAGGTAGTTAGGCTATCCTAGCTGACTCAGTTCGGATGATCAACCACCACATATACGCAACTAACTAGAATTTTACATTTAGTCACACATTTCCTTGATACTCACCTTTATCTTATTCTCACATACTCTCGTATATTGTCACACTATTGTCCTTAATTTGTAATTCTCATTTCCACTGGATTGATATCCCAAGATGTGTCTGTATTTCAACCTAGGATTTACAAACCTATGGGATGATCTAAATAGTTCCAGTACAAGTGGAGTTTAGTATTAGCGTGAGTTTACTTGAATCCCGATGCTCACACCAACCAAACATCCTACACGTCACCTAACCTACCTAACACCTAAAAGATATAATCTTTTATCTAACATTAACTACAAGACACTTTATCGGATAAGGGTGTAAATTTTTAAAATCAAAAACAAAATCGTATAAAGAACATAAAGAATTTATTGAAAAAAATAATAAAATAACCGAATTTAACGTTAGCCTAATGCTAGCCTAACATAACGCAAGCCTAATGCTAGCCTAACACTAGCCTAATGCTAGCCTAACTAAACGCTAGCCTAATGCTAGCCTAACTAAACGCTAGCCTAATGCTAGCCTAACTAAACGCTAGCCTAATGCTAGCCTAACTAAACGCTAGCCTAATGCTAGCCTAACTAAACGCTAGCCTAATGCTAGCCTAACTAAACGCTAGCCTAATGCTAGCCTAACTTAACGCTAGCCTAATGCTAGCCTAATTAAACGCTAGCCTAATGCTAGCCTAACTAAACGCTAGCCTAATGCTAGCCTAACTAAACGCTAGCCTAATGCTAGCCTAACTAAACGCTAGCCTAATGCTAGCCTAACTTAACGCTAGCCTAATGCTAGCCTAACTAAACGCTAGCCTAATGCTAGCCTAACTAAACGCTAGCCTAATGCTAGCCTAACACTAGCCTAATGCTAGCCTAACTTAACGCTAGCCTAATGCTAGCCTAATTAAACGCTAGCCTAATGCTAGCCTAACTAAACGCTAGCCTAATGCTAGCCTAACACTAGCCTAATGCTAGCCTATTATAAACCTAGCCTATTCTAACGCTAATGCTATTTGCTAAGGCTAGCTCAATGATAGCCTTAGCCTAGATATAACAAAAGTCTAACTTAGGAAAAAAAAATAAAAAACCTAAGTTTTACTAATGTCAAACCTAGCTTAAACCTAACTTACCCTACTTACCCTAACACAGCAAAGGACTAACGCGCGAACGCAACTCACCTTATCGCCAGATTGCCCGAACCCCATATCCTAGCAGCTGCACTCCCACACTCCCACACTCTCTCACTTTCTAGCCGGCAAAACGTTGACGCTATACTTACCAATTTCGTTGCCATGTTGGTAGAAATTCGCCACCACATAAGTCCAAAGGCAGGCGAACTACTACAGAGAGGAGGTGCCAGCATTCGTCTCCTGTGTACTCGACTCGGGAGCAACTCAGAACTATTCAAAATATGACCAGAACCTAGTTGAAATCCGGGAAATAAACGGTTCTTCGGTGGTACCAGCTTACGGGGCTATCTGCAAGATCTACCAAGCCGGCGATACGTTCTTGCACACGGGATCTCGGCAACTGAAGCTCACTAACGTTCACCGTTGCACCGTCATTCGAGGAGAACCTGATATCTGTTAGCCTGCAAACCTCGAATGGCTTTAAAGTTCTCTTTGACAAACAAACAAAAACAACGCGCTAGCAACAACACGGCATTTAATCTAACGTCAAAACCCATCCTAACACGGCACCTAACCTGACTCATGTGTCCAGTACTTTGAATATCACATTCAATTACTATTTGTTCACATTCAATCAATCTCCAGACTAATGTTTGATAATCTGTGCGTCTGTTCAACTAAACTGCTCCTCACCATCATCGAATAACATTTTAAACTGACTTATTATCATTCAATGTGTTAAATCATAAAATGCATTGAATATGGCCTTTTGAATCTATTTTTATTATACAATCATCATACAATCAACACCTATAATCATTATGAAAATCATCTAATACCGTATTTTTGCTTATTCAATAGGTCAGTGAACATTATCCAACACTGAATCCAACCAAAATCCCCGCCTATTATTATTCTTGGATCGATTCTGTAGTGTGTTTGAGCCACTATTCGTAATTCTGGTCAGTTCCTATTTCCATTGCCGGAACGAAAAGTATCGGCTGTTTGATGAACAAACTTATCTCGGCCATGGAAATAGGTTCGATTCATCCTATTTCCATTGCCGCAACTCCGCAATGGCCGATACCTAATGCATCGGCTATGGCCGATACCAAAAGTATCTGCTGTTTGATGAACAAGCTTATCTCGGCCATGGAAATAGGTTCGATTCATCCTATATCCATTGCCGCAACCAAATGTATTGGCTATTCGATGAATTAGCTTATCTCGGCAATGGAAATAGGTTCGATTCATCTTATTTCCATTGCCGCTACCAAAAGTATTAGCTATTCGATGAACTAGCTTATCTCGGCCATGGAAATAAGTGAGATTCATCCTATTTCCATTGACGCAACCAATTTCATCTGTTGTTTCGATGAACTAGCTTATCTCGGCAATGGAAATAGGTTCGATTCATCCTATTTCCATTGCCGCAACCAAATGTATTGGCTATTCGATGAACTAGCTTATCTCGGCCATGGAAATAAGTGAGATTCATCCTATTTCCAATGCCGCAACCAATTTCATCTGTTGTTTCGATGAACTAGCTTATCTCGACAATGGAAATAGGTTCGATTCATCCTATTTCCATTGACGCAACTAATTTCATCTGTTGTTTCGATGAACTAGCTTATCTCGGCAATGGAAATAGGTTAGATTCATCCTATTTCCATTGCCGCAACCAAAAGAATCGGCTGTTTGATGAACTAGCTTATCTCGGCAATGGAAATAGGTTCGATTCATCCTATTTCCATTGACGCAACCAATTTCATCTGTTGTTTCGATGAACTAGCTTATCTCGGCAATGGAAATAGGTTAGATTCATCCTATTTCCATTGCCGCAACCAAATGTATCAGCTGTTTTGATGAACTAGCTTATCTCGGCAATGGAAATAGGTTAGATTCATCCTATTTCCATTGCCGCAACCAAAAGAATCGGCTGTTTGATGAACTAGCTTATCTCGGCAATGGAAATAGGTTCGATTCATCCTATTTCCATTGACGCAACCAATTTCATCTGTTGTTTCGATGAACTAGCTTATCTCGGCAATGGAAATAGGTTAGATTCATCCTATTTCCATTGCCGCAACCAAATGTATCAGCTGTTTTGATGAACTAGCTTATCTCGGCAATGGAAATAGGTTCGATTCATCTTATTTCCTTTGCCGCAACCAAATGTATATTGTCTAGACTCGAGCACGTCCTTTTGGTATTGGTGGCGAATAAAAAAAGTAAAGTTTGAAGTCAACAGAGCACAGTAATTTAATGTTCAAGCGAATAAAAAAAAGTCAAATGATTAACACGAGAAAAACCCCAAAACAAACACGGTCTCCCATGACTGTCAGCTGTGAGCCAACTTTGTCACGACAAAAGCACACACACAGCATGGATTTTTGGATGGATATTCATATGACGAATAAAGCCAATTTGGGCCCGGTTTTTGTGTTTTCCGATGACAAATGAGCAAATAAATCACATAACCATAAGTGACACAATCACAACATCAAACATAAACATTGACTCAAAAGTGACAACAACAGCATCACCAGCAGTATTTCATTGTTGCAGTGGCGCTTTTGCACTTTACAGCGGAGATTTTGTACCAAAGTATTCAGAATACGTAACGTATTTGTGAATAGAGCATGATGGGCTTTTTAAGGGGCACAGCAACCATTTTTAACTTTCAATGTATTAGATATTTTTGCTACTGTTGGCTCTGCAACGCAAAATCGTCGCGAAATTATGTGGGCACTATTCACCTACGTTTGTTTTCTGAAAAGAAAACCGAGAGCGTTTATGCTCAAGAGCCTTGAATTTCGCCTTTAACAAACTGCTATATTTTAAACAAAAGAAAACCGAGAACGTTTATGCTCAAGAGCCCTGAATTTCGCCTTTAACAAACTGCTATATTTTAAATAAAAGAAAACCAACAGCGTTTATGCTCAAGAGCTCTGAATTTCGACTTTAACAAACTGCTATATTTTAAGTAAAAGAAAACCGAGAGCGTTTATGCTCAAGAGCCCTGAATTTCGCCTTTAACAAACTGCTATATTTTAAATAAAAGAAAACCAACAACGTTTATGCTCAAGAGCCCTGAATTTCGCCTTTAACAAACTGCTATATTTTAAATAAAAGAAAACCGAGAGCGTTTATGCTCAAGAGCCCTGAATTTCGACTTTAACAAACTGCTATATTTTAAATAAAAGAAAACCGAGAGCGTTTATGCTCAAGAGCCCTGAATTTCGCCTTTAACAAACTGCTATATTACTGAGTTTTTCTTAGAACGACTCTGCTACCGACAATTTTGCTGCCTTCCAGCAGTGTAATAGTGCCCACATAATTTCGCGACGATTTTGCGTTGCAGAGCCAACAGTAGCAAAAATATCTAATACATTGAAAGTTAAAAATGGTTGCTGTGCCCCTTAAAAAGCCCATCATGCTCTATTCACAAATACGTTACGTATTCTGAATACTTTGGTACAAAATCTCCGCTGTAAAGTGCAAAAGCGCCACTGCAACAATGAAATACTGCTGGTGATGCTGTTGTTGTCACTTTTGAGTCAATGTTTATGTTTGATGTTGTGATTGTGTCACTTATGGTTATGTGATTTATTTCCTCATTTGTCATCGGAAAACACAAAAACCGGGCCCAAATTGGCTTTATTCGTCATATGAATATCCATCCAAAAATCCATGCTGTGTGTGTGCTTTTGTCGTGACAAAGTTGGCTCACAGCTGACAGTCATGGGAGACCGTGTTTGTTTTGGGGTTTTTCTCGTGTTAATCATTTGACTTTTTTTTATTCGCTTGAACATTAAATTACTGTGCTCTGTTGACTTCAAACTTTACTTTTTTTATTCGCCACCAATACCAAAAGGACGTGCTCGAGTCTAGACAAGATACATTTGGTTGCGGCAAAGGAAATAAGATGAATCGAACCTATTTCCATTGCCGAGATAAGCTAGTTCATCAAAACAGCTGATACATTTGGTTGCGGCAATGGAAATAGGATGAATCTAACCTATTTCCATTGCCGAGATAAGCTAGTTCATCGAAACAACAGATGAAATTGGTTGCGTCAATGGAAATAGGATGAATCTCACTTATTTCCATGGCCGAGATAAGCTAGTTCATCGAATAGCCAATACTTTTGGTAGCGGCAATGGAAATAAGATGAATCGAACCTATTTCCATTGCCGAGATAAGCTTGTTCATCAAAACAGCTGATACATTTGGTTGCGGCAATGGAAATAGGATGAATCGAACCTATTTCCATTGTCGAGATAAGCTAGTTGATCGAAACAACAGATGAAATTGGTTGCGTCAATGGAAATAGGATGAATCGAACCTATTTCCATTGCCGAGATAAGCTTGTTCATCAAAACAGCTGATACATTTGGTTCCGGCAATGGAAATAGGATGAATCGAACCTATTTCCATGGCCGAGATAAGCTAGTTCATCGAATAGCCAATACATTTGGTTGCGGCGATGGAAATAGGATGAATGTAACCTATTTCCATGTACCAGATAAACTTGTTCATCAAAACAGCCGATACTTTTGGTTGCATCAATGGAAAAATGATGAATCTAACCTATTCCCATGGCCGAGATAAGCTTGTTCATCAAATTGGGGATACATTTGGTTGCGGCAATGGAAATAAGATGAATCGAACCTATTTCCATGGCCGAGATAAGCTTGTTCATCAAATTGCGGATACATTTGATTGCTGCATTTGAAATAGGATGAATCTAACCAATTTCCATTGTCGAGATAAGCTAGTTCATCGAAACAACAGATGAAATTGGTTGCTGCAATGGAATTAGGATGAATCAAACCTATTTCCATTGTCGAGATAAGCTAGTTCATCGAAACAACAGATGAAATTGGTCGCGTCAATGGAAATAGGATGAATCTCACTTATTTCCATGGCCGAGATAAGCTAGTTCATCGAATAGCCAATACATTTGGTTGCGGCAATGGAAATAGGATGAATCGAACCTATTTCCATTGCCGAGACAAGCTAGTTCATCGAATAGCCAATACATTTGGTTGCGGCAATGGAAATAGGATGAATCGAACTTATTTCCATTGCCGAGATAAGCTTGTTCATCAAACAGCAGATACTTTTGGTATCGGCTATTGCGGAGTTGCGGCATTGGAAATAGAATGAATCTAACCTATTTCCATTTCCGAGATAAGCTTGTTCATCAAACAGCCGATACATTTGGTTGCATCAATGGAAATAGGATGAATCTAACCTATTTCAATTGCCGAGATAAGCTTGTTCATCAAACAGACGATACTTTTGGTTGCATCAATGGAAATAGGATGAATCTAACCTATTTCCATGGCCGAGATAAGCTTGTTCATCAAATTGCGGATACATTTGATTGCATCAATGGAAATAGGATGAATCTAACCTATTTCAATTGCCGAGATAAGCTTGTTCATCAAACAGACGATACTTTTGGTTGCATCAATGGAAATAGGATGAATCTAACCTATTTCCATGGCCGAGATAAGCTTGTTCATCAAATTGCGGATACATTTGATTGCTGCATTTGAAATAGGATGAATCTAACCTATTTCTTTGGCCGAGATAAGCTTGTTTATTAAATTGGGGATACATTTGGTTGCTGCAATGGAAATAGGATGAATCAAACCTATTTCCATTGTCGAGATAAGCTAGTTCATCGAAACAACAGATGAAATTGGTTGCGTCAATGGAAATAGGATGAATCTCACTTATTTCCATGGCCGAGATAAGCTAGTTCATCGAATAGCCAATACATTTAGTTGCGGCAATGGAAATAGGATGAATCGAACTTATTTCCATTGCCGAGATAAGCTAGTTCATCAAAACAGCTGATGAAATTGGTTGCGTCAATGGAAATAGGATGAATCTAACCTATTTCCATGGCCGAGATAAGCTTGTTCATCAAATTGCGGATACATTTGGTTGCTGCAATGGAAATAGGATGAATCAAACCTATTTCCATGGCCGAGATAAGCTTGTTCATCAAATTGCGGATACATTTGGTTGCTGCAATGGAAATAGGATGAATCAAACCTATTTCTATTGCCGAGATAAGCTAGTTCATCAAAACAGCTGATGAAATTGGTTGCTGCAATGGAAATAGGATGAATCAAACCTATTTCCATGGCCGAGATAAGCTTGTTCATCAAATTGGGGATACATTTGGTTGCTGCAATGGAAATAGGATGAATCAAACCTATTTCCATGGCCGAGATAAGCTTGTTCATCAAATTGGGGATACATTTGGTTGCTGCAATGGAAATAGGATGAATCAAACCTATTTCCATGGCCGAGATAAGCTTGTTCATCAAATTGGGGATACATTTGGTTGCTGCAATGGAAATAGGATGAATCAAACCTATTTCCATTGCCGAGATAAGCTAGTTCATCAAAACAGCTGATGAAATTGGTTGCTGCAATGGAAATAGGATGAATCAAACCTATTTCCATGGCCGAGATAAGCTTGTTCATCAAATTGCGGATACATTTGGTTGCTGCAATGGAAATAGGATGAATCAAACCTATTTCCATTGCCGAGATAAGCTTGTTCATCAAACAGCCGATACATTTGGTTGCGGCAATGGAAATAAGATGAATCTAACCTGTCGGGCAACTGCCGAGTGGAGACGACGCAGAAAGAGGAAGATGTGCGCAAAGAGCACCAAACTGTTAATGAACTCGATGACATGGGCGTGATCGTGGACGACGCGGTCAATCAATGAAACAACACTGACCGTTACTTTCACCCCAACAGACAAATCGAGCATAAGAGGCCAGGACGAGACGATGAGCACCAGTCGCGAAGAAATCAGCATCGAAGCATCGTCTCACCTCAAGGCACCGTGTTGCCATTTCTTTGAATTTGTTGTATTTACCTTCGTTTCTCATATCTTGTTGTTTTTGCACCGTTAGTGTGCCGCACCACCGTGCCATTAGTTGTCACCAATCGGGTGTTGTGATACTTTAATAAACCAGAGTTCAATCAAGTAAGGCTTTGTTTGATCATGATCTAATTTGTCTCTCGCCAGGATTGTATAATTACGCGACATGGTGACCCGGACGTGATTTGAACACGCACAGTAGCTTATTGTCGATCATCTGCTGGATCGGGCGCGGTGCCCGGTCACGAACAACAGCTCTGTTCTTAAACCGATCATCTGTTGGATCGGGCGCGGTGCCCGGTCACGAACAACAGCTCTGTTCCTAAACCGATCATCTGTTGGATCGGGCGCGGTGCCCGGTCACGAACAACAGCTCTGTTCTTAAACCGATCATCTGTTGGATCGGGCGCGGTGCCCGGTCACGAACAACAGCTCTGTTCCTAAACCGATCATCTGTTGGATCGGGCGCGGTGCCCGGTCACGAACAACAGCTCTGTTCTTAAACCGATCATCTGTTGGATCGGGCGCGGTGCCCGGTCACGAACAACAGCTCTGTTCCTAAACCGATCATCTGTTGGATCGGGCGCGGTGCCCGGTTACGAACAACAGCTCTGTTCCTAAACCGATCATCTGTTGGATCGGGCGCGGTGCCCGGTTACGAACAACAGCTCTTGATCAAATTGACGAGCGGTACGATAGATTCTCACGCCCTCCCCAATTTACAGGCCGATCGATGGCTACTCATCAGAACTCTCGGACGCAAACGCTGGCGCTGTTACGAAGGAATATGGCTTCCCTACGAGAACATCGAACTCTTTTTATCATGAAAACGGCGCAAGCTCAAATACAACTTGTCACCGACCTTTGTCACAAACTGCTGGGTCGCGAAGGAGAAGAGGAACAACGGCCGATATGGGCTCAATTGGAGGCCTTTTCGCGAGAACTCCAAGACATGGAGCGAATCGAAAAGCGTATGATGGCGAAACGCGACCGTGAAGAGAGGAGTCCGAAAAGAGTGTCAAAACGGCTTAAGGCCGAAGAACTGCCACGATTCAATGGCGAGTTGCTGGAATACGATAAGTGGCGGTCGACTGTCGACGATTTGGTAATGCGCAATGACGACCTCGACCAGGAAGCCAAAGCGCGCAATTTGCACAACTGTCTCGGTGGCAAAGCCCTAAAACGGATTGGGCATTACTCAAGGTACAAACATTCTCCCCGCAAATTGCTCAAAGATTTGGATCGGTACTACACCGATGGAGAAGAAATAGCAAAGGAGTGTAGAGATCTGGTGCGGCGTGCCAAAGATGTCCACCGTTACGACGATACTGAGGCTTGGCAAGGACTGTATGATCTCACTACTGGTCTGCGTGCGCTACCAATGGACAGAAGCACGAAGCAGAGGATCATTGATGAAGTGAAGGCCAAGCTCCCAAAGTACAACCGGCACGAGTTCAACGAGAACTATGATGCTACATTGAAAGACCTCAGTCGTTATCTGAAGGTAAAATTGAATTCGAACCGGATTGAGGATCTGTCTGGAAGTCGAGATGAAAGACGCAAAGTACCGGAAACCATGGGCAAAGGTCGAGTTCAGAATCGTCAGGCGAACGAACGAGGACGACGGGTAGACTTTCGTGGACAAAGAAACAAAGATTCACAAGCAATCTTCGTAATTGAAGTGGGAAAATGTGTATTCTGCAAGATGTCGCACGACTCAAGCGAATGTCCCCTGAGTGGACGCGAACGTGTCATGGCCATGTATGCCGCCAACTTGTGCTTCAGCTGTCTCGAACACGCGTGGTTTCCTAGTAAGCAATGCATCAAAGAAACTCGAGTGTGCTCGTTCAACCCATGCAAAGGCAAAGGCCAAAGACACCACAAGTGGCTATGTCCTGCTCAACAGCCAAATCAGGTAACTGTGGCGATACCTAAACAAACCTTTCTCAAAACCATAGTGGCCCGAGTGAGGCAAAACGATCGAGTGGTCTTCGCCAGGGTGCTCATAGACTCGGGTGCCAAAACTACGGTTATCGCCAAACCACTGACACTGGCCTTGGGTTGTCAGGTGAAGCCTTCCACGGTGGCTCTGACCGGTCTCGGTTCGAGCCGCACCAACTCGGGCGGAAATGTTAAGGTTTCACTTCAGTCTCTAGAAGGAGGACACCAGTTCGAACTGAAAGCTTGGATCGTAGACTCGATAACTGAAGTGCCGGAAGAAGTACCTTCGGAGAAGCTTACGGACATGCTCAATCGCAGACAGATCCGAATAACCGAACCAAACGGGCCATGCACTGAATTCACTCAGTCCATCTCCCTCATCGTCGGTCAGGAATGTGCGGAAAGGTTGCTCACCAACACGAGGGTGCCACTGGGACCGGCAATTAGCGCCTACTTTACTCGACTGGGCTGGTTGGTTAGCGGAAACACGTTGGGACTGGACACCGAACAGGAGGAACATTTAGGGTGTGTATGCCACGCGTTGAGACGGATATTCGAAATTGAGGAGCCTGAGCCAGAGGATGTGCCTTTAGACATAAGGTTCAATGCACATAAGAAGAGGTACTATGTGAGACTGCCCACTACAGATTTGGAACAGCTGTGTGAAAATCGGTTGAACGCGGCTCGACAGGCGATGCGGTTGAGGACACGTTTGACCACGAGGCAGAGGATCGAGGAGTACCACCAAGTCATGCAGGATTACATCAACAATGATCACGCCGAGATGGTTCCCTTAGAGATGTCGGACACAACCCACGAATCAGATGACAACGAGACGGAGAAAGGGGATTCGAAGCGTCCAACATATCACATCCCACATCTGCCAGTGATCAAAACGGAGGCATCTAAGACAAAGATTCGGGCGGTGTTTAACGCGTCCTCCAGCAGTGGGTCAAAGAAGTCGCTAAATCAATGTTTGTATAAGGGTCCAGTGGCCAACTGCGATCTGTTCAAGTGCCTACTCAAGATTCGGACGGCACCAATCCTAATGACCACAGATCTTAAAAAGGCCTTTCTTCAGATAAGGATAGAGCCCAGGGACAGGGATTTACTTCGGTATTACTGGTTTAGCGACCTCTCGGATGAATTACCAACTCTATACCGAATGAAGGTGGTGCTGTTCGGTGCTGTGTGCAGTCCAGGCATATTGGGTGCAGTATTGGAACACCACTTCGGGCGATTTCAGCAAACGTATCCATCAGTTGTCAGAGAGTTGCGTTCTGGTACCTATGTGGACGATGTTGGAATGGCTGCAAAGGAGGTCGTACAAGCAAGATCAATGATTGTGGCCACGACCAAGTTGTTCGAGCTTGCATCCTTCCAGTTGCACGAATGGGCAGTGTCTTGTCCAGAAGTGGAACACATCACCGATCCAGTGTATAAAGTCACTTGTGAAGATGCGTACCGAAATTGTCTCGGATTAATATGGAATCCTAGAAAGGATCTATTGGGTTTCAAACTAGACTGCGAGCCGATGGGAAGCAATCACACAAGACGCTCGGCACTGTCCGTCCTCTCACAGCTCTTCGACCCCCTGGGTCTACTTTTGCCATTTCAAATCAAGTTGCGTCTGTTCGCTAGAGAACTAGCTATTGGCAAACTGGATTGGGACTCCCGCCTCAACGAAGAACAGACAAGAACACTTATGGAGTTGCAGGAGCAGTTTAGCACGATCAAATCATTTAAGGTCAAACGTTATGTTCCCACCGCCGAAGACACAGAACTGCACATCTATTGTGACGCCAATCCCACCGGGCTCGGTGCAGTGGCATACACCAGAACCACATCAATATCCGAGGATCAGTACCTCTTATGTTCAGTGGGCAAACTAGCTCCACAGAAAGCGAAAACGGTACCAAGGCTGGAGTTGTGTGCGGCGGTCATGGGTGCTGAGCTGATGACCAACATACTGGGCAAAGGAATAGTACAACCAAGGTCTATCTTTCTCTACTCAGACTCGCAGATCACGCTGCACCGGCTGAACAACGATCACCAGAAATATCAACTGTATGTGGCCAGACGCATCAATAAGATTCAAACCGAATGTAAAGCCAAAGCACATTGGGCATATGTCAACACGAAGAGGAACCCGGCAGATTTGATCACACGGGGTTGTACTGCAGACAAGCTGATATCTAACCGATTGTGGTGGAGCGGTAGAGTAGTGAGTCGGGACGAGATGCCCAAAGAAGAGTTCGAAGACGATGAATTGCTTCATCCGGCTTATTTCTTGCAAGAAGATATAAACGCCCGCGAAGAGCTCCTGGCTGAAACGATCGAGGTAGCCAGGACACAATTACTTAATGAGTGGAATCAAAAAAGCGATCGAGAATGGAAGCTTGTCGAGGCGGAACAGAAGGCTAAACATGAGGCGGAACAGAAAGCGAAACGTGACGCGACCTTTGACGATAAGGCACCTATCAGCCGGGAGATTGCAGCAGAAGCCGAACTATGGCGGATCCTACAAGGATGTTTATTCCGCAAAGAAATCCAATTGATCCGGAATCAAGTAGAGCTGCCAAAGTGTTCGAAGTTACGGCAATGGGATCCATTCTTGGACAGATGGGGCGTTCTCCGTGCGAGGCGCAGACTGGATGCAGCCAGCGTGTCCTACGATGTGATGTTTCCAGTGTTAGTAGGGGATCACGTTTGGGTAAGGCAACACATTGTGTCCATTCATGAACGGCTAAGTCATCCGGGATCAAACCGTACGTTCGAGGAAATCAATCAACACTTCCTGTTGTTCAAAGGCAAACAGATCTGTCGAAGCCTCACCAGAAAGTGCCAGACATGTAACCGCATGAGGGGTAAGCCGTTCCAAGTGAAGCCACCGCCATTACCAGAATTTCGAGCTAATCAAGCGAGACCATTTGCATACATGGGCATGGACTATTGTGGCCCGATTACTACTTACGATGGCAAAAAGGTGTACATTCTTTTATGTACCTGTGCAGTCACACGAGCAGTAGAACTACAGTTGGTGTGCTCATTGACTGCTGATAGCTGTCTGATGGCTTGTGAACGTGTCTTCGACAAGTACGGGACGCCGATAGAAATCCACTCGGACAATGCCACGACCTTTAAGCGAACAAACAAGAGCCTTTCCAAGATTCTGGAGTTAGTGGAAGCTCAGGCACCGGATAAGTTCCGTGCACGGGGTCCGATCAAATGGATTTTTCAGGCTCCTAGGGCCCCTTGGTGGGGTGGGTTTTTCGAGCGACTAGTCGGAACAGTCAAAAGGACGCTGGACAACACGAACATACGAAAAACATTTGATTATGAAGAGATGCAAACCATCATCTCATCCGTACAGGCAATAGTCAACAGTCGGCCACTGACTGAGTCAACCATGGAGGAACCGGCACTGTTGCCAGCACATTTCTTGTCGGGTGACAGTCAAACCAGCCTTCCACCTTTACCGACGAGCGCAAGTGGTCATGGAGATGATCTGGTAAACTTGTATCTGAAGCGATGCAGAAGGTACAATGCTTTCTGGAGTCGGTGGCACAAGGATTACTTGATGACGCTCAAGAACTACACTGAAAAATCCTCAGTTCGTCTATAGGCGAATTCGGATATAGCCGAACGCTTGTTCATTTATAAGCGAACAACTCGCTTAGTTGAGTTGTTTGTTTGCGTTTTGTTCACATATAGACGAATTCGGCTATTGGCGAACCTAAGTTTTTGTATACATGAATTGCATATGTGTTCTATGGAAAATATTCATGTACCATGGTATGCATTTTCACAATGCTCGTCTCATCTTATAAAATGTAGACAAATATAAATTATATAACCCAATTTTATTACAAAATGCCCTTAATAACAATGTTCTTATCATTTTCGGTATACAAAAAGTCGTTTACATGGTTTAAATATTTAACATAAATATATTTACAATTTGAATACTTAAGCTCAATTTCTTGGCCCAAGAAATGAGTTTCAGAAAAAGAAAGTGTAAAAATTAGGCCTTCTGCTAATAAAACATTGTCATTATTGATGAAGAATCGTTTAATCTGAATATAATGTAATTCCTTGCTTATGTAAAACTGCCGAATGACTTGCTTGTTGAGTTGATGAGGTCTATTTACATTGTCACGCGATGCTTTGAACAATCGAAAACCATGTGGCAAACTGTCCAGATAAGATGGATTTTCGACTTTTTCAAAAAAGTTTTTGCAAATGTACTTGGGCATCTGGAGAGAAAGGACACTTTGATGCCGGTCAACAAATGAAAATGCCGGACTTTTGAAACAACCCATTACTTTAGCCCAGTCGGTGCAATCCTTATGCTTGCGTTCAATTCCAAGGGTGAACATCTGTACGAGTGGACCAAAAAGTTCCACATAGTCGCCATAATGGAGGAGCTGATGAAGTTTGGAAAAGACCTTGTTTTTGCGAACAGTGTCGAGCTTTTTGGTCAACTCCACCAACGACCGAGAGAGTTTATTAAGATTTAATCTTTCTTCTTCAGTAATTCGATGACTGAAAGCAATTTCGGTAAATTGTCGCAACATTATGTACATTCGGTATCCTTCTGATTGCTTGTCAAAGTTGACAACTTCGCTCAGTCTTGCCAAAAGTTCAATTTTCTGTCAATTAAGAATTAATTTAATAACAATCATAAATAAAAATGTTTACAAACCAGAACTGCAGTCCCTTTAAGACCTTTTTTGGCAGTAAATGCCATTCGACCATGATAAAAGTCGAAATTTTCAATGTCCTGCAAAACTTTATTGAGAGAGCGGGTATTCGAGTATCCTCCGTACCAAAGAATCAATGGGAAAAGGCGAGGAATAACTCCTTCTGGGAGGTCATGAAGATTGTCGAATGGAGCAGAATTAAAAATATTGATTTCATCACAAAAGCCGAAAACATAATCTTCAACAATGCCCCAATCGTTTTTCTCTTTGTCCAAAAGAGCTACCTTGCTTCGATACTCTCGAATGTCGGCTTCGGTACCCTTAACGCGGAAATCAACTCCTTCTTGAATTTCTTTGTATTTTGCCATGCAGGCTCGACAAACAAATCCAAGACCGAAAGTATCACGCAGCCCGAGTAATTCATAACTTCCTTTATTGTCTCCAAGAAGCCCAGTGAAAGCGATGCGAAGTTTCTTTGTACTTTTTACTCCATCTTTGAGCACTTCAACATCAACACCATCCTTCATGGCAACTTTGAGATCGTCTCGTAATCGGCTTAGCACCTGACTGATACTCAATCCAGCGTTGCGCATTTGCTTGCGATTGGCGATAAGCAAAATACGAATATCTTCACGCTTCTGGCGATTTTGAAATGGAATATTCGTAAGGAAAAAATACACAGCCAAATATGTGTGATAAGTAGCCCTTGGACCAATGGCCTTCACCACCACAAAATCGTCAGCTCCAATACAGATTCGAGGCTTTCCCACAAGTTGAGGATTCCGCTTTGAAGTCAATTCCGAAGTATATTCTTTGAATTTTGCAGGAAATGTCAAAATGGTTTCTTTTTCGATACTTTCTAATACGGAAGAATTCTTTAAATACGATTCGATTTGGTCTATAAGTGGGATGTAATAGTAAGAGAAATCACCAACTTTAGTCAATTCGGGTGGAATTCTTTGACCTTTCTTAGAAAGATAGACATTTTGTAAAGCTTTGCTTTCAGCAAAGTTCTTGATCTTTTCTAGCAAAGCATCCTCTTCATCGTTGTCAATCAGATCGTAATGAACATTCATGAAATCTACCGCCAAAGCAGATAGATGCGTAAATGGAATATTCATAGTAAAACGATTGGTAAGCACTTTGTCGAAATTTTTCTGTGCAATGGCTACTTTGTCATCGTCAAAATTGAAGCAGAGATCTTGAAAAAATCTATTCAAAGTGGGCAATTCACTTTGTGAACGATCGAGTTCGACAATCCTTTCCTGGTCATCTAAGCCAAAATCATCTTCGTCATCGTCCTCGTGTTGGCTGCTGCTGATGATGTCCTCGTCCTGATCGGAGTCTAATTCCAAATACTCAACAGGTATTGGTTCGATTTGTCCAAATTCATTAATAACATTAGGTTCGTCAACAAAAGGCTCAAAGGCTTGTTCAATTCCGCCATCAACTTCCATTAAATTACTCACAACAGAATCGCGTTGACTAACATCATTAGAAGCTTGATCGTTACTACAGTTAATAAACAAAAATTATTATTAATGTCTGACAAATGTAAATACAAATCATACTTAGCGGAATAGTCACTTTGCTCAAGCTCTCCTTGATGACGTCTTTCAACATGCTTCTTAAAGTCACATGGACGTTTAATGAGAGTTTCACAATTAGGTAAACACGGAGAGCCAACAAATTTATCGCCCATTATTTTGCAACGCAATCTTTTGGCCAAAAAATTCCTATAAACTAATTCCAGCCCAGAGCCCTTGTAAGGGTTATGTTCGTCAATCTCAGATTCGATGTCATTTTGATCAGAACTAAATTCACTAAAAGAACGTTTCATTTTGGACAGTAGATGAGTCAAATCTCGACAAAAAGTCTTGTCGCAATGAGAATAATCAAACTGGCAGCTGTCAGTAGTGAAAGTAGTGTAATTTCACTTCACAGTTTAAACAATCAACACGAGAAAGCGGTTTGTTGTCGTGCTCTGTGTAAACAGGGCATACTAGATTGTTCACTATAAACAATGTTCTCCATTCCAAAGTTTGCGTGCACACAGTGCAAGTTCACCAATTCGTTGTCTCAATGCACGCGTGCAGCTGCACTTGCCTGTCGTCTGTCTTTTTGCGCCTTTTTCTCTGTCTTGATTATTTTGGCCAGTCTTCTTATTGTTTGCTAGAATTTAGCAATGAATACTATTGATTCTTTTGATCACAACGATGCAATGATGTATGACGAGCTTGTCAACTATTGTGAATTAAATTCACCAAAATTTAAACGCTACTTTCATGGTTTGTACTTTAATTTCCAAAAATACATCTAATTTATCTTCTCAATAATAGAGATTAACCTCAAAACATACAAGAACTTTTTCGACCCTCAAAATGATCATATCAATACATTTATTAAAACTCAAATTCGTTCTTCTACCCATGGGGAGAGACTTAACTTTGTCGTTACGATGAAAAGCTACATTAAACTAATGGCTTCTCCAAAAAAAGTTATCGCGATTTTGGGCTTGGATGATGATTATGATGAAGAAGAGGACGAAAATGTGGACGATTTTGTTGTAATGCAGCCTGCAATTGTACCGGCTGACAATTTTGGCCAGTTTAATGCGAATCAAGCAATTTCTGGCACACCCACCACCACTACTATTGAACCTGTCCTAGCTACCAGCCCATCTGGAGAAATTGATTTTGCTGATGTCTATGCTAAACTGAATGGAACTTCAAAATCTATCTATTTTCTTAATACTTCGTTCATTGATTCAAGTTTGGTCGACGGCAAATTTTCTTCTGTGAATTTTGACTTCGAAGAATATAAATGGTTTATTTTTGATCAAGACTGCACGCCAGCAACAATTATTTCTAAAGACAATTATGATCTAGTTTCAAAAGAATCGGAATTGATGGAATATATGTCAATAGTAGCTAAATTTATTGACAAGAAATTGCGAAAGCTATTCCCGTACAGGCTTCCAAATCGTCCTGTATCTCAACTAACAAGTATATTTATTTCCAAATATAAGAAGCTGGATACTATGTACCAGACATACAAACTTTATCACAACAAGTTGTGTTATTTTCCTGATGCTGCCGTAAATATAATTTATTATTTTAATTTATAAAATATGACAATCTTTCTTTTAACAGGAATTGCTTGCCTACAAATTAAACAACATATGCACAGTGCGTTCTAGGAAATTGAAAAGTAAAAAACTTTGGCCTTACCGACCATCAAAAACTAAAGATAACAAATCTAAGGAGGAAGCCGAAGACTTGGACGATGATGATGAAGAATTTATGAATGACTTTCCCTATCAGAAAATTATGGAAAGTAAACAAAATGAATTGACGACAAAGGACGCGATGGAGAAGAATCCCAAAAGCCCAAACGTTTCCTTCAAATCGAATAGTGCCAAATGGACCACTACTGGCAATACGATTTCTAATGGTGCCATGTCCGACTTTATGGTTAATTCATCAAGTAAAAAAGCAAGCAGGCCGAAATCTACTGCTCCTAGCTACTATAGTACTACTACCGGTGGACAGACTCAAACCAAAGTCAACCGAATTGAATCTCAGAAAGGTGAAATTGTTCAATCATCACAAACAATTGATACGACGACAAGTATTTCGAAGAGTGGCACTGGCCGAACACCTTCTAAAGGTGGCATTGACAAGTCCATTGTGGCCAATAATATTGCAAAAGAACATTCTGATGCTGAACTTCAGGTCGAGGCTAGTAATTCAATTAATCCGTCGAAAGTAAACATCAAAAAATCGGACTCGAACATGCGATCTAATGGCGAACCCAAGGATTCTGACCATAAAGTCTCTGGTTCTAGTACTCAATTCGATTTGGGAAAAGTTGAGTTACAAGCGATTGGTGGTGGCAAACAAAAGCGTACCACAAAAAGGAATATCGATACTGAAAATTCGCCTAATCTTGCCAATTGTGGAGGTCGTTCTGGTGGTGCAAATAATTCATCAAGTAATAAAAAGACACGAAAATCGAATGCATCTGCATCTTTGAGTACTACCACCTCTGTACTGACTCAAACTAAACTCAAGCGAAATGCCAAAAAACCAGAAAAGCTTAATTTATAATGTGTATTTTGAATTTTGTATTATTTTGAATTATCAATCAGTAAATTATTTTCGATTTAAATTTGAATATTGCTCATTTAAAGGGAAGGAAATTTTAATTCAGGTCGAGTTCATCTATAGCCGAACGCGCTTTGAGGGCACAGAGCAAGTTCGCGTATACGTGAACCACAGTTCGGCAATAGCGGGATGCGTGTATAGCTGTACTGACGTCCGCCAATTCGCCTATACGTGAACTGAGAAATTTTTTCTGTGTATTGGTCTGACCGTTCTCGGGAGCCGATCGAAGGTGAATTAGTTCTACTACAGGAGACGACAGTACCCCGGATGAAGTGGAAAACGGGCAAGATAGCACGGCTCATACCAGGAGTTGACGGGGTGATGCGTACGGCCGAAGTAATGGTTGAGGGACAGGGAGAGTTCATTCGGGCGGTACAGACATTGATTCCGTTGGAATGCGCCCGGGGGAGAGTGTCGGGCAACTGCCGAGTGGAGACGACGCAGAAAGAGGAAGATGTGCGCAAAGAGCACCAAACTGTTAATGAACTCGATGACATGGGCGTGATCGTGGACGACGCGGTCAATCAATGAAACAACACTGACCGTTACTTTCACCCCAACAGACAAATCGAGCATAAGAGGCCAGGACGAGACGATGAGCACCAGTCGCGAAGAAATCAGCATCGAAGCATCGTCTCACCTCAAGGCACCGTGTTGCCATTTCTTTGAATTTGTTGTATTTACCTTCGTTTCTCATATCTTGTTGTTTTTGCACCGTTAGTGTGCCGCACCACCGTGCCATTAGTTGTCACCAATCGGGTGTTGTGATACTTTAATAAACCAGAGTTCAATCAAGTAAGGCTTTGTTTGATCATGATCTAATTTGTCTCTCGCCAGGATTGTATAATTACGCGACATAACCTATTTCCATTGCCGGGATAAGCTTGTTCATCAAACAGCCGATACATTAGGTATCGGCCATTGCGGAATTGCGGCAATGGAAATAGGATGAATCGAACCTATTTCCATTGCCGAGATAAGCTAGTTCATCGAATAGCCAATACATTTGGTATCGGCCATAGCCGATACATTAGGTATCGGCCATTGCGGAGTTGCGGCAATGGAAATAGGATGAATCGAACCTATTTCCATGGCCGAGATAAGCTTGTTCATCAAACAGCAGATACTTTTGGTATCGGCCATAGCCGATACATTAGGTATCGGCCATTGCGGAGTTGCGGCAATGGAAATAGGATGAATCTAACCTATTTCCATTGCCGGGATAAGCTAGTTCATCGAATAGCCAATACATTTGGTTGCGGCAATGGAAATAGGATGAATCGAACTTATTTCCATTGCCGAGATAAGCTAGTTCATCAAACAGCAGATACTTTTGGTATCGGCCATAGCCGATACATTAGGTATCGGCCATTGCGGAGTTGCGGCAATGGAAATAGGATGAATCGAACCTATTTCCATGGCCGAGATAAGCTTGTTCATCAAACAGCAGATACATTAGGTATCGGCCATTGCGGAGTTGCGGCAATGGAAATAGGATGAATCGAACATATTTCCATTGCCGAGATAAGCTTGTTCATCAAAACAGCTGATACATTTGGTTGCGGCAATGGAAATAAGATGAATCGAACCTATTTCCATTGCCGAGATAAGCTTGTTCATCAAAACAGCTGATACATTTGGTTGCGGCAATGGAAATAGGATGAATCGAACTTATTTCCATTGCCGAGATAAGCTAGTTCATCAAAACAGCTGATACATTTGGTTGCGGCAATGGAAATAGGATGAATCGAACATATTTCCATTGCCGAGATAAGCTAGTTCATCAAAACAGCTGATACATTTGGTTGCGGCAATGGAAATAAGATGAATCGAACCTATTTCCATTGCCGAGATAAGCTTGTTCATCAAAACAGCTGATACATTTGGTTGCGGCAATGGAAATAGGATGAATCGAACTTATTTCCATTGCCGAGATAAGCTAGTTCATCAAAACAGCTGATACATTTGGTTGCGGCAATGGAAATAAGATGAATCGAACCTATTTCCATTGCCGAGATAAGCTTGTTCATCAAAACAGCTGATACATTTGGTTGCGGCAATGGAAATAGGATGAATCGAACTTATTTCCATTGCCGAGATAAGCTAGTTCATCAAAACAGCTGATACATTTGGTTGCGGCAATGGAAATAAGATGAATCGAACCTATTTCCATGGCCGAGATAAGCTTGTTCATCAAAACAGCCGATACATTAGGTATCGGCCATTGCGGAGTTGCGGCAATGGAAATAGGATGAATCGAACCTATTTCCATTGCCGAGATAAGCTTGTTCATCAAAACAGCTGATACATTTGGTTGCAGCAATGGAAATAAGATGAATCGAACCTATTTCCATTGCCGAGATAAGCTTGTTCATCAAAACAGCTGATACATTTGGTTGCGGCAATGGAAATAAGATGAATCTAACCTATTTCCATGGCCGAGATAAGCTTGTTCATCAAACAGCCGATACATTTGGTTGCGTCAATGGAAATAGGTTGAATCTAACCTATTTCCATGTACCAGATAAACTTGTTCATCAAAACAGCCGATACATTAGGTATCGGCCATTGCGGAGTTGCGGCAATGGAAATAGGATGAATCGAACTTATTTCCATTGCCGAGATAAGCTAGTTCATCGAATAGCCAATACATTTGGTTGCGTCAATGGAAATAGGTTGAATATAACCTATTTCCATGTACCAGATAAACTTGTTCATCAAAACAGCCGATACATTAGGTATCGGCCATTGCGGAGTTGCGGCAATGGAAATAGGATGAATCTAACCTATTTCCATTGCCGAGATAATCTTGTTCATCAAATAGCCGATACATTTGGTTGCGTCAATGGAAATAGGATGAATATAACCTATTTCCATGTACCAGATAAACTTGTTCATCAAAACAGCCGATACATTAGGTATCGGCCATTGCGGAGTTGCGGCAATGGAAATTGGATGAATCAGGCCAATTTCCATTGCCAAGATAAGCTTGTTCATCAAACTGCCGATACTTTTGGCATCTGCCATTGCGGAGTTGCGGCAATGGAAATTGGATGAATCAGGCCAATTTCCATTGCCAAGATAAGCTTGTTCATCAAACCGCCGATACTTTTGGTATCGGCAATGGAAATTGGCTTAATCTAGCCAATTTCCATGGCCCAGATAAGCTGTGGTAGGTGTGAGGTGGTTCGAGTTGAGTTATACTTTGGCTTTACCTCGACTTAGTACGTATTAACTCGAGTTAATACGAAATGGGCCATCTTCCTGATCTCATCTTTTGCTGTTGGTTACGATGAGCCCTAATTGGTTTCAAAAATTTTTGAAAAAAAAATTTATTGGGGAATTTGGGGTGGTGTATTATGTCGAGGGTGTATCGGGATAAGGTTTGACTGTATTTACTGCACATCTATTCTATAAATTGCATGCACTGCATTTTAAGAGAATTCTCAAAATCTTGAAGAAAATGATTTACAAGGATAATTCTGTGTAGAAGTAACAAATATGTCATGCTTAAAGTCCTCGCAACTTCGCACACTAATAAAAATATGCTGTACCTGTTTGATTTTTAATTTGTATTTGTACAATAATTAAAAATTTAATCACTGCAAAATGGTTCTAACCATTATTATTGAATAGAATTTAAGAATTGTGATACAAACAGGAAGACATATATCATGCACTAAAAATGTGTGTGTGCTAGTGTGACTACGTTCTATAATTTGTAAATTTCTCTTTGATTCCAAAATTAAAGACAAGCCCGACAGGTTTCGACTAAACATACAGAAACCAAAAAGATATTTTTTTCCTATTTTCTCCGATTCTCTGATTATGATTATGATTGGATTGAGAGGATTAACTTTTTTGGTTTGGACTGATTGGACAAAGTTCTTTCTAACTAGACTAGACTAACCAAATAACCAAATTGTGTTCGTTCGGTAAGGTACTACTATGTAAACAGACCAATATGTTCAGTTTCAGTAATTTTTCAGATATTTCTATAATTGAATATTAAATTATTTAAATCATTTATTTAAAATTAAATAATAAATTAAATTCAAAATTAATTTTATATTAAATAATTAACCATCAATAATTTAATTTTGTTAAATACACAGGCAATAAAACTGTGTGATGTTTAACATAATTTCGACATTTGGTATTTTGCAAACTTTTTGTTTTATTTTTGTTCCTATGCAATCTTCAAACTTTATGTTTTTCTTTTAATTAAGGACAGAGGCGGGTAACGTCCTCTATGAATTTCCCCCTTAGCTCAAATCAATAGATTTGACTAGATGATATTTGAAAGGTTACTTCTCCTTTAATACTTGACCGATTGTGGCATATTATGTTGAAAGTTCTCGGTATGACTGGTTCGACCGATGAGTTGAACTAGCGATTAGTCACTGCCACAACTTCGAAGTAAAGCACTTGTCGATGACTGTCACCAAGCATTGGTCAACGATCATTACTACGGTATATAAGCCATCATCTTAGTATTGCTATTTGGTTCAGTTGGACTAACTGATGGCATACTGTTATATTGTATGTCTGCAGCGTTGTGCCGTTTGACTCGCACTAACTTTGTCCTCTTTCTGTCCCCACTTTGGTTCGTTGACAATCATCTATTTCCCTTGTTTGCGTGATCCTATGTGTTGCTACTGAGAAGACTAATTCCATCTTTCTTTTGTATATTATTTCCTTTTATATTCCTAATCTATTTGTCAATAAATCTAGTGATTTTTAGCATATTATAGCTTAAATTTAGCATATTATAGCTTAAACAAGAAAATGCTCGGGTCGCAAGCGACCCTCGCAAGCGCTGGCGCGCCGACGCCGCACCCACTCCCCTCAACCGAACACTCCACCACCGCACCGCATTTTCATTTTATCGAGATAAATTTGTTAATTACCATCCAGCATTTATTTAATCGAAACACATGTACTTTAGAATTACATTCAGTGCATTTGTAAATTATTGTGACCGATCCTTGTAGAGAAGTCTATTGGGCTAGAGGGCTGAGAGGGCCGCGACAATCTACGGACTTAGCGGTGATGATGAGAATGAGGATTGTGTTATTTTAAAATTGAATTAAAGTTTAGTGAATGTATCGTTTGTACAGATAACAAACGAATCACCCAATGCCTGCCGTAAATAATATCAATATATTATGACATGGTAATGTTCCAAGTGGGTTTTGGTAGTATTCTGACTACTGTTTGCTTCTTACGGTAATCTCACTACCGTCAGTAGGTAGCCATATCAAATGGTGTAACCAACGTAGTTGACATTTTGCAATCCATGAAAGTAGCAGCTCAATTCTAATATCTCGCGTATATTTTGGTTTCTTGTCAGTCTTTTCGTGTTGCGCCCATTTTTGATTTTCCAACAAATGTGCATCGTTCGGAAATAATATACTGTACTGTAATATTTCTTAACTCTGTCGTTTATAACTTGCAAAAGCCAAACCCAAGTATTTTAATCTTTAATTTGCTTAATCTGGTTTCTTTCCACTTGAGATTAATTCTGACTTATCTATGCTGATTTTCATTTTGTTTAGACTTATATGTCTATTATGAGTTTATTATTTCGTATAAAGATTCGTTTGGTTCATTTAGGAAAATGGGTTGGGTTAGTGTGATTCTGTGACTACTAAAGTCATGCTGACATTGAAAAGATCTGTTATCTTCAATTTCATTAATTCAATTGGCATACAGAGGCGATAATCATATTCATAAATTTTAATTCGATGATAATGTGATGAATATGTAGGCTATCAAAAGCAATGAGCACTGTTATAACTAATTAGCATCACCACTGTGATTGACCACTATCAGCATTGCGGGAAACTCAACGCTGGTTATCAAAGACTAAAGACAAATGATAATAAAATGCGCGTTAACAGATTGTAGTTACAAAAAATGCTCAAAACAACAGTGAGATGCAATAAATGTTATTTTAATAAGGATCAAATCAGTATGGAGGTGATGGATTTGGAGTTAGTCTTTGGGTGGTTTGAGTTGGTTGTTTGAGATAATTACAAACAAAAGACATTAGTTTGAAAGTACATCTGTTTAGTTTAGACAGTAGATCTGTCAGTTTGATGTTTTGTGAACATTGTTTACATTCACTTTGACAACATTCAAAACAACGCGCGAACGTATAATCGTCTGTTTGGCTGAGTGTGCTGATTACTGCTTTCTCGTGTGTGAGCGTACACGCTTTTGTGTGTGTGAGGCCAACAATCGGTGAATGATGAACAGATTCACCGATATTTAGTTTTATAACAGACAGAGACTCTCTCCATGTATTATTTTAGAGGTAAGTAGATTAAAGATAAATTGATTGGTTTTAACGGCATCAGAAAACATTTATGGAAATATTTTTTCTGGAGAATATAGATCAAAAAATGTAAAAAAGTAGCATATTTTGAACACTTTAAGATGAACTCACGATCAGATAAGATAAAATGTTTAAAATGTTTTCTACTCGCCAAATAGAGAATCTTATTACCTTTAATAAAAGCCCTGGTTCAACCAAATCGGATTAGTTTTGTAGGTGAAGAAGCAAAAATAAGATGCATAGGTCTTGGTTTTCAGGAGAAAGGAAAGACTAAAAGGCAAGCATTGACCAGTAGGGGGCAAATGCGAAAAGTGCATCCTGGAAATGCTGATTTTTCTTGACTTCCTGTCGGAATATTTATCTAATTTTTTGTCTGATGATAGATAATGAGATAACCAATAACTTAAGATCTTAAAATAATTTGAAATTTTTAACAAAAAATTGAACCGCGACTTGCTTTTAAAAGTTCATCTTGAACATAACGCTCTACTTGAATTGAAAAATATTTTATGCTCGAATTAACGATCTTGTTTGATGCCGAATTCCGGATATTTAAGAGACCATTTTTGAATAATGAAGACTAAATTATAAAAACTTGATCTATTAAAAAATTTAATTATAAAAAAAATATATTTTAGTAATAAGAAATTAATTTTAAAAATATATATAAAATCGATTTAAGGAATAAAAAATTATTCTAATAATATTAAAACTTTTTTAGTAATTTGAATTATTTAAATTATATAAAAATTAATATTTAAAATTTAAATTGGTTTTAGAATCAATATTAATATTTGTTCGCTTCGTTCACTATTATTATTACCATTGAAAATTTAACATTATCGTGAGCCGCTCGGGCGTGGTCCGAGCCCACGCGAAAGCACACTTCATCAATGGCCCTCTTTGACGCAGTGGCGCATTTTGTTCACAGCCCAAAATTTTCATTTTTAATGCATCTCTATGAGTAACAACATATGTGAATTGCCCCATATATGGAAAATGCCGACAACCGCATTTATGTGTTAACACGCTGCCTACTTCTTTGTGTGTTTGCATGTGTGCCTGTGCCTGCGTGCCTCTTGGCCGGTCTGCCTGTGCCAACCAACCAGCCAGCCAGCCAGGCAACTAGGCAAATAACATGCACTCGTCTCTCTCTCTCGCTCTCTCCTCTCACTGCTTGTGAGTTGTCCTGTGTCACACAGGCTGTGTGTGGCAGAAGCGGTGTGCCGATCTCTCTTCGAGCACGCTATTGAACTACTCGCTCTCCTCTTCTTCCAACACAGCACACAACACACAGAGACATTTCGTGTTGGCTCGGCTCGACTTTCGTATGTCCTCTGCCACGTCGGCAGCACACCACCACCACCACCACCACCACCACTCACAGTGAAACTTGCAAGCACACAAAGCCAACTGGGTTGAGTGAGTAAATGTCAGTATCGGACTTGACGTCAGTCGGACATCATCACCCTAACTAGGCAACTTAGCCTTTCATCGTCAATTGCCAAAGTTCGCTCCAACATCTAAATCACACATCTAATTCACATCACCGTGTGCCAACAAACACACACTCACAGTGAGTTACACTCAAGCACACTAATTCGGCTGTCGCCTCTGTGAGTACTAC
Organism: Rhizoglyphus robini; assembly: GCA_023373905.1. Taxonomy (NCBI): domain Eukaryota; kingdom Metazoa; phylum Arthropoda; class Arachnida; order Sarcoptiformes; family Acaridae; genus Rhizoglyphus; species Rhizoglyphus robini. The sequence continues at coordinate 915,462 of JAKIJQ010000014.1, forward strand.
ATCAGCAGCAGCAGCACCAAGCCGCCATTAGTTTCGTGCGTCACTTCACTCTCCAGTGGATGGCCTCTCCCCGCGCTCTCCACACTCACACAACAGTCTACTAAAGGACGACTGTCAATGTTAGTGCGTCTCAGGCATTGAGCCCACTGGCCGAGTCTACTACCGTCAATTACCATCTCGCTACTCCATTCTGGTAACATCAACACCGTAATCCCAAACTCGTACAAACACACACACACATACACACCTGATTCAGCACATCATCTCATCTCGTGGGGGATCAAACCATCCTCAGACTTGTATAAGTTCGGTGGTTTGCTGCATCGGTGCCGGTGCCTTGAAGGTGCAGCAATCAGCGGTGCACCGTAGCTGCTGCCTTGTCGCTGCCATCTTGACTTTTGCCTCTCTCTCTCTCTCTCTCTCTCCCTCTCTCTCTCTCTCTTTCCCTCCCTCAATCTCTCTTTCTCGTTGGCTCTCTACCCTCTCTCCCATCTCTCCCTTCTCTCCTCTAAACCGTGCTTCTCATAACATTTGCGTGTGTCCACGTCGTCATCACCACTCACCAAAGGCCTCACTGACTGATGTGAACAACTAAAACCGTTTGGCTTGTCACAAACCGTTAGTGCGTTTGGTTTTGACCATCTTCAACTAGCTTGATTGGTTCGAGCCTTCGTTAATTCTCCACTAATCGTGAAACCGTCAGCACAAACTCTCTCTCTCTCTCTCTCTCTCTCTCTCTCTCTCTCTGTCATCACCGATTTATCGACTTATGGTGACTAGTTTGACTATCTTTAGTGTTCCTTGCAGCCATATCGTCATAATCCGTACTCACTTCTCATCTGTCCTCCATTGACTAACCATCCACACCGTGCATCGATTTGTAATTAGTTTTGTCTTTCTCTTCACTCTCCGAACTGCCCTTCGGCGATCGTGCTTGTGCGTTCATGCATGGAAGGCATAATGAGTCGTCGGTCTTAGTCCCAACTCCCGTCAAGAGTCATCCTTGGTCAACCCACGAATGAACTAGCCAGTCAACTACAGACACTGTCTACTCTGCATTGTTCGTTTCCCATTATCATCAACCGCTTTTGTGACACACCACATCCACACGCAGACACTCAAAATGGAAAGGCAAAATATGCGGCCACCCGTTTACCAAAACCAAAACCCCGGCGGAATTATTCCACCAAGACATTCATCTAATCCATTCTCACAAGGAATTATTCAACCGAGTAATCCATCCCCATGGCCAATTAATCGACCCATGCGTGTTGTCAATCAATACGCTAACGGAAATGTCCCTTCACCCAACCCACCTCCTCGTGTGGTCAACCAGTCTGATCCTGTGAGCTATCCATCTGGTCCTGTACGTCATGCAAGAGATAATTTGGCAGCACGTCCCGCTGCTTCGAATGCGCCTTCAATTAGTAACAACAGACCTGCTGGTGTAGTAGTTGCAGCAGCAGCAGCACCGAATGTAGGCGCATCACCAGCGGCTAGGCAGCCGGACAATGCTCCAGAACAGCGTGCAGATCCACAAGAGCAATTGCCTCCTCAAGGCAATGCTCAGGCAAATCCTACCGCAGTTGTGCGTCCAACTGTGGCCTGGCAGGTGCGCGCCCAATATCGAAATCGATCATTTGACATTTCGCCAGCGATAATTCCAAGACTAGAAGGAGCGGGAGGAACGGCTCCATACTATCTCGGATCACCATCATATAAGAAAGTTGATTGGAATTTTAAATTTGAACTCATTATTTCTCCAGCTGGCACGCCACTGCCTGATGGAATGTGCAATTTTGTGGATACTTTTTCGGCCCAAGATCTACAGAAAGCGGCCACCAACTTTATTTATAGTATTTTTGATGCCAATCGACGCAACTTGGATATTCCGCTTCAATTTGATAGAATAACCCGTATGCTTGTCATGGCAAATGTTCCTATACCTACAGCAGCAGTCCAACCTGCTCCAATACCTGCAGCAGCAAATCAACGAACTCCTGTACCTGTGCCAGCTGTCCAACAAGCTCCTGTACCTGCAGCAGCAAACCAACGTACTCCTGTACCTGTGCCAGCTTTCCAACGAGTTCCTGTACATTCGCCAGCTATCCAACAAGCTCATGTACCTGCAGCAGCAAACCAACGTGCTCCTGTACCTGTGCCAGCTTTCCAACGAGTTCCTGTACATTCGCCAGCTATCCAACAAGCTCATGTACCTGCAGCAGCAGTCCAAAGTGGTCCAATACTTGCAGCAGCAAGCCAACGAGTTCCTGCACCTGTGCCAGCTTTCCAACAAGCTCCTGTACCTGCAGCAGCAAACCAACGTGCTCATGTACCTTCGCAAGCTATCCAACAAGCTCCTGTACCTGCAGCAGCAATCCAAAGTGGTCCAATACCTGCAGCAGCAAACCAACGTGCTCATGTACCTTTGCCAGCTGTCCAACGAGTTCCTGCACATTCGCCAGCTATCCAACAAGCTCCTGTACCTGCAGCAGCAATCCAAAGTGGTCCAATACCTGCAGCAGCAAACCAACGTGCTCATGTACCTTTGCCAGCTGTCCAACGAGTTCCTGCACATTCGCCAGCTATCCAACAAGCTCCTGTACCTGCAGCAGCAAACCTACGTGCTCCAATGCCTGCAGCAGCAAACCAACGAACTCCTGTACTTGTGCCAGCTTTCCAACAAGCTCCTGTACCTGCAGCAGCAAACCAACGTGCTCATGTACCTTCGCAAGCTATCCAACAAGCTCCTGTACCTGCAGCAGCAATCCAAAGTGGTCCAATACCTGCAGCAGCAAACCAACGTGCTCATGTACCTTTGCCAGCTGTCCAACGAGTTCCTGCACATTCGCCAGCTATCCAACAAGCTCCTGTACCTGCAGCAGCAAACCTACGTGCTCCAATGCCTGCAGCAGCAAACCAACGAACTCCTGTACCTGTGCCAGCTATCCAACAAGCTCCTGTACCTGCAGCAGCAAACCTACGTGCTCCAATGCCTGCAGCAGCAAACCAACGAACTCCTGTACCTGTGCCAGCTATCCAACAAGCTCCTGTACCTGCCGCAGCAAACCAACCTGTTCCAATACCTGCAGCAGCAAACCAACGTGCTCCAATACCTGCAGCAGCAAACCAACCTGTTCCAATACCTGCAGCAGCAAACCAACGAACTCCTGCACCTTCGCCAGCTATCCAACAAGCTCCTGTACCTTCGCCAGCTATCCAACAAGCTCCTGTACCTGCAGCAGCAAACCAACCTGTTCCAATACCTGCAGCAGCAAACCAACGTGCTCCAATACCTGTAGCAGCAAACCAACGAACTCCTGCACCTTCGCCAGCTATCCAACAAGCTCCTGTACCTGCAGCAGCAATCCAAAGTGGTCCAATACCTGCAGCAGCAAGCCAACGTGCTCCAATACCTGTAGCATCAAACCAACCTGCTCCAATACCTGCAGCAGCAATCCAACGTGCTCCTGTCCGGAATCAGGTAGACATCCAACGGCCCCAGAGACCGGCATCTGCTGATGCCGAATTGTCGTATTGGCGACCACGGCAACAGGAGATAAGAGAGCCTGCATCACATCTTAACCAAGAACATGAACAAGAAGCTGTGCCCCTCGATTTAAGCCAGAGAAAAGCAGCAACATCACATCTTGAAGCAGAACATGAACAAGAAGCTGGGCCACTCGATTTAAGCCTGAGAAAGGCAGCAACATCACAGGCAACAGAGGCCAGAGCAACGAAAAGACCTGCCGAAAGTGAATTGCCTTCCACCGATGGTCCACCACCATCGAAACAAGCAAATGCATCGACTTCTTCGCAGCAGAGCTCACCCAGAGCAAGTGATCGAATTGTTGAACAAAATGCCCAACAAAATGAGGCCTCAATTGGTTGCATACAGGAACAAGCTGGCACAAGTTCCGCCCTGGGACATAGCAAACAAAAGCGACCAGCCAATGCTACTGCTAATCCAACTTCTCAAGCAGATCTACAAGCCAACTCTCAAGCGAATGCGATTGCTCCTACTGCCCCAGTCAGTACTGCTACTGATTCAGTTGCATCTACTTCCCGTGGTCCAGCAACACGATCCAGCAAAGCAAAGCTTTCTGTCCCGACTACTTCCAATCAAGCAGATCCACAAGCCAACTCTCAAGCGAATGCGATTGCTCCTACTGCCCCAGTCAGTACTGCTACTGATCAGTCAGTTGCATCTACTTCCCGTGGTCCTGCAACACGATCCAGCAAAGCAAAGCTTTCTGTCCCATCTACTTCCAATCAAACAGATACATCTGAGTCTGAGAGTGAAAGTAGTGACTCTTCGTCTGACCATCAATCTACAAGCAACTCAACTTCAAGACGATATCCGAAACGGCCGAATGTTCCTTTTTTGCCTACTCCTAGGAAGAGGATGCCCATCAACGTGGCCAATCGTGCTGCACCAGTTTCAAGCGCAAAAGATACGACAAACGACAAGCACTGCTGGGAATGTCACGCTGCAAAGAAAGAAAAACTAGTGCACTGTAGTCGCTGTTCCCTTGGCTGGCACACAAAGTGCAGATCCAGCGACAATTTCTCTGAGTCTAAGCTCAAATCGTTGATTATGATTCCGCATCCCAGAAGACACAAACCTGAGAGCTGCAAAGCGTACGCGGAAAAGCAGGCCTGGATAAGGACACTTTCGTCAGTTGTCGATCCAACTGTGTGCAGTGAATGTGCACGTAAAGAGGCTGGCGCGTACTACAACAAACACTTTGGATTGTTAAAGGACTTTGAAGCGAGCGGCGATAGATCAATCCTGGAGAGAAGTGGCGCAATGTACGAGTATGCAGTGAAGAGTTTGAAACTTGAAACTGGTATGATTCAGGATAAGGACACTGGAGAGAAGAAAATGGGCCGTCCATTTGAGCCCTTTGAACGAATCGATTATGGCAAACACAAGGACATGGATAAGGTGGATCTGGAGTGGTTGCTGCAAAAGGCTCAAAGTGCCATCGATGCCTATCAGTGCGCCGAGGAGTTCATGTTTGACATCAAGAAGGTGAGTGTGCAATGGGCATTTTGTGTATTTGGGCGGGCGCACGTGTGACTTAGACATAACAAAATGAACTAGCAGAAGTCAGCGAGTAGTCACAGAACCAAAATACCTTATCTGATAATTTCTCGATGCCCATTCATAGATATGTCATAGCTACATGATACTTCAGCAGAAGCTGCATGGCTTTGAACCACGCACTGACCTGTACAAGCATTTCAATGAGCAATGCACGCGGCTGATCACCTCAGCGCTCACTGAAATGGACTTTATCAATCGGTGTGATTCGTGTTATCGCAACCACTACGAGATCAACACCGTGCGCGTCAGCACGGACATGGTGATGCCTTGCGAGAATCCACACGCACTCGTCTGGGCGGTACATCGTCATCTTTGGTGGCCAGCCAAAGTGTACGAGTATAGGGAGAACAAGTACTTTTTCACATCGAACAAGTACGTCCATTTCATTCCGTTTGGGCCTGATAGCAAAGTGTAAGTAACTTATTTGTTTACTTAGCCTTAAAAACCTTAAAAACTTTACAAACTTATTATTCCCAAACAAACACATACACAGAAAATGGACTTCACACGAGTTAGTTCGAAAGTTCTCCAAGAATCCACCGGCACCAAGCGAAGAAATGCTTGCCAAATTTGCCAAATATAAGCCCCAAAAGCAGGAGATGGTACGCGCGAATCTAAAGAAGGCATTGGATGATGCGAAACAGTACTACCGCAAGTACTGGGACGAGTACTTCACAGAGCCGTATCCCTTGCCCGATAACGATGGACAAATCACCCTGGAGGATCTCTACTTGAAGGTCGAACTCAAGCCTAGTAAGAACATTTTGGATCACAACTTTATTCTAAGCACTGATGATCAAGATGTGGTATGTAGAGCTATACTTAACTACATTTTTGTATGATTCATAATACCATTTCTCCCTAATAAAAACTCACAGCTTGCTCGTCGTCCGGTTGGTCGTCCAAGAAAGACGGAACAACCAAAGGCAACAACTCCTTCAACTCAAAAGGCTTCGATTACTCGAGCGGTGGCAGGACCCTCGGGCGTTGCACGAAGTGCCAAATCAGGCGATAAATCCTCGACCAAGAAGGCAGTTAAGCGATTATCCCCCAAATAGGATCTCTATCACGTTTTTGGATCCACTGTCCGTAGTCTATCTTAGTATCTCACCTTTCCCACTGTTCTCAATCAGTAGTTTAGCATTACTATTCACATTATCCCGCACCATGAGTCATGGAGCACATTATTTGAACAAACACATATTAGTTTATTAGTCTATCATTTGCATTTGAAATATGCAGCATTGACACCCATTCACACTTTAACCAAAATGCGAGTTTATCATCGACAGAACAGATTGTAGATTTGTAAAAGAATGTATACAGTTTCAAGCAATCAGATGAAGACGATCTCAACTATATCATCACTACTTTGGTAGTCCCGGATCTCCACTCTACTCGTATTTAATCTTAGTATTTTCACTATTGTATTTGTCTTATGATTTAAATTTGAATATTCAATAAAGCACAATTTCCTTCAATAACCTTTTACTTGGCCACTTGTACGTATCCAACCAGCCACCCCCTGTCAATGAATGCTTCGTTTTGGACGAACTAAGCAAACGACCGTGACTAGATTTAATTTCACAACAGAACACACACACAGTCACTCACAGCACAACACTACTATTGACGAAAGATCTCTCTCTCTCTCTCTCTCTCTCTCTCTCTCTCTCTCTCCCTCTCTCTCTCTCTCTCTCTCTCTCTCTCTCTCTCTCTCTCTCCCTCTCCCTCTCTCTCTCTCCCTCCTCTCTCTCTCTCTCTCTCTCTCTCTCTCTCTCTCTCTCTCTCTCTCTCTCTCTCTCTCCTCAAATTTATGTATATTCTACATTGTACACATGTCCTTGCGGATTGATCAGTATGCCGTGCTTGTTGGCACCTCACCAATGGTGAGCGGCTTCCTTTGTTTGTATTCAAATAAAGTAGTTCCATCTCTCTCTCTCTCTCTCTCTCTCTCTCTCTCCTCAAATTTATGTATATTCTACATTGTACACATGTCCCTGCGGATTGATCAGTATGCCGTGCTTGTTGGCACCTCACCAATGGTGAGCGGCTTCCTTTGTTTGTATTCAAATAAAGTTGTTCCATCTCTCTCTCTCTCTCTCTCTCTCTTTCTCTCACTCTCTCACTCTCTCGCTCTCTCTCCTTCTCCCTCTCTCCCTCTCCCTCCCTCCCTCTCTCTTTCTCTCTCTCTCTCTCTCTCTCTCTCCCTCTCTCTCTCTCTCTCTCTCTCTCTCTCTCTCTCTCTCTCTCTCTCTCTCTCTCTCTCTCTCTCTCTCTCTCTCTCTCTCTCTCTCTCTCTCTCTCTCCTTCTCTCTCTCTCCCTCTCTCCCTCTCTCTCTCTCTCTCTCTCTCTCTCTCTCTCTCTCTCTCTCTCTCTCTCTCTCTCTCTCTCTCTCTCTCTCTCTCTCTCTCTCTCTCTCTCTCTCTCTCTCTCTCTCTCTCTCTCTCTCTCTCTCACACACACACAACCATTACTGCGCTATTACTATGACTTACAGTAAATGCGACTCTGCTCGGGATGCGATGTGTGTGTGCGTGAAATGCAACCACTGTCCATACGGAGAACAGAACAAAGTTCGAGCAGAGGGAAAATGATGAGATTATATTTACTTTATTGGGGGCCACGGTCAGAGAGTCTCAAAATATTTGCTTTTAAATCAGGCAAACTAAAAAGTGGCAAGAAAGAATGCACGAACGACTAGAAGCTTTCTCATCCCGCATTGCTGTGATGCACAGGAGCCAATTGACCGGGCAGTAGCTCTGTTTGCAAGTTGGCAATTGCAGATCAATCGATGCCGATCAATTTACCAGATTGAGCCTTAATCACAAAGTCGTGTTTACAGCTGTTTGATTGTATTTCTATCCCTAGCCGGCAAGAGACAAGACAAAGCCAACACACATATACCAGTGTCCGCTGTGTGTTGGCCATTAGAGTGGTCACCATCAATCGTAATATTAGTGTGTGAGTGTGTGTGCTGGTGTGCAATAATTTACCGAATAACATCAGTACCTGATCACGGGAGAAAGTGACAATCACTTTTTTTAGAGGGTAGTGGCCAACTAGACTATGACGACTGTCTCTGTGTTAAGTGTCGTATGATCAAAGTTTTTTTTGGCTAACAAGCTTAAGATTGAGTGTGGACCCGATTGTGTTGAATGTACTGACACCACCGCTGCCGGTGCTATGCAAAGTTGTACCCCTATCCAACAACAGCAGTCTCAACTCCACAACAAAGATGTCATGACTGATGCTGCCTCTAGCAACGGTTCCTACAACCAAGCATTAATTGATCTACCAGCACCAATCAACGGTCTCGAATCATCAACGGTGAAAACGCTACCGAGGGAAGGTGGCCCTTCATGGTATCGATCCTATTCGACCTGTCCAAGGATGGCAGCGAGCCCGTTTTGATGCCCTACTGTGGTGGTACCATTCTGAACGATGACACCATCCTCACTGCGGCTCACTGTATCAAGGACAAAACTCGACTAAATGGTACGGTGGTGTATGCTGGTCATGTGAAGAACACCAATCACGATAGCAAGTTCCTGTACAAGGCAGCGAAATTCATTAGCCATCCTAAATATTCGTCGGATCTCAATACAACTGGCAACCATAACGATGTGGCCGTGATCAAGTTGGCACGAAAGATCGATTTCAAGGAGCTCAAAGGAAAGGTGGCCAAGGTATGTCTGCCGAGCAAAGATGATGCCCCACTGGTCGACAAGTGTATTGGCATTGGATGGGGAAAGACTTCGATGAAAGAAGACAAATTCGTACGCACACTCCAGCAAGCCGTTCTGCCAATCGTGCCCGAAGAGCAGTGTGACAAGCAAACTCCAGGCTATGACAAGGAAGGATTCTACTGTGCGGGCTATGCTGATGGCCACAAGGGCATCTGTATTGGCGACTCTGGTGGTCCACTGGTCTGTCCCTCCAAGTCCGACCCGAATGTCTTCCTTCAATATGGTATTGCCAGTTTTGTGGAAGAGGGCTGCATTGCTTTTGGCTTCTTCACCAAGTCTGCGTTCCATGTGGCCTGGATTACACAGAATGCCGAAAATTAGAGCATTTGCCACTAGCGTGAGCGCATCTCATTATTCTGCATTTTATTTTATTAAACTGTTTTTGCTGATCAATTCGTGTTGTATTTTGTTCAATTTCTCACAACATCTAGTCAATAGTCAAGTCAACGCTGTCTACTGGAAATTGTCCAGTGGACACAGTGTCCACTTCAGTCAGTCACCACATCTCTAGTCAGTAGTGATATATTGCCACAGATCAAGTGATGTGTTGCACAGTGCACCATATTCACCAATATGCACACATCGTGAGACCACTGGTCAAGTGACATCACTGTCCACTTCATTCCATCAGCTCCACTAAATAGCATCACTACAAGATTCTTGTAACTTGTAACAAGAAGCACTATTGATTGCATCTTACAACTTTGTGCACACAGGCACTGAAACAGGAACGCTAAAAACATCTTAGAATGAATGCTTCAAAAGCTATTACTTTATGTTTATGTCTTTTCTGTTCGATTCGTTATCGAGAGGTTAGTTGGGTAAAATAGAACGGAAAATCATGATACTAAATATGTCATGTGTGTGTGTGTGCCCAAACTCGATCAGATGCGAACACATTGTCCGACTGGTTTACACAACTAATTACGATCTTCAACTACAGACTTCCAAAGGAAACTTTGAACTAATTTTCGCTGACATATCAAAACACAATTGAACTCAGATTGGTATATTTAATTATTCAAATAAAAATAGCACACTATCTATGATTACAATTCAGAACAGTAAGCAACTATGTGACTCATTCTCTCGATTTACTTTATTATCAGACCAGAATGATTCTAATAATTTAGTAAAACGAATCAAAACACATTAAAAGTGAGAAGAGGTAATAAAATACAATAATCGACCAAAAATCACTCTAAATAAAAATTAAAATAAATAAATAATAAATAAAAACAAGAAAAAGGAAATTCAAAATTAATTCAACATTTAAATCTGTTTCTATTTTAAAAAATTAAAATTGATTATAACTAAGTAAATCCTAAAAATTAAAAAATTAATCTGGTATTTAAATATTGAATTAATATTTAATAAGCAGTCAAAAGTATAAAATTGATTAGTAAGACAAATTATTATCAAACAAAAATTTTACAAATAGAAATAAATAAATCAATTCTTTGATTTCTGGAGACCAATTTTTGAGAAGGTTCCTACTCTCTCTCAATTCAATCCAGAGAAGACTGCAGAACCCAACTCAGTTGATGTACTCTACTACATTCACGATCTGGAAATCTGCGATTTTCTTCGAAAGAAAAACAAGTCAAGTCCGGGCCCAGACAAGGTCACCGCAAAGCATCTCATCGACCACCCCATCCACATTTCTGTCATGTTGAACTGCATCTTACTAGTGGGAATAATCCCGGACGATCTCAAGGCTAACCGAACCACTCTAATCCCAAAGAAAGACTCAACCGATCCGGCAGACTATCGCCCAATCACAGTCAGCTCGATCATCTACCGAACACTAACCGCTGTCATTGCAGAACGAATGTCAACTCAAGTGCCACTAAGTGACCTTCAAAAGGGTTTTGTGAAAAGTGATGGAATCTTTGAAGCCATCACAGTGACCAAGTTCGTTGCACAAACCTTCAAAGGTTATCGACTAGCCGCACTCGACATCAGAAAAGCATTCGACAGTGTCAACCACCAAACCATCTTCAGTTGCTGCAAAGCAAGTGGTCTGTGCCAGAAGAACATCTCTTTCCTGGAGGAGGTGTACAACGGATGTACCACAACAATGAAGATCTCGGGCCAAACGGCATCCTTCAATCTTAAACAGGGTGTCAAACAGGGGGATCCTCTGAGCCCGATACTGTTCAACATAGTGGTCGATCAACTGCTGAGGAGACTGGAGGAATCCCGTCTTGGAGTCAGACTGGGTAAACGATTCGGAAAGCGTCTTCCGGGAATTGGATACGCCGATGATATAGTGTTATTCGCAAGCACCGACAAGGATTTACAAAAATTGATTGACATCTGCAGCAAATTCTACGAATCAATTGGAATGTCAATCAATGAATCCAAATCGGTCGTGATGGGAACAGACGAGGTCATCAAGGTCGACGGAAAACAAGTCCCGAAACAACCGACCATCAAGTACTTGGGTGTAGTGATCGATCGAACCGGAAGGCATCGCACTCAACGAGAGGACATCCAAGAAATGTTAGACAAAATCTTGGCTGCTAGAATAACCGCAAGTCAGAAGTACTACTTCATCAAACACCACCTAATCCCCAGCAAGCTTCACTCTATAGTGAACGAAAAGTTCACCCGAACTATTATGATGGGCATCGACTTCGCAGTACGAAATGCAGCCAGAAAAGTCCTACAACTACCGTCTTCTACCCCTCACGAGTACTTACACCTGACAACCAGGAACGCTGGTCTTGGTCTACTTCAACTGAGCTTCGAGATCCCACGATTGTTCTGGATTCGCGCGGCCAAACTCAAACAATCGAAAAGTTGGTTTGTGGAGGACATGTTTGATCATGACTCATTCTACACTTCCCTTCTTCGAGTTCAACGTTTGTTGCCCTCTGCTTTGGACAACCAGAGCAGACTTATATCAACTCTATGCCACAAACCAGAGAACAAGGGCCACAAGAACTTCATCGTGGGAGGATCAACAACCAACGGACACCTTGACAAGCCCAACTTGCTTCCCCCGAACCAACTTGTGAAACTTGTCAAACTACAAAGTTCAACTGCTGGACTGTCATACAAGAACCCGAAATCTGACACACGATTCAAAGTCGATAAATGCCGCTTTGGATGTGCAACACCGGAAAGCCTTAGCCATGTTCTAGGAGGTTGTAAGGATAAGCGCATACGGTCAGCACACACATACAGGCATGATGAGACTCTCGCTCAAATTCACAAGCATCTCATCAATCGAGGAATCATTGCCATTAAAGAACAACAATTCAACGTTCCGTATGACCAACAAGACATTCAAGAGGAACCAGCCCCTGATGTCCCAAACCAACAGACGAACACCAACAGAGACGAATCGGAGGAGTCACACCAGGAGACTTTCAGACCTGATCTCATCGTGTTTGACGAACGAAGGGAGAAGTGCTTCTGTCTCGACGTACGAATCACCTACGAAAGCGATGATTCCAGCCTAATCAATAGTTGCAAATCGAAAACGAAGAAGTATTCCAAAATTCGAACCAAGATCATCGAATTCATCAACAGTCAAGTTCCTCGGACTGGTCTATGCCAAGAAGTCAAGATATATGGCCTAGTCTTTGGGTCTCGAGGAGCTATCCACAATGTCACTCTGAATATTCTTCGCGAACTTGGACTATCGAACGCAATGATTGGCAAACTATGTCGAGACATCGCTCTAACATCTAATAAAATTCTCCAATACTTCGGAAATCACCCAGAGAATAGTCACCAGAACTGAATAATCTCCCCATCTCAACTACTCTATGCAATCAACGCAATCAAACTACCTCAGATTTTCTTTTATTATTATTTACTATTATTATTAATTTCTCTTCTCTTAGAACCATTTGTATTTGTGTATTGTTATATCTTTATACATAGTTTCTTTTATATATAGTTTCTGTTATACTTATATGTGATATTCAAATACTTTTTGTATATAATCTTAGTTAAACACGGTGTAAATCGCATAACCAAATAAAGTTGGCTTTATATAACTAAGTAAATCCTAAAAATTAAAAAATTAATCTGGTATTTAAATATTGAATTAATATTTAATAAGCAGTCAAAAGTATAAAATTGATTAGTAAGACAAATTATTATCAAACAAAAATTTTACAAATAGAAATAAATAAATCAATAATAATTTTTAAAAAAATATTAAATTTAAATTATAAAAATGAAATATTAAATCAATTTATTAATTATCCACGTATATAATAAAATATATGATTTTTTGACGCACACACAGTCTTCAATACATAAGCCTGATGGACACACATTCACGTACACACACACAAACCCAGTGCGCGCTTTGTATGTGCAACGAGGTGAGTGGTGAGTGATGTCGACGTGGCAGAGGTCACACTCAAAGTCATATAACAAGATGTCGGCTCAGTGTTGGCAGAGGAGAGAGACATGCACAAGTGCGCACAGCGCGCGCGATCTTGGGTGGGGCAGCATCGAGCCTACGATCGGTGCCTTTTTGGCACTCACTCACTCACTCACTCACTCATACATTGTATGTATTGATCACTGGAGGCAGTGGCGAATTGAGCAGCGCCCATACGATGGGCAGCACCACCCCATACAATTTCAAATGGCAACACACTTCTATGGGTAACTCCATATACGAACGTACCTCCTAATGTGTAATACCTTCCATTTGAATAGTTTTTCTGAATACGCCGACCTTCTTTGTCTGCGAGCCTGCCTTCTGCTGTACTGTGTGCGGTGTGCTCGAGTCGAAATTATCAATTCTGCCTCTGCCAACACCAGGAACAGACATTTTGTCATTTGGTATCGTAGTGACTCATTGTCTGTGACCTCTGGGCCACGACGACCCAACTCATCACTCGTCTGTTAGCATCCAATGCCCTGACTGGGTTTGTGTGTGCATGTGTGCATCCATCAGGAGTGTGCATTGAAGCCTGTGTGTGTGCATCAACCATCAGTTAGGTACGAGTGTCCACTGTGTGACTTCTAACCTTGTCATTGACCACTTTGCTTCTACATTTAGATCCCATCACGTTACATAATCATCACACATAAACACTCGTCTGTCATCTTGCACAACCGTGCGCCTTGCATCAATTTGCCTTCGTGCGTATCTGTCGCCACTCACCTTGAAGGACGACCGTCAATGTCATTCCATATGGCGTATCAGGTATGAGTCTTAACACACATCTAGTCTACTTCAAATGATCATATCTCTTCTACTCAAGTGACCTGTGCATTGTGACCCGATAGTACTCTCACACACACCTCACTCAGCATCATCTTGAGCAGCCAGTGACCATCTTCCTGCACTGCCCTCAGGCTTGAGTGGTTTGAGTCTGCTGCCACCACAGCTGAACATCTACTGAATAGCTAATAGGTAACCATTGAGAACTTACATTTGTGCCATTTACCATATGCTATTGTACAATGTACATTCTTAGTGACATCATCGACAGCATCACCACTCACATACACCCGACACTGCATCGTCGTCGCTCTCGTCTTTGACTATTGCACAGTCCAGACCACGGTCGTCCACTTGCACAGTGGCATACAGTTTCGTGTGCTTCTTCACTGTCAGAACCACAACTCCGCGCTTGATATCGCCACTTGAAGGGCTTCAGTCAGGTATGTGCCGAGTACTGTGCCCTAACAGAGGGCAATGTATGAGTCCATCGCCGAGTACAGTTCAATAGCCGAGTATAGTTAGACACACACAGTACCAGGTATCTGGCTAAGAGTGATCGGTGATCACCGGTGCTGACATAGGGCGAGAGAGCAATGAATGAGTCAAGTGCCGTGTGCCTTAGCCGAGAATGGTTAGGCACACACAGTACCAGTTATCTGGCTAAGAGTGATCCGTGATCACCGGTGCTGACATAGGACAAAAGAGCAATGAATGAGTCAAGTGCCGTGTGCTTTAGAAGAGAATGGTTAGGCACACACAGTGCCAGGTATCTGGCTAAGAGTGATCGGTGATCGCTGGGGCTTGACACTTGACAATATCCCCAACTGACTAAAAGTAACTAAGCATTTCCTTGCATCATTCTCTACAGAGGCACGTTGAAATGGAGCGCAAACAAACCATAATAGTAATTGGACCATACGGACCAGTTGGGGCACCACGGGCAGCTGATAGTGGACGATTGCCATCGAATTGTGTCTCTGCATCTGCCAACAGTAACCGAGCAAATGAGGTTGTCCCAACTGCAACAGATTCCACCACTAGTAATGCTGCTGCTTCTGCTGCTGCTCCAATTGAGCGACCTCAAGCAAGCCTGGCAAGTTCAAGCATAGCTCATGCCAGACCAATCGCCCAACAGCTACAAGTTCCAGCAAACATTCCGGCACCAATGCAAAGTTATGCTCCCAATGCATACGTCAAGCACGGCAACTTCATCTTTAGGATTGAGCAGGCGATTTTTGAGAGACTTCGAGGAATTGCACCGTTTGTGATTGTGCAGACATCCCTATCAAATGGACCTACTTTTAATTTTGTCATTGAGACTCCACCTCAACCCATTGCCGAAGTGATCCACAACAACAGTACACCCTCAGCCCAACAGCTTAGAGAGCTTCAATCGCGAGTGTACACCGTTTTTGACAACAATGCCGATATTTTGCCAATTCGTGTTCGTTTTGAGGGCAACATCTTTAAGTTGGATCCTACCGGTAGCAGCCCAGCAGTTCCACAAGCACACATCGTGCAACGCGATCAATCAAGTCGAGTAATGGCTGTGAACGGAGGTGGTGTTGGTGTTGTTGGTCAAAGAGTGCCAACAGTTGCTATCCTGCAACGAAATGGACCTGCTGCTGCTAGTTCTACTGTTCCTGTTACAGCGCATACTGCTTCAGTTACTGCTGCTTCTGCTGGTGCCCAAGTGGCTCCAACAAATAGACGACGAAAGCAGAATCTCAAGTTGTTGGCTTCTCCAAAAGCTTCGACTTCCACTGAATCGAGCGAAGCGCCAAGCGAAGCTATTCAATCTGGGCCAAGAAAGCAAGTTGGGAAACGACCTGCAGGAAACGAAGCGTTGTCTCAGGTTAATGGTCAACAACGTGCAAAGCAAGCAAAGGTTCGGTCGTCTTTGTCTTCGACTTTGGCTTCTCTATCTTCAGGTGGACCTACACCTTCTACTTCAGTTCAAGTAGTCCCTAACGTACAAACACCCAAGGCTAGTAGTAGTCGATCTGAAGTTGCCAACAATTCACAGCGTAATGAGTCATCAACTGACCAGGAGATGGCTCCAATTGAGGAATTGCCAGAACCAATATCCACTTTGCGTGGTCGCACAGTGAAACCAACTGCCAAGGCTGTTGCGGCTGTTCAAACTTCTAAAATGAAACTTGAACGACGAAATCAATATCAGGCTAAACGGAATGCTAGTGCTTCTCCTACTTCTTCAGCTGCAGATGCGGATGCACAACGAGCTGCCCAACAACTAGAAGATCCAGCGAATGTGGAGTATTGCTGGAAGTGTCACCTTCCGGGCACTGAACTGCTGCACTGTAGTCGATGTTCACTTGGCTGGCACAACAAACGACATGGTTGTAGCGATTTGGTGTTCAAAACCAAAATCAAGACTATGATCATGATTCCGAGCGCTATGACACGAGCAGCAACGCGTGAATTGTACGAAGAAAAGCAGCAATGGGTCAAGGAGTTGGGCAGTGTGACCGATCACACTGTGTGCATTGAGTGTGCACGCAAAGAGGCTGGCACAATCTACAACAGGGAGTATGGCTTCTTGGCGGGCATTGATGTGGACGAGGAAAACTATGAAGAGGATATGGAGCGATGTGCTGCAGTGTACTATTACGCTGTTAAGAGTCTCATGATTGAAAGCCGGCAAGTGCAGAATGCTACCACTGGAATGATGGAAGATGTGCCTGTGTTTGCATCGCTTGTGCACATTGACTATGGCGAACACGTTGTGCCCGAACCGATTGATCTGAATTGGATTTATGAAAAGACTCGACGCATCGATGCCTACTTGTGCACTGAGGACTTTATGCTGGACATAAAGAAGGTGAGTGTGCTTTTGTTTTACTTGCTTAATTATGGTTAGGTTAGAGGCTAGTTAGAAGTCGCGATTGTTTGATTATAGGTCGTTTATGTTTAGGTTAGGTTGTCAGATAGGTTTGAAGCTAGTTTTGTTTGGTTATGTAACTCAAACTATTCATCTAACCAATTGGCATTGCTTTCACTTTCAGCTATGTCACAGCTATCTCATACTGCAACAAAAGAAGGGCATCATGCCCGGCTCGGCAGAGTTCAAATCTGCCCAGGCCTTGGTCAAGGAGTTGATTCGTTCTGCGGATTACGAGTTAATATGCATTGACCGATGCGAATCTTGCTATCGTCAGAGTTTCGAAGTTAACACTGATCGGGTCAAGTCTGACATGGTGATGCCGTGTGAGCACAGTCACGCAGTGGTCTGGATGGTGCATCACAATCTGTGGTGGCCAGCCAAAGTGTACGAGTATCGACAGAATGAGTACTATTTTGTATCGAAAACTTATCTCTACGTTGTTCCGTTTGGCGATGAGAACGCCGGGTAAGTGATTCAACCTTAGACATCATACTACCCATACTAATCAGACACGCGCACCCACAAACACAGTAAAAGAACTACATTCCAGGCACTACGAACCTTCTCACGAGATGCGCCCCCAACAACTGATGAAATGGCAGCAGCATTTGCAAAGTTCAAGCCCGATAAACAACAGAAGTATCGTGATGCACAAGAGGAGGGGCTGGCTGATTCGTATCAGTACTATCGAAAGTACTGGAACCAGTACTTCAAAGAGTCGTACCCTGTGCCCAAGAAGTCTAAGGAATTCACGTCTGAAGATCTCTATGTTGAGAACGGTGGACTCAAGAAGGGTAAGCGTACTCTGGATGCTAACTTTAAGCTGAGCAACCGAGATGGTGCTGACGACGACGACGATGACGATGAAGGCGACAATGAGGTAAAGCTGATCTCTGGTCTATTCTTAAGCTAATATTCTCTAATGCATTCTCCCTAATCAGCCTGCTCCGGTTGTCAAGCGTGGACGAATGTCGAAGAAGCCAAATGTTGCTGCACCTTCTCAGCGTGCTTCCACATCTCGCGCCGTAGCAGTTGATGCTGCTGCAGGACCTTCGAATGCTGTTCGAGGTGCCAAATCGGGTGCTGAACAGTCGGCCAACAAGGAGATGCCACTTCGACGATCCACTCGCCAGGCTCGCAAGTAGGACCTGCTGTTGGATGCAACAACAGTTTGCTCCCGGAAACAGGATCTCAAGAACTTGGCCTCTTCTACTGCCTCTACGGCATTCTCATAGACGGACCAGTTCTTAGACACCTTACCACTTTAATCACTATATGCTATTATCTCTATTCTTATACATTCTCCTATGATATGATTCTGTAATACATAAGCTATGTATAGTTGCGAGCACACATTCAACGTTTAACCTATGCAACTTTTTATGTACCTTTCCATTTAAGCGCACGTTATGTTCCACTTAGTTCAACTATATGCTATACCCTTCACTATACTTCAATACGAGTTAATCAACAACAACAACCACGATTGTACTGAATGAAAGCTTCACTTGGACATCACTTCCGCACATCCACCAATGAACAAGCACGAGTACTTGAAGACATCAGACCGGCGGTGCTCTATCTCACTAACATCCAAGCAATCTACAATCCCGATACATGCACGCAAACTCGTACATTTACTCTACTTTATCAAACACTGTATTCCTATTCACTCGAATATTCACCAATAAAGCATAATCTGTTCAAATTGTGAAACTAATTTTGTTAAAACGACTGTTGCGCCAGCTAGGGAATCGTATACATTTCTTATCAGTACCGTTATTGATGTCGAGTCATCACTGTACAACAAACACACAGGCGTTAGCACTCATTTCTCTATTGAAATCTACGAATTATATCACTAATTATTTTCTATCTTCGGTACCGCTTGACCTACTGTGCCCAAAATTTAATCAATTCATCTACACACATGGAAGAATTTTTGGTAAAATTTTCAAGCCGATACATTGAGTCGTTCATGTGTTATTAGCCTAAATGCATTAAAAATTTTCATTAAATAAAAGCCAATTGCCTTGTTCGTTGTGGCGCAGTTGGATAGGGCGATTGCCAAAACTGGAGAAGCTCACAGGTTCGACTCGTTATCTCGTATTCATTTGTTTTATTATTTCATTAAATATTTGTAATTGTATTACAAAACATATTTTATCAACTTTAAGCATTTATAAATCAAACATTAATTATATTTAAATAAAAAATAAAAATGAAACCAATAAATCGACTTGACGATTCGAGCCTACGAATTTACATTTAATGGTTTATGTGTCTGCTCTTTCTAACCACTATGCCACACAGCTCTATTTCACTGAACGAGCTACGTCATATAGCAAAACCTGTCTGCCTCTCTCATGTATGCTCTCCCTTGAAAGGGATGCCAGCCGTTGGCGCAGTGGTTTGAAAGAGCTACTACAAATTGAAAATTCGTGGGCTCGAAACGTAGAGTATTGATTATTTTTTTATATTTTTATTTTGTTATAAATTATGTACTTAGATGCAATTGTGAATGTTTAAAACATTTTTACTATATTTATCAATTAATTTCGTGATCAAATGATAAATTCTATCACATATTTGGGTGTTTGAGAGGTTTCATTAATTGGTTGGATGAACAAGATGAAAACAAACTATGCCCTAAAGGTAATGTCTATACTATCAAGATTGTCTTCTACCCTTATACAG
The DNA here is from genome assembly GCA_023373905.1 of Rhizoglyphus robini. NCBI lineage: Eukaryota > Metazoa > Arthropoda > Arachnida > Sarcoptiformes > Acaridae > Rhizoglyphus > Rhizoglyphus robini. The sequence continues at coordinate 935,127 of JAKIJQ010000014.1, forward strand.
CTTATATCATTTCCCATCATATAAATTGTGATTAGTGTAGTGAATTTGCCCGCAAGCTTAAAACTTGCAAGTGTAGACAAATTGATGCAAACAAACAAAAAAGAAATTTATTTGGGCAAAATTTGAACTGAAAATACACAAAATAACTCCTTTTAGAGACATTAATTAGAGACCCAATGCTAGTTATGCTAGAGCAATTTCCTAGCATTCCAAGACCACAGGATATATTGCTTCTGCGCGACGTACCAAGAAGTTGTTCACCATCGTTTGACATCTTCGGACCTCGGAAATTGTGATTCTGAATGCAATTGAATTAGATAGTTTTTGGACAATGCTTGCATAGTATTAGAGTGCAAAGTAGAGTAGTATCTGCTGTGAGTCAATCGTTCTACTAATCGTGTAATATGTACTTTGTATTTGCAGCCGAATATCACTGAAACTATAAATCAGATTTAAATTTTGACACGACTGTGAGATTCTATATTAAATTATCTTTAAATTGATACCTCACTTGATGCCACAAGAGTTGTGGTCAAGAAAGTGGGTGCAATTTAGGAAAACGAAAGTCGAGATAAGATTCAAGAAATGAGAACGAAATGATTGAGTGAGAATGAAGTGAGCGAAAAGCAACTACAAAATAGTTTGCCGAGTAATATAAAGATATGCAGCTCACTGCATCACTTATTTGTGTTGACCCTGCCCACTCCCTTCACCATTAGCACCATCAATCCACGTTCACTAGCGCGCACACTTCGTGTGAGTGTATTAGTGTGCAAGTGAGCTAGAAAGCACGTTGCACAAAAAATAACATAAGTGGCTCCTCTTGTGAGGCCGCCTCACTTTTCTCAAATGCAGCGCTGCCTCAAGGTAGCCGCACACGATCTTCCAACCACAGCACGCAGTCTTTGATTTAGCCGCCATTTTAGAACCCCTTGACCTACAAACACGATTCGCACTTTAATGAAATCTAGATTAAATTATCTTCAATTTGATACCACTTTTGTCGTTTTTGATGCGATATTTCATCAAAATGCTGCACCCTAAATGTCAGAGGATCTGTGTGTGCGCTTGGATGCGGCGCGCCGATCGTCCGTCCGTCCATCCATCTGATTATAGTAGTCGCCAAACTACATCGAGTCGAGTGTGTGTGTGTGTGTGTGTGTGTGTGTGTGTGTGTGTGTGTGTGTGTGTGTGTGTGTGTGTGTGTGTGTGTGTGTGTGTGTGTGTGTGTGTGTGCTCGTGGCGCGGCAACATCTAAACGTTGTGTAACTGCAGCATCATCATGATGTTGATGCCGATCAATACTCTGACGTCAGACATGCACTCGCATAAAACTTGCTGATGATGATATGCCGCTTTGATTGTGCTGCTATGGTGTGATGTGTTCTCTTGTTTATTTAGAGAGCACCACACAGAAAAGTCGGACACAGACAGTCTCGTGATGGCGCCTCACTTTCTCAAATGCAGCGCTGCCTCAAAGTAGCGGCACTTGGTCTTCCAACCACAGCACGTACTCACTGATTTAGCCGCCATTTTTGAACTCCTTGACTTACAGACACGATTCGCACTTTAATGCAAACTAGATTGAATTATCTTTAATTTGATATCACTTTTGTCGTCTTAGATGTGATATTTCATCAAAATGCTGCACCCTAAATCTAAAAAAGTCAGTGCGTGTGCTGGTGCTTTGTGGCAGCGCGCCGATCGTCCTTCCGTCCATCCATCCAATGGTAGTATTCGCCAAACTACTTTGAGTCAAGTGTGTGTGTGTGTGCGTGGCGCGTCAACTTCGAAACGTTGTGTAATTGTATTGTAAAATATATTTTATCAACTTTAAGCATTTATAAATCAATAATTTATTATATTTAAATAAAAAATAAAAATAAAACCAATAAATCGAGTTTACGATTCGAGCATACGAATTTTCAATTAAAAGTTTTTGCATAAAGCTCTCTTTCTAACCACTAAGCCACACAGCTTTATTTCACTGAACGAGTTACGTCATATAGCAAAACCTGGCTGCCTCTCTCATGTATGCTCTCTCTCTCTTGAAAGGGATGCCAGCCGTTGTCGCAGTGGTTTGAAAGAGCGGCTGCTCAAACCTTCAATTGAAAATTCGTATGCTCGAAACGTAGACTTGGTTTAATTGTTTTTTATTTTTTATTTTTGTTATAAAATATATACTTAGATGCAATTGTGAATGTTTAAAACATTTTTACTATATTTATCAATTAATTTTGTAATCAATTGATCAATTCGATCACATATTTGCAAATAAGAGAGAGAGAGAGAGAGAGAGAGAGAGAGAGAGAGAGAGAGAGAGAGAGAGAGAGAGAGGAGGTTTAGTGATGCATAGACACACAGACATTACCAAAGCATGCATTTTTGTTTGGGATTCATCCTGGATCCCACTGGACAGCTGAAGGCCTGTGCAAATCTGTGAGAATTCTTCAGCGGAGTGTTGACTCGATACTTTGGGCGGCTATGACTATCAGATGAAACAATATTGAATTGAGACTTGGATGAAAACAGTTATTCTAAAAAAAGTAATAATTTTGTTAAACTATTGTGATGGAATTGATTTACAAAATAACTTACCATGGCATATGCCATAAAGAATAGTTGTTCATGTGAATATTGTGCCAGAAAGGGAGACAGTGAATTGTAAGAAGCATTTACTGCAGAGTTGAGATGCTTCTCAAAAAGTTTATAAGCCAAGTTTAGTCCACCATTGTCGGAAATGTTTTCATCGAGTGTGAACGATCCATCGATCTAATAAAGAAATTGAAGCACACAGTTAGAAACTGTTGAATGAATGATTCAATATTAGCATACCCCAACGTTGTCATATTGTTGAACGAAACATTGAGAACGGTTCTCATACTGCTTAGCGGCAGCATCCGACCACCAGTTGTTTTCTTTTCCATCTTGATCATACTTTATGCCAGTAGCATCAAAGCTATGCAAAAACTCATGTGCAAGTACGGTTCCTAAATGACCATAATTTAGTTCAATTGGATAATCCAAATCGAATGATGGATCAAGTAGTATCGCATGAGTGACATCTATTGCAAAAAATATTAATAAACATTAATAATTGATACACGTGCTTATTAGGCATTATTCATACACATATAATTCGATTCATAATAATTTGCGCCCATATTTTCAAATTGGAATTCCCATTCTCTACAAAAAAAAGTTAAAGTCATTAATTCAAATAATTCACCAAAAATGTGTTACCTTTCATTCCGAGTTGCCTCATTTTGGTCCAACTTCCTAAAATTTCCACTTTGTACAATACGAAGAAGGTTGAGATAGCTGTCAGCAAAGTTTCCTTTAATGCTTTGCAGTGAATAATTTGTCCCCGTATAGCTGAATCCAAATTCTTGGTCAAGAGCAGTGTCATCAAGAATCCAGTTAGGGTGTGAAATCATTGATTTAAATGCGCGCATTTTTTCAAACGCTTTCTTCCGTGTCTCATCATCGAGCCAAGTGTATTCCCGTTTCAGTGATTCGCCAAATGTCGCCTTCAAATTTTGCATCATTTCGTTGGCTTGTTCTCGGCTCACATGCATCTGCCACCTGCCAACATAGTCAACAAACAGTCGCGTGTAAAGAGGCAAAAAGACATCGAAATCTTTGTCCACAAATTGTCGCCATGTATTCGGATTTTTTAAATTTTCCAACTCATTAATGTAGTGCAATGCCATCATGTTTCTAAGTACTCGAATTGGTGTTGAAGAAATCAGCTTGGCGAGCGACGTGAGTAGATCTAAATTTTGAGTGACTACTTCAAACTTGTCATCATCCAAGAATCGAGTTGATGTATTGGTTTTGTTGGCAAACTTGCTAAACAAAAGTGTCCAGTTGAAGTGAGTTGAATTGTTGCTATCCTTTAATAAATCATGCAGAGGATATGTTTGGTCGAAATTTGTATCAACCGTTGCATAAATATTACCGAGTTCAAGTTTAAAGAAGATCATTTCAAACAAAACATAATCGAATGAAGAATTCCACGAATTTTCTTCGAAATTGAAAAATGATGAAATTTTTTTCTTGAGCTCTTCAAATGTCTGATACAAATGATCATCATGAAGTACATCGTTCTCATTAAAGTTGATGGAAATTTCGGAACCAGAGATTCGAACACTTTTAAGGAGTGTGTCAACTTTGATCAAAGATGCTTCCACAAAGAGGTCCATCCACTGTTCAGAATCGGGAGCATCGCCATCTGGCTTGAACCATTGATGAGGGTTTGATTTCCACGATTTCCACATGTATGTGAAATTCAATGACGAATCGATTGCTTTCCAAGGATAGGTTACATTCGAAAACGGCAACGATGTACCAAAGAGTGACATCTGATGATCAGTAAACAATTGTTTTAAAAGCGCAGCAAAGTCAAATTTTTGACGTTTTGGGATATCGACAAAATCTCGATATAATTCAGCCATGTACTGAACTAACTTGCTTGCTGATGTTTGACTATTCGCCAAAGTGAACTCTGTTATTTGATGAGCAATATCCAATTGAAATCGAATATGTGACAATGCGTGAGTCCAATTGCCACAAACATGCTCATAAAAATCGTCACAAGGGTCCACTGCCAAGTCCATTGTATTTTTGAGTAATTCAGCGTAAATGTTACACTTATATGTTTGACAAGTTGGCCAATGTGCTGAAAATTTCGTTTCTGTAGAAAACTCTGTTTCAGTTGCGTTTTCAGTAGGTGGAGAGAAATCCATTGTCGGTGAAACGGATAATTGTTGATGTGCGAAAATGGTCGAAAAGTTCACAAATAGAGCAGCAGAACAACCAATAACAAACAAAATAATAACGCCCAACAAAATACATCTTTTCAAATCTGAATTTGAGTTACTAAAAATAAAGTTTTCATTGTCATTAGGTATGATTGGGTAGTAACTATGATTTTACTTACAAATTCGACGAATTCAAAGTTCCATAATTTTTCTTTCTCGTATGTGAGGCAATTTGTAACTTTTCCATGTCCACATTGGGCGCCAAAGTAATGCAATAAATTTATGCAAAAGCGATTGGTTATACAAATAAAAGTTTGAGATTTTAATAAAAATTGAACTTGAAAGTTTGCTTTATTTATATCAATTATCGCTGCTCTAAAGTGTTTCAAAAGTTCTCTTTGCATGCGCTCCAGATTTGCTCAAAACTATAGAAATTGAGTAGATAATGTTTGCACTAGAGTAGGGTATGACTCATATCTATGGTATGCCGCTAAATATAATCAAGTTCTGTGGAGGAGGAGCTTAGTGTGAAGTACAAACTTAGCTCTGTCAGTCCGTTCGTCCGTCAGTCCGTCTGTCCTGAAGAAAAAAACCATAGTTAAGCCCCTCTTGCCCAGAACTTGATTATATCTAGAGGCATATCTTACTCCTGAGCACTCCTGATGGCAATCTGATAGTTTTTGTCAGTTTTTTAAACCTTCTCTAAATTCTCCATTTTAAATTCAGTTTTCATAAAATTTCAATAATGATAAAATTTGCTTATTTTGGCAAATCATGGAGCGGCGACTAAGAAAGCGATCAAGATAACAATTGCTCTGTTATGGGCTCTTCTCATTTCTTCGACATTCACATTTCGCTGGACTAACCGTTGACTCGTATCCCACTTGGTCACCGTCTTTGTTTTATGTTCATTGCACTGTGGTGTAAGACTGACATGAACTTGCACTTCGCTAATGCATAAAATAGCTTCAAGTTATTCATATTATACAGTGCCCTAATGCACTCTGTTTGATATGACTAACTAGGCACAAGCGTCTATATAGAGAGAAACACTTTATTAATAAAACAAGTGGGACTGTCCACATCTTCGTGGGATGCCAAAGAGCACAGCGTACATGTCAATCCGTCAGGACAATTGCAGGTTAAACAAATAGATTTTGGACAATTTTGAATTTTCAAATTTGTCCAACTCATTTGAGAAACCCCAAATTCTTCAAAATACGAATTTTTGTCAAAACATTGATGGGGTGAGTCTCACAACCCTATATAAACCTTTTGTCATTAGTTTGTTTTGACACATTTGGAGTTTAGACAAACCTTTCGCTGAACAAAGCAAATTCAAAATCTTTCTTTGCTATCATATTGCTCAGCTAGCTCAGCTTCACTTGCATATATGTCCAATGCATTTGAGAGAACTATTCCCACTTAAATCCCCTCCATCCCTGAGCCTATACCCCCGCACACAATACCTTTCCATCCATTTCATAGACAACTCAGACATCGATAATTTGCCGTCATGAATGCAACAGAAATGAGAGTGTCACCTCTGCACTCACGCATAACATCGATTCTGAAAGGAGAACTTCACAAAGGATACACTATACTTCTTCGCCAAATGTATGAACTTGGGGGTTCATGTATTGCGAAAACGATGGGGATGGTGTCAATCGAATTCTTGAACTGCTGAAATTCGAGCATAATGACTCTCATTAATCACTCATTAACCTATCTCGTTGTATATTCTCGTTGGAGTTCTCGTACGGATGGAGTTATTTCCTGCAAGCTTGTCGATCCCGAATCAGTCTCTCTGGCTGGTATCCGATATTTGTTTCCGGATTACGAAGCAAACGGCATGCTGGGTTACTTTAAATATAATGTGCCCGTCGAGTTTGTGAGGTCATACCGGACAGTGTACTATGACGAGGGCGAAGCACTAATCCAATTGAATCAACTCGACCTTGATCGTCTGGTCTATACACAAGATCGGAAAATTGATCAACTTCTTTTCATGAACTCCACCTTGTTAGCATACAAACTCACCGCTGATGGTGAGCGAATTGAGCGATCGCTCTTGTTTGCGTATCCTACAATGGTACGTACTTGAGGTCGAGTGTGAGTCTTGAGCCCGGTTTCTATTTTTTTGTCTACTTTTAGAGTGGAAACGATTTCGTAGCAGGGTGGCAAAGTTTCGACCACTACGGTCGAGCTTTCCACTATATCAACTGTGCAGAATGCGCAGCCCAGTGCGCCCCCCTTCCGGCCCTTCCGGCTGCTTTATTTCGCGCATATGCCCATGCTTGGAGCATACCCCTTTCGAGAAGTTCGAACTCAGCTTTGAGGAGCAGCAGAATCGAGTTTTCAATTGGGCTGAAAGGATTCGTGCCGCTGAGGAAAACCATCCAGAAAGATTCAGCCTGGATGACCGAGTTGTCAGTAGGGCTGACACTGAAATTTTGTGCAGTGGACAGGGGCTCGATCAGTGGGACAATGTTCAATTTCCGGATTTGGACCCAGCGGAAGAAGAGGACGAACAGGACGATGGTTACGAACAGGACGATGGTGACGAACAGGACGATGGTGAAGAACAAGACGATGGTGACGAACAGGACGATGGTTACGAACAGGACGGTTGGGACGAACCGGAAGGCGAGGACGAAGAATACGGTGAGGACGAAGAATACGGTGAGGACAAAGATTATGGTGATGACGATTGGATGGACGATGACGATGGAGTCGATTCGGACGACTTAGATGTATTTCTACGTGCTTCACCACCGCCTCATGCCATTCCGATGCCATCCGATGACGAGCTCAGTGATGACAGTGTTTGAGCGTTTGAAGAGCTTCAATAAGGAGATAACTTATTCTCTTTAATCTGGTATTCTAAATTTTTTAAGATTAAATTTCACTGTCGAGCTTTTTCCTTTTTTCTATTGTATACTTTTACACTTATTTTAAACTGTATTTTTAAATAATATTTTGAATCTCATTCTTTTTATATTCGTCTGCCATATTAAATAAACTGCCATTTTTAGTCTTCTTCACTTTTGAGTGATCTTTTTTTGTGTGCTGGAGAATTTCATATATCGATTAGAGAAAATGGCTAGTTAACGATCCGAAGAAAAGATTAAGCTCAAATGTATTGGACTAATTCAATTTAGCTATTGGAGGCATAAACTGGTGTAAATTTACGAGTCGTATGCCCCTAGAATTTGACAGACTGTGCACAAGTTCATTAGACATTAACTCAGCGTGTATAGAAAAAAAATTATCTCATATGAGTTGGACAAATTTCGAAACTGCACTCAGAGAGCAGAATAAAACGCTAAATGAGTTTGAGAAGACTGTCTAACACAAGACTTTATTGAAATACCGAGTAGGCATGTTCTAAAAGTACCCGTAGGGTTAAGAGACTGTCCCAAATCCTCAAGATACAATTTTTTTAATTAAAAAACTCTCAAATGAGTTTAACATATTACAATTTCGTGTTTTATTGTAATCAATCATTTAATTTAAACATTAAAAGGCATTGTCTATTAGACTAATGCGCGACCATAGATATATCAAAATTACATTGGGTTAGTGTAAAATAATCATCCTATTAGACCAATAGCCACTAGATAGGAACGGTAATATAAAAAGTTTCGATTATTTCTTAGCCTATTCTACTGCACATTCTTTGTACTCTAAAAGGAATATTAGTGAAAATCCGGTCTAAATTGGTTAATGTTTGACCCTGCCAACATTGATCCAAAGATTTTGGCACTTTTCACTAAAAGTTACATGTACTATGTGGACAAATGTTAATAACCTGTACGTGTCTGATGAAATGAACAATGACTAAAAGTGAACTTTCGCTTTTATCTTTGTTTGATAAGAAATGTGTTGAAGAAGTAGGACATACAATAAGTTTTGCTACAAAGCATTGGTTTGGTTGCTTTCAGAGGAACCAAATAGGGTTGAAGAATCTTATTCATTCAATTGATGGGTCGGATGATTCTTCAAATAAAGTAATTTGTTTTGTCGGTTGTATTGCCCCTAATTGGAATTCCATTAAATTATTATATCCCACTATTGGGATGGTTTATAACACCCAATTGGGTTGCGGCTTCATATACCACAATTGAGTGGCTGGTAAATAACCCCAAATTGACAGGAAAATGAGAATGACGGTAAGATTCCTACAGTCACAGAGTATTTTACACAAATAAATTTTTTTCGCCACTTTGGAAATGATTCAAATTTTTGTGTAACAAGAATTTGTGTCAATTGCCATAGCGTTTCTCAAAACTTGGGGATTTATCCATACCCACCAATTCTGGGTTATGATTTCCCAAACCAATTGTAAGATAAAACAACCATCCAATCATGGGATGAAAACTTACAACCATTTGGAAACTTTTCCAAAAAGCACCTGCTTGGATATGGATAATCAAACGGATCTGTCAAAAAAATTTAATACAAATTGGTTTGGAGGTTTTTTCTGAGTGCTATTGAAATTTCAATTTAGGGTTACGGCCCTGAATCTTTGGCAACATTATGCTCTGTTTTGAAAAAATTGTGAGACTGTTAACTAGTTAAGACATGCTGAATGCACAACAGGATTTACAGGACAATGCTAAATCCAGAAACAGTTATATCAAATAGAATTCACATTTCGTAAATATGTTTTTGTTTAAATACAAAAGAACAACAACTAAATGCTTTGTAGCAAAACTTACTGTATGTCCTACTTCTTCAACACAGCTCTTATCAAACAAAGATAAAAGCGAAAGTTCATCCTTAGTCATTGTTCACTTCATCAGACACGTACAGGTTATTAACGTTTGTCCACATAGTAAATGCAACTTTTAGAGAAAAGTGCCAAAATCTTTGGATCAATGTTGGCAGGGTCAAACATTAACCAATTTAGACCAGATTTTCACTAATATTCCTTTTAGAGTACAAAGAATCTACAGTAGAATAGGCTAAGGAAAATTTGAAAATCGTTCCACTCTAATAGCCACCTTTATGTTTGCAGGCCAGCTGCAACGCCATCGCTTGGTCCTAAGGTGTACATTTTAGACATGTATTTTTAGTTCGCCGTTTTGTGAAAATTTTCTTATGTACTCTTTGCATACAAATGGCTGTTCCCGAGTGTGAACTTTTTTTTTCACACACCTAAGTAGTATTATTAATTAAACGCTAATCGGTGAACGTCACCGCAAAAAATGTCCACATCTGTGTTTGCATGCAGGCCAGCTGCGTGGCCACTGTTTGGTCTTTTGTTGCACATTTCAGACATGTCTCGTTAAATAGCCTTTAAGAGAATACCGTAAAATCCCAAATAAGCGCCGTAGCGTTTATTGATTTTAAGTGAGCCTAACTGCGGCAGTTATTAGAAAGCGGCGCTAATTGGTTTTTTAAAACTTTCTTGCTAGTTTTACTACGAATTTAGATTTGATAGCCAAATTGCCCTAAAATGTGCCATAAAAATGTATGCAATAACTTGGCATAATTGTGAAACTGCGGCGCTTATAAACTTTAACAGCTTCAAGATGCGGAGGTTATTGGACGGCGGCACTCATTGGAGAATATACGGTTTTTGCATTCACACTTTGATCAAAATCGTTTTGTAGTCCGATTTTTTCAAACATACACCCTTGACATGTGTCACCATATTAAACCAATAGCCAGCCCTATGTTTGCATGCAAGCCAGTTGCATCGTTAGCGCTTGGTTTAATTAATTGGTATACATTATGTACATTATGTGTACATTATGAACATGTCTCATTTGCTAGTCATTTTCAGACAGAGTTCATGAACCAGTACTCGTTACCCGGATAATGGACAATGACGGGTATTTGCGATCACTAAACTCAAAAATCTGACGAATAAATTTTGCCTCAAGTGAAGTACGTTCTCGCCGCAAACGACGAAAAAAAATCTTTTGCTGTAACTTTTGTTTTAAGGCGAATCTTCACTTTAAAAAGCATGTAAGGGCTTATCAAAGCACCGAAAGTTATATAGGGGGCCGTTTGTTTAGTTCTGTTCTCACTTGAGCTTTGACAGTTGAACCGAGAAGCACTCTCTCGCTCCATCTTTCTTTGCAATCTTGTATCTACACTTGAATAATGGCACAGGCGATGTTATCATTTGTAGCCAACTCTCTTCGACCAACGCCAAGCAATAAGTCCGAATATGATATTTGGTCGCACGGCTTTCAGGCGTTGGTTTCTATCGATCTCTCCCGATTGCCGAGAAAACGCAAGTTTTCCTCAGTCGAATCTGACTGCGTTCCTGACGTGCAGAAGGCGAGTAAACGGAAATGCGTGAGCAAGCCGCAGGAGACCAGACATACAGGCCTGAGTGATTGCTCGAGCGAGGAGGAAGATAAGGATGAACTGCGAGCAGAGGTAGAGCAGATATTTTCTAAATATCGATTCGGCTCGCCATCCTACCGAGACTCCAGCGATGATGACGAGAAAGAGAACAAGTCTTCGTTCTCGAATTCCCTGGTGAGTATGCCCAAACCTAAGGCGCAGCCGAGACTAACTTTTAATTGTCGAGCGTAAGCGAAGACTAAGGCACAACAATTTCGATTCTTGTACGGGTAACTCCTCCTACATTTCTCAACCGATTTGCATCAAATTTTGCAAAAGTCCTTAGAATACCTTGCAGATGTGCCGTTTGACCTTGGTTTTTGCCAAAACTGTTTTTTTAAGTATACCTGCCGAACAAATTTCAGATTGAAAAAGTCCAAGCCTGAATTCCCATTGTTGGGTCTCAATGTCCAACAATGAGTGCAACAATGGAAATGGGAAATTTGGTCACTGAGAGGATTGTGGGCGTCGGTTAGGATAGGGTTAGGTTAGGTTTAGGTGGTTAGGGGGGTGTGGGCGTCGGTTAGGATAGGGTTAGGTTAGGTTTAGGTGGTTAGGTGGGTGTGGGCGTCGGTTAGGATAGGGTTAGGTTAGGTTTAGGTGGTTAGGTGGGTGTGGGCGTCGGTTAGGATAGGGTTAGGTTAGGTTTAGGTGGTTAGGCAGGTGTGAGCGTCGGTTAGGTTAGGTTTAGGTGGTTAGGGAGGTGTGGGCGTCGGTTAGGATAGGGTTAGGTTAGGTTTAGGTGGTTAGGGAGGTGTGGGCGTCGGTTAGGATAGGGTTAGGTTAGGTTTAGGTGGTTAGGGAGGTGTGGGCTTCGGTTAGGATAAGTTTAGGTTGGGTTTAGGTGGTTAGATAGGTGTTTTTGCTTACACTCGACTTTTCCCCATAATGCCAATTTTGGGGACATTACTTTCAAAATAAATTCAAAGGCTTCAAATTTAGCACCCGCAGGGTCCCACTAGTAATAAAAATGATAAGAGAAAACATTAATTTGGCCATTAAAAATATTGAAACTAGCCATAAAAATAATTAATTTGTACCATAATGAACGTGGTCATAAGCAGAATTATTTTTACCATAGATATAATGAAATCGGCAATAAATGTTATTAAATTGGCCATAGATACAAAATAGTCAAATTAAGTTAAAAAATACTTAATATCAAATTCATTAGATGATAAAATGGGGTAAAAATCATTTTCTAGATAGAGCTTGAGTAGATTTAGGTGGTCGACCAGGTTTTCGCTCGCCAGCCAACAAATTAGTAGCCTTGGTTTCTGGTTTGACCTTGAAATGTTTCTCTTTTACAGCCACAACCACCACGTGCTTGCATGATCTCTTCTTAAAAATACATAACCAATCAAAAATCAAAATCTGTTACGACATACTTGACCACATTCATCATTTCGGTCATTTAAGACTTATCATTATCAGATGGCAGTAACCTTGGCAACTCTGCCTCTGTAAAAAATTGATGATTTTCTTTTGGAACAGGTCTGTTCCTAGTTTTGGTATGAGAAGACATTGTCGATGTAACTTTTGGTTGAATACAGAATCAAGTTCAATAGTTCACTGTCAATCATATGATGCTATGAATGGTATAAACAGAGACAGAGACGATTGAACAAGGTTCGAGCATATCAACACAAACGCAAACAGGACATGAGACTAATGGCCAACTGAGAACACAATATACCAGCGGTGCCCTAACTGAGGCTATTTAGCCATTTTGACTATTTTGAGTTTTTGAAATCACAAAATAATTTTTACACGTGGGTAAAAATAACACTTCCTTTTTGCAACCCTGTTTCCTTTTACGATTAGTGGAGACAAATTCGACATTAAATCAAATGCCAATAAAGACAACGTATACAAAGCCCGTCTCGTCGCACGTGGATTCACTCAAGAACTGGGTGTGGATTATAGCGAAACTTATGCAAACGTTGCCCATCCAGCTTCTGTAAGGACTTTCCTCACAATGGTCGCAAAGATGAATTATCACAAATTGATGTGAAATCGGCATTCTTGAACTAAAAGAAAGGATTCTCATGTATCCACCAATTGGTTACAGAAAGGGAAACATGGTCTGAGAGTTGAAGAAAGCGGTGAATGGCCTAAAACAAGCCAGTTGTGAATGGGAAAAAACTGGCTGATTTCTTAATATCAATTGGGTGCAAGGGGAAAGATGTATTTTCAAGAAAGATCAAATCTACATTGTCAACTATGTTGATGACGCACTCATCGCAGCACCAGACCAATAGCAAATAAAGCAAGTAATCGCCAGCTTTAAATCGAGATTTACGAACCACGAAATTGGCGAACCAGTGCGGTTCCTTGATGTTAACATTGAACGTGATCGAGCCAAGAAAATATTTTATTTATCCCAGACTGATTATATCCAAAGAAGTTTGACCCGTTTTGGACTTGCAAATTGTAAAACCAGAGATCGAATTGATAAATTTGTCCATGTTGTGAACTCGAAGAAGTGGAAGAAAGGGCCAATACAAGAAATGATTGGGTGTTTACAGTTTCTTGCCTGTCGCACTCGTCCAGATATCGTGTACATTACTAACCGTCTTAGCCAGGAAATTACAAATCCGACACAACATCTCGCGGACAGTGTGAAAACGGTTTGGAAGTACCTGAAAGCTACAAAAGACCACGCGATTGCATTGGGTGATAGAGACGACAGTGACATTGTTATGTCAGTGGATGCAAGCTTCATGCAAGAGACTCGCAGTCGTTCACGAAGCGGATGTATCGTAAACCTTTTTGGTTCACCTATCTTCTGGCAATCTCAAGCACAAGACATTCAGGCCCTATCCACAGCTAAGGCCGAATTAAATGCTTTGGTTACATCAGTACAGGAACTTGACTGGATTCGACCACTGGTGGAAAGTTTCGAGGTTGAAACCAAACCAATCATACTAGAGGACAACCAAGCAGTCATCGCAATCGTTGAAAAAACAAAAGAAGAAAAAGTTCCAGGTCAGAAGTGACTACATTTGCGACCGAATCGAACGCGGTGATATTTCCATAATCGAATACCAACCGAGCGATGAACAACCAGCCGATGCCCTCACCAAGGCACTCATCGGTGATTTGATAAAGTGCCATTTGTCGATGTTTGCAAAGCTATGGCTCTCGGTGCTTTGATAAAGTGCCATTTGTCGATGTTTGCAAAGCTATGGCTCTCGGTGCTTTGATAAATAGCCATTTATCGATGTTTGCAAAGCTATGGCTCTCTGTGCTTTGATAAAGTGCCATTTGTCGATGTTTGCAAAGCTATGGCTCTCGGTGCTTTGATAAAGTGCCATTTGTCGATGTTTGCAAAGCTATGGCTCTCGGTGCTTTGATAAAGTGCCATTTGTCGATGTTTGCAAAGCTATGGCTCTCGGTGCTTTGATAAAGTGCCATTTGTCGATGTTTGCAAAGCTATGGCTCTCGGTGCTTTGATAAAGTGCCATTTGTCGATGTTTGCAAAGCTATGGCTCTCGGTGCTTTGATAAAGTGCCATTTGTCGATGTTTGCAAAGCTATGGCTCTCGGTGCTTTGATAAAGTGCCATTTGTCGATGTTTGCAAAGCTATGGCTCTCGGTGCTTTGATAAAGTGCCATTTGTCAATGTTTGCAAAGCTATGGCTCTCGGTGCTTTGATAAAGTGCCATTTGTCGATGTTTGCAAAGCTATGGCTCTCGGTGCTTTGATAAAGTGCCATTTGTCGATGTTTGCAAAGCTATGGCTCTCGGTGCTTTGATAAAGTGCCATTTGTCGATGTTTGCAAAGCTATGGCTCTCGGTGCTTTGATAAAGTGCCATTTGTCGATGTTTGCAAAGCTATGGCTCTCGGTGCTTTGATAAAGTGCCATTTGTCGATGTTTGCAAAGCTATGGCTCTCGGTGCTTTGATAAAGTGCCATTTGTCGATGTTTGCAAAGCTATGGCTCTCGGTGCTTTGATAAAGTGCCATTTGTCGATGTTTGCAAAGCTATGGCTCTCGGTGCTTTGATAAAGTGCCATTTGTCGATGTTTGCAAAGCTATGGCTCTCGGTGCTTTGATAAAGTGCCATTTGTCGATGTTTGCAAAGCTATGGCTCTCGGTGCTTTGATAAAGTGCCATTTGTCGATGTTTGCAAAGCTATGGCTCTCGGTGCTTTGATAAAGTGCCATTTGTCGATGTTTGCAAAGCTATGGCTCTCGGTGCTTTGATAAAGTGCCATTTGTCGATGTTTGCAAAGCTATGGCTCTCGGTGCTTTGATAAAGTGCCATTTGTCAATGTTTGCAAAGCTATGGCTCTCGGTGCTTTGATAAAGTGCCATTTGTCGATGTTTGCAAAGCTATGGCTCTCGGTGCTTTGATAAAGTGCCATTTGTCGATGTTTGCAAAGCTATGGCTCTCGGTGCTTTGATAAAGTGCCATTTGTCGATGTTTGCAAAGCTATGGCTCTCGGTGCTTTGATAAAGTGCCATTTGTCGATGTTTGCAAAGCTATGGCTCTCGGTGCTTTGATAAAGTGCCATTTGTCGATGTTATGTGGGCCTGTCCTCGGTCTGCCTTGATTTTGAAAATTGCCATTTTCGCTCTCTGATTTGTGCGGGAAAGCTTACCATCGCTTGCATTAATCTGATAGAACTAATCTGCCATTTGTAACGGCGCATTGTGCTGGATTTTTCGCCATTTCTAGTCTGCCCGGTCGATCGGGAAACAGTGCACAAGACAGTGCTGAACTATTTGCAATTGAAGGGATGAGTGTGTGCCTGAGTTAAAAGTTGATTTTATGTTAGTAGCGTGCAGCAATATACTGCCCTACTTGGTTTGCTTTTCTTTCTGTCGGATAGTCAGCAGCATTATTCATCCACAAAACGTCATTACGTCAGCCAAAGCCGTTGCCTTATTCAGTTGAGAATCTCTCTCGCTGTCGACTATTTTGAATATTAGGCCAGCGCAAATGTTTGTGTATGGCACAGACATTTATTTTCAATGGCATGCTGTGGAGAAACTTTATATTCTGTATTTACTCGTTTAATTCTTCTTGTTAAACGCTTTTTTTGCCGTGGAGATGAATGTGTCCATTGGCAAAGGCACTGAAAGACAACACCATTGACACTATATTAAGCCAATAAACACTATATAGGTTTGGATGCATGCCAGCTGCATCGCCACTGTTTGGTCCTTTAGTGTTCATTTGGGACATGTCTCGTAAAATAGCCTTTAAGGAAATATATATAAATTCACACTTTGATCGAAATAATTCTATCGTCTGATTATATCAAAATGCATCCATTTGACATGTATTACCATAGTAAACTTATAACCAACTCTATGTTTGCATGCCGGCCAGCTGCATTGCCAACGCTTTCCCCTTATAAAGTGTACATTTGAGATTGATGTTTGTTATCATCTTTATTAGTTATTATATATAAACCAATGAGTCATGAGTCAGGAGACAGCTTTTGTAACCGATTCAATTGGGCTTCTTTTGGCCACTCAGAGATAACAGAAATGTTAGAGAGAAATGAATTTTATTCATGGACAGGTAGAAACATTTGTTGGGTATGAAAGTTAAAAAATATCATATATTATATATTAATATTATTAGAATTTAAGTTTGGTGATAACATATGATATGATAACATGATGCTTGTTCATCATCAGAGACATGGTCGGCTAGAGAATCATCGCTTTCGAATCCATCCATTGTTTTCCAACATAGAAATCAGTATGTTGTTTATGTTACGTTTTGCGAAGTCCATCATCTTAACGACTTCAGCGCGAATAACCATATTCATAGATTTAATAATCGCGGTCTTTTGCTCTTCCGGCATCGAATAGGCTTCTAAGACATATTCCGAAGAGATATGAAAAGACTGGATAATTTCTTTTCAAATCCTTTGTAGTCTTCTTCAAAATCAAGTAACATTATGAGAACATTTTCTTTTTTCGACATCGCCATGCTTGAAATGAAATGATTGGACACGCAGGTCGGATTCGTTTCAGGTTTGAGGTTGCAGTTCGTTGGTTTCAGATTGAAATCGTAATCGAAAATGAAATCGAAACGTGAGCAAACGTGACGGTTCTTGTTGCCAACAATGACCATTGCACTTTTTTTGCTCTAGACAAGGCGACATTGATTCTTTGTGGGTGGTTCAAAAAGCCTAAATCCTCGATTGTTGTTCGGACTGTGCTTACAATCTGTCACCAGATTCCACTCGCGACCTTGAAAGGCGTCCACATTGCCAACATTGACATTCTTGTCAATCCCATCGAAAAAAATCGTTCCATTTTGGACACTCCATATATAGGGTTCTCTTCTCCCTATTTTCTTTTCCGTCCTCCATTCCGTCCACCTTTGTAATTACGTCGTCGTCGAAATAATTGGGTTTTCCATTAATTATGTCGAGTATCAAATTGGTTTGGTCCTTATAAAAAGAAACAATTCCGAGTTTGACTTTTTTGAATTCGGGTTTGTGGTTACTTTCGACAAATTCTAATAAATTAAAATAAAACAGTTAATTAAACAAATAAATAATAAAAGTATAACTTACTGTAAAGTTCCACAAGTAGAGCAACAATGCAAATTGCCTCCTTTAAATTGGACTTGCTTCCTCCTGGGGATGTGACTTCTTGACCATTCGTTAGATCAAAGAACATATCACTCCATGGTCAAACATTCTTATGGATAAACAAAAGGTTGTTCCGAATAAGGGAAGAGTTGTTGTTTTGCTTAAAGTCAAGCTGCTGCTGTCAACCAACAATAGAGACACTAGATGCAGCTTGAATAGCTTCCAAAGTAGATGGCCCCACATCCATTTCTTCCACACTTGAGTCCGAACTGATGGAAATGGTTCCGGGAGAGGTTGGGTCTCCAGCACCAGTCCAAATGGGCATGTTGACTCAAGCATTAAAGTGCGACACGTAATAATAAAACCAGGAAAATTTTCAACTGGACTCTATCGATTCGAAAAGAGCAGCGGCATTCAAAGTTGTGGAATCCATGACTAACCTTGAACGGACGCGCAGGTCGGGCTCAAAGGTTCAATTCGTATCGTAAATAATAGGAAATCCGTACTCGAAAATGATTGAAAAAGGTGTTCAGAACAGAGGTGAAGGTGAGTGAGGTTCTGCGAAAGGTGAGGCGATCACTCGAGTGAGGAGAGTGAAGTGAGAGAGTGCTGCGAAATCAGCAAGTGCGTACTCAAAAGTGCGAAACAGAAAATAGAAAAAGAACAAACGCAAACTCCATTCATAAAGATTGTTACTCTGCATTTTCGAACTTGAGACACTAGCACCACACGCTGTATAGAGCAGTGCCGCTACTACACGGTGCGCGCTTTTGTTGTCATTTGGTGTTTGTGGTCACTTCCCAACCAATTTCAAGATCAGTGAAAATGTGCATTGGCAAAGGCACTGAACGACAACACCATTGACACAATATTAAGCCAATAGACACTATATAGGTTTGGATGCATGCAAGCTGCATCGCAACTGTTTGGTCCTTTAGTTTACATTTCTGACATGTCTCGTAAGATCGCCTTTAAGGGAATATTTACATTCACACTTTGATCGAAATCATGAATCCATTTGACATGTATTACCATATTAAACTAATAACCAACTCTATGTTTGCATGCCGGCCAGCTGCATCGCCACCGCTTGGCCCTTATAAGGTGTACATTTGAGATATGTTTTTAAGTTAGAATTTTTGTAAACCTATACCCTCTTTGCATGCAAATAGTGGTCCAAAATACTGATATCACGAGTGTGACATTGTGACGTTTGAAACATACTGCCTTCAACGAGACATTTGTATTTCGCTTCCATAGAGATGCGTGATGTTCCTTATCGTTCTATTCGTTTTCTTTTTTACGAGTACTGGCGTTTTATCACATTCCCTACAAGATTCAACTTATTCTACGTTTTACTTATCTGTGTTTTGTGAATTTATCTATAGAATCAAGTAAAAAGTGTTAAGATAGAATCTAAGTTAGGTGTAAATATATTCATATGATATAAGTTCAATCTTATCAATCTCTGATAAAAGTTCATATGTCATCGAAGATAGAGGAAAACCATTGGTTACCTCGAACACTGATTTGAGTAGGCATTTTGTTGAGGAGTTAATAAAATCATGCGAAGTTGGTGTTAAGTTTTAGTGAACAATCGATCCACCGAACAAGCGAAGAAGACAACAGACAAAGGTGTACTGCCATTTTAAGTCTGTGTTGGTCAAATTTAACCTCAAAATATTCATTTGTTATCGCCTCGAATGTGGCATTGATTGAGTAAAAAATGAAACAATCCGATTCCAACAATTGCAAAAATGGATCAATTTAATACAATCTTCGATATTCTTGATCGTTTCAACAATCCTTGTACATTGGATTCTTATATCAAACTCAAAATAAAGACCAATCACTAACATGAAACGCACTCTCGAGGTTCTCACTGAATCTTGATTCGGTTGACGAGAGATGCTGGCTCTTTTGGTTCAATCGTCACTGACCATCATCCTCAAACAGGACAAAAAGTTGGCCGTCAAGCTCATACTTTGCAAGTTCACCCATCCAGAGCTTGTCGAGCTGGTGCACGAACGGAGTGCTCGTGCCAGAAGGGCACATTTTGATCTAACTACGTGGACTATCTGGCCCTCCTGGTATGGAAAGAAACAACCAGATGCTTACCAGAGCAACCAGAAGATCACAATCGTCACGTTTGATGAAACAAAAATGCCGTCAAAACTTATGGTGAAATGTGTGAACTTTGAATTAGATCGCTTTAACAAGAAAAAGATGAACGAACAATTCTGGAAATACGAAACTGAGAAACATTTTTCATATACAGTGGGGATTCCAGGGATGGAGACACAAGAAGCTTATTTCACAAAGGCGTATGAACTTTATGAAACTTTTAATCCATCTAAAATTAATCGAAACCCTTCGAATTCACGTCTACATCTGAATCCCAACAACATGTACGTCTCGTATACTAAAGCCGCAATTCATAATCTCATCATGTGTTCTGAGTTACTACCGAGTAGTGTTGATCATGTGGCTCTCATACAAACACGTACCAATTTATGTATAAAAATAATGAACTTGCAATCACGGGGGTGCAATATCGTGCAAGGGCCTAGGCGTAGACCGAATTCATGTAGTCAAATATTATCAA
This sequence comes from Rhizoglyphus robini, assembly GCA_023373905.1. Lineage (NCBI taxonomy): Eukaryota > Metazoa > Arthropoda > Arachnida > Sarcoptiformes > Acaridae > Rhizoglyphus > Rhizoglyphus robini. Next base: position 955,418 of record JAKIJQ010000014.1, read on the forward strand.
AAAGCGAACAAATGAGACATGTTCATAATGTACACCTAATGTAAAGACCATGCGTAGGCGATGCAACTGGCCTGCATGCAAACATAGAGCTGACTATTGGTTATTAATATGGTGACACATGTCACGGGAGTACGTTTGAAAAAGACGGACGATTAAACGATTTCAATCGAAGTGTGAATGCAAATCTAACGAGACATGTCAGAAATGTGAACCAAAAGACCAAACAGTGGCGGTGAAGATGGCCTAAATGTAAGCATAGAAGTTGCCTTATCGAACCGTACTATTGAAACGAACGAATTGGTGTTTAATGCGAAAATATTTGGGTATAGCACTGTCTTCACTTTTGACCAAGACCGTCCTCCAATTGTTGGTGGGTTAAATCTGAGCTCTCTCCTCCGAGGTTTACGAAAATTGTTTTTTAGCCCACTTCCATACACATACGATGACGAACAAATGACAACAAGTCATTATGAACTTGATGATTATGAAGAAAATGAAAATAATGATGAGAATCGATATGGAATTATCATTTCTCAAGGAAAAGCTCGAGCCCTCATGCGCCGCGATAAGAGATTCTTCTTGTTCGATTCCCATCATGTCAATTACGATGGTCGTACTACCAAATATGATGAAAATATTGTAACTGGATCATCAGCTATTTTTGAAGTCAATTCACTTGAGGAGCTCGGAAAAAAATTTCTTCATGTTTCTCACTTCAAATCATCATCACGCTTTCCAATTGATGATAGTGTTGTCCGCAATCAATTTTCAATTGATCCTTTTTCCTGCGAAATGACTGAAGATGCTAATGCCAGCAAAAACAAAGAATCAAACGATCTCGAATTTGCACCAAACGATCCTGAAACGGCACCAAGCCATCCGAAATCACCTATGATGTTCCTCGGAGAAAAGGTAGACAAGTATTTTGCTCCAAAAATCTCGATCTACAACAGACCCTTTATGCCTCAACATCCTGGTATAGAACTATCCAAACTCGACATTGATGTCAATAATCAAATCTTAATGTCGATTCACGACAATGTACTTGAGTCGTATACTATTGATGGAATCATTTACCATTAAACATATGAATCCAAGAAGAAGTAATTTTATCATTACAAGTGTATGGACTACAGAAACTTCACTCCTCATTGTATGGCGCCCTTAAAGAAGAGCATAAACAATCCCAAATTGAAAATTTCTAATGGAGTCGCTCACCAATGTATTGTTGATCCTAAATCGGGCGAAATTGTTCTTCGAGTTGATGATATAGATTTTATGGCTCACAAGAATATTCTCAACACTCGTTCCCCGGTATTTGGTGCAATGTTTGAACATAATTTAAATGAAACCAAACAAAATCTTGTTGTCATTATCGACGTGGATGCCTATACTTTCCGGCAATTGTTGAAATTTATTTACACAGGAAAGATTGCTATTGGAGATATAACAACCGAGTTGTTGTCTGCTGCTGATAATTTAAGATTTTGTCTATTTTGTGAATATCGTTTAAATATGAATTAACGATTCATTGCAATTTACATATTATTGCAGTACCAACTCGATACACTGAAGTCAATCTGTGAACATCGCCTAAGTGAATTTCTTGAAATAAAGAACGTGGCTCTTGTGTTGATGATTGCCGACATGCACAGTGCCAATCATCTCAAGATTAAGTGCATTCATTTTATCAACAAAGACAACAATTCGGCTCAAGTGATAGCCACTCAAGGATGGAAGGACCTATTCTCAGTCCGGCCCGAGCTGTTGGGTCAGTTGTATGAAGATTTAGTATTCAAATTCAAAAATTCAAATTAATAATAAATTGTAATTATATAGTAAATGAGAAATCGTTGTCCGTTAATTAGTCCCAATATCATGGTATTGGGATGTGTGAAATCTCGATTCATTTACTAAATCTCAATTTTATAATCTATTTTTTGTCTGAATCATCGGACAAATTGTCGGGTAATGTCAACAGATACAATGCCGAAATAATATGATGGGTATTGGACAAATTTTGCATATTTCGGTCAATAACCAACTAAGCTGACAAGTTCGCTACGTTTCATTGCTCTCTACAATGCGACTAAGTGAACAATCGAGGCCACCATAATGCAGTTGTCCGAAAATTCAACGGGAAGCAATGCCAAATGATGAAAGACATTGAGTATGATCATTTGGATCACAATAGGCTCAATATCCGATGAACCGGAAATGTTTTTGGTCCATTTTCGAGATTTCCCACATCCTAATATCATGATATTAGGATGTATCTTTTCAAATTTACCTGTTTATTAGCGATTATATAATCTCTTTATTGTCTGAATCATTTGACAAATTGTCGGTAACATCAATAGGACACAGTGCCAAAATAATATGATGGGTATTGGACAAATTTTGCATATTTTGGTCAAAATAACCAACTAATGTCTCGAAATCGTTGACCCTATTATCATTACGTTCTTTATGACGGGTGTCAAAATTTGTTTACAAGTTCACTCAGTCACTTTCACTCCGTTGGCGTCTCCGTTCACTCGTGCTCTCGTGTCATTTTCGTGTCCTGTGTTTTAAGCCTTGCTATCGCATATATCGCTATTGCATTGGATAGTATCCAAGTCTCTTTTCAAGTCTCTATTCCTCTGAGTAAAACATATGTAATTATTACTCTTATATTTTGTTTAATTTAATTTATATTTATTATCTATTTAGTTACCATTCAATTAAGCCCGACTTGAGCGTCGGTTTAAAAATGTCAACGAAACCTGAAATGAATCCGACCGGCGTGACAAGCAAGAACCATTGTCCTTATTGCTTCTATGCATTTTATAACAAAGAAAAGAATGAAAAAAACGAACCATCAACGATGCAATGATCTTTCCTTTCCGCAGAAATTATTTGGAAAAGATAGCTTTTGAAAGCTTTAATGACAAACAGAAAGAAGAGAAGAAAATTTTCATCGCGCGTTGGTTCTAATTTTATTTTAAATTTTATTTTGTTATCATATATATTATTATTAAAATTCACGGCCTCAGTGTCATGATATTGGGACCTGGGATGTCTCGAAATCGTTAACCCTATTAGCATGACGTTCTTTATGAAGGGTGTCAAAATTTGTGGCTTTGTTTACAATTAGTTCACTCACTCACTTTTCACTCTGTTGGCCGTCTCGTTCACTCGTGCTCTCGTGCTCTCGTCATTTTCGATTTCATTTTCGTTTACGATTTCATTCTGTCGCTCCTTACGATTCAACTTTATTGCCCGACCTGTGTGTCCGCATTAAGCTTTGCTATCCATTGGATAGTATCCAAGTCTCTTTTCAAGTCTCTACTCTTCTGAGTAGAACTTACGTAATTACTCTTATCTTTTGTTTAATTTTATTTATATTTGTAAATTCTGCCGAATTTTTATCGAAATTCTTTTGTTAATATTTTAATTGAATTTGAGATTGATTTTTACTTTGTAATTGACTATTTGTACTTTTAGCTTGAACTTTTCACTCTCAACCGAACACATTTGACATCTCTCTCCCTCACTATTTGCCACGGCCACCACTTTCAACCACTTTCGACCGCTAACGACTACTAACGTCCACCGCAACGCGACCTTTACCCTCACACATCCTGTTGCATCATCATCGTGCCTGTACGTGCCTGCCTGCCTGTGCAGTACATTTCTGTTTGTTATTATAAGCAAACGAACAAAAGTCGCTCCCTTTTCCTAAAATTTATGAGTTTTTCCTGCTAATTCGCCGAAATGTTATTTGACGTCTCTCTCCCTCACTATTGGCCTTGAATCGACCCTTCCTCTCTACAATCACCATTAGGACACCAACATTGATCGCCCCGTCTGCTTTGCCCCTAAATACACTTCTTTTTCACTTGTAATCTCATTCGATAGTTCGGTTTTAGCCACCGTCCTGAATGGACGTGTGTGCGCGCGTTCATGACCGGCTCAAGTTGTACTTTGAATTTGAGTCTTGAAATAGAAAATTAAATTTTATCAGTTGTCGAGTTGGCTGCTTGTTTATTTCCCTACCATATAGGGATAGTTCTGGCCCAAAAGTCTTTGTTCCAATTGGAACTTGGACACTAAGGTCAGACTATCTTTACATATTTATTATCTATTTAACTACGATTTCAATCTGAAACCAACGAAACCTGAAACGAATCCGACCTGCGTGTCAAGCATGGCGATGTAAAAAAAAGACAAGATTCTCAAAGTTTTGGTTGACTTTGAAGAAAAATACCAACCATTTAAAGCTTCAATTATCCGCTCGTTTCGTTTGTCTTCGGCAACGGTCTTAAATTACCATTCGATGCCGGTGGAGCAAAAGACTGTGCTTCTTAAATCCATCAATGTTCCTGGTGAACTTGCTAGGTTGATGTGCTTTTCAAAATTGAAAATGAAGGACATTCTGATCGCTATGTTGGTCATCAATCCCACTGCCAACAATTATTGTACTGATTTTATTGAAATGATATGTCATGGTGTCGTGTCCAATCCTGCGAACAATATTTGGCCGGAAGTTACGTGCTCGTCTCAGTGGAGGTGTTAATGTCAATATCGAAACTATAGAGCCGAACAAAGGTGAGAACATTGGTTCCAAAGATCGGACCCGACTTGCTCAAAGAGCAGAAGAGAGAGCCCTTCGCCAAATGTTACTTGGTTTAGAAGATGACTACAAAGAATTTCAAAAGAAATTATCCAGGCTTTTCATAAGTCTTCGGAATATGTCGTAAATTCCTATTCGATGCCAGAAAAAAAAGACCGCAATTATAAAATCTTTGGATATGGTTTTTCTCGCTGAGGTCGTTAAGATGATTGACTTCGCAAAACGTAACGTAAACAACATACTGATTGCTATGTTGGAAAACGATGGATGGATTCATCGAAACCGATGATACTCGACCATGTCTCTCATGATGAACATGCATCATGTTATCATATGTTATCCCCAATAAATGTTTCTACCTGTCCATGAATAAAATTCATTTCTCTCTAACATTTTATTTTATTTTGTTATCTGAATGGATTGCCCAAAAGAAAATTAATCGGGAAGCAATGCCAAATGATGAATGACATTGAGTATGATCATTTGGATCACAATAGGCTCAATATCAGATGAACCCGAAACGTTTCTGGTCCATTTTCGAGATTTCCCACATCCCATTACCTTGGTATTGGGATGTGTCAATAAAAAGAAATAATTTAATCCAGGCGACTTATTAGAAGATCGTTCAAACTTAGATTTTCCGAAAGTATTTTGAAATAAATCCTCAGCAATATCCTCTGATATTTTTTGCATTTTATGAGCTGGCATATCATTTTCTTCAACTTCAGAATCAGATTCAGATTCAGAATAGCTGAAATCAATATCCTATAAAAAACAGGTTTAGGATCACTATAAATGATTTTAACTATTTACCTCTCTCTTGGAGAAAATGCTTTCCATTTTGTGATGCCAATCAGGTAGGAGTTTAGAGTACTAGACTTTAAACGGACGCGTGGATCGAAAGTTGGAACGTAATAATAGCGACAGTGACCAACGCTGAGCAACGCTAAGTGAGTCAACTAACACAACACAACAACAAACTGACTATTTCTACACAAGAAGGCTTAAATGTCTAAATAGTTTCATTTTTCTGTGTCATTGTTTTGTTGTGAAATACCACTTCACTCATTTCACTCATTATAAAAAAATAGATTTAATCTCTGAACTTAGGTTCTATTTTACTTTTGCATCTAAAGTTCGACTCAAATACACATCAGCGGCTCTGAATAATGAGTTTCATCAAAAAACTCAAAAATTTGAACTCTTACGCGAACGCTATTCATGTCATGTTGAGTATACTGTACTTAATCCCGAAAGAAAAAGATACATTAAGGATATTCAAAAGCGTCTCTTATTTATGTTTGAGCTGATGAAACAAATCATCCACGTAAAATTGAACAAGAACTTTCGAAGTAACGAGCGCAAATCACTTCGAAAATCAGAAAAATACACCATTGAATTGTTCTCGAAAGCTTTTGACTTGGTTGATCGAATTTCTGAGCTTGATGAATTTCAACACTTGGTGGACGAATTTCAAACCCTCGTAAATGGCTTTGACGATGAAGTCCGTTATATCAATCGTGATTGCACTATCTTCGAAAATGAGCATGAAAGAATTCTCAAATTTAAGAAGATAGATTAATATAATTTTTATTTTTTATTTTAATAAATATATAAATTTTGTTAAGAATTCAGTAACAATCTTTATGAAGGGACACCAATTTGGTCACTGGTCACTGGTGCTTTTCATGGTGCTCAATGAGCTGCACTGCTCATTCATGTTTCTCTCTCTCTCTCTCTCTCTCTCTCTCTCTCTCTCTCTCTCTCTCTCTCTCTCTCTCTCTCTCTCTCTCTCTCTCTCTCTCTCTCTCTCTCTCTCTCTCTCTCTCTCTCTCTCTCTCTCTCGGTCAGGCATTTTCCCGTGATACTTCAACCTTTTGGCCCGATTTGAGTGTCCGCTGAAAGGGTATTTTGGGATTTATCAATATAACTTTCTTGTTGGCATTGACATTGTGAACAAGAAGAACATTCGCAACTCAAGTTCGACTCAAATACACATCAGCGGCTCTGAATAATGAGTTTCATCAAAAAGCTCAAAGATTTGAACTCTTACGCGAACGCTATTCACATCATGTTGTGTATACTGTACTTAATCCCGATGGGAGAAGCAGAATCCGTGAGAAAAAGACTCATTGGGGTTATTCAAGAGGGTCTCTTATTTACGTTTGCGCTGATGAAACAAATCATCCACGCAAAATTGAACAAGAACTTTCGAAGTAACGAGCGCAAATTACTTCGAAAATCAGTAAAAATACACCATTGAATTGTTCTCGAAAGCTTTTCAGAAATAGATTAAACTGATCCTATCGAAATCGAAATATGTATGGTATGCCGCTAAAAATAATCAAGTTATGGGGAGGAGGGGTTTAGCTATGGTTTAATGGTTTTAATGAGCCCATCCGTCCTCGCGCAGCTCGCGGTATTCAATTCAACGACGACATCGAAACTGTGCCAATCCCTGCTCGTCCAGCTCGTGGTGTCCGATTCAATGATGAGATCGACATAGTGGAAATCCCTGCCCTTTGTGAACCATCAAGTCCTAGTGAGCACTCTAATGCGTCAACCTCTTCGCTTCGCCCGATGCTTGAACAACCCCGACGACGAAGCCCCCAGGTCTGGACTGAGATGTCATGGTACTCGTTGGAGTCTCAGGACACTGGTGACTCGCTCCTTTGCACTCTGGCCTTTGTTGAATCGGTGGAGCTCTTCTTCAATCAGAGCATGTTCGATCAAGAGCGGGCCCCTCAAGATTACGATCCAACTGAGTAATTGTATACGTACTACAGTGATTGCCCCATAGGGGAGCTTATGTACATTCTTTCATACACAGACACTATTGTTACACACTTGTCAAATTCTCTACTATCTACACTGGACACACTTAAGTTCAAATCCTTTTGCTTTTTTATGGATCCACTTAGGTTCTTTAACTTGTACTTCTATTCCATTTCCAATTTTTTACCTCATTTTCTAATATCTTGTATTCTTGTTTATTGAATAAGCTCGGTAATCACCTGTACTCTAATATAACATAATAAAATGAATTTTCACTAATTTGTCATTTATGTTTGATTGGTTGACAAACTAGAGCGATAACGTAACTTGTCCAGTTCGGGTTATTACAAAATTCAGTGTTACACTTTGACAGATCAGGTGCACAGTTTAGATATTGTCACAGTCTCAGAGTTGGTTGTGTGAACAAACAACATAACCATACAAGTGACAGTTGTGCCATGTGTTGTTGGTTGAGGAAAACGGAACCTAAAAGAGCACAGATGTTCAAAAACACAACAATTTGTTCCATTTGGAACTGTGATGTCCTGCAAGTTTCTAAGTGTGCGGGATCTGTTCTCCTCGTTATTCTGAACATTGCTGACTATCTATTTACATTCTAACTCACATCAACTGAAAGAGCAACTAATTATGTAAATACTACTGCCTAATCATTTTATTATTAAAAGGTCAAATATTCATCATTGTCTGATGAGGACTCACTAAGAACAAGATCATCTTCCAAAACAACTTTTTTGCAAGGTACAGGAATGGCCTTTGCAATCAAACTGCCAAGACTCGGCATTGAGGAGGCACTGGAATTGATTTTGTTCGGGACAGGACATACCTTTGGCTTAACCAAAGTTTTATATCTGCGAGTTCTAGTAACTCTCGGCTTCGGTTTAGGTAGGTTCACCAGGGAATTCGAGAACGAAGACTTGTTCTCTTTCTCGTCATCATCGCTGGAGTCTCGGTAGGATGGCGAGCCGAATCGATATTTAGAAAATATCTGCTCTACCTCTGCTCGCAGTTCATCCTTATCTTCCTCCTCGCTCGAGCAATCACTCAGGCCTGTATGTCTGGTCTCCTGCGGCTTGCTCACGCATTTCCGTTTACTCGCCTTCTGCACGTCAGGAACGCAGTCAGATTCGACTGAGGAAAACTTGCGTTTTCTCGGCAATCGGGAGAGATCGATAGAAACCAACGCCTGAAAGCCGTGCGACCAAATATCATATTCGGACTTATTGCTTGGCGTTGGTCGAAGAGAGTTGGCTACAAATGATAACATCGCCTGTGCCATTATTCAAGTGTAGATACAAGATTGCAAAGAAAGATGGAGCGAGAGAGTGCTTCTCGGTTCAACTGTCAAAGCTCAAGTGAGAACAGAACTAAACAAACGGTCACCTATATAACTTTCGGTGCTTTGATAAGCACTTACATGCTTGTCAGCCAGCATTGACCACGCAATGATGACCGAATTAGTAATGTTCTATTTGCTGACTAACAGCGCTCTATTTAATGTCTGTCAATGGTTAGCCTGAGCTATGCATTAATGAGTCGCGAACTTTTATTTTTATTTTTATGTAACTATGACAAGTGATCAATTTTCTATGTAAAGACACTTGCGAATTAAACTATCTGATATCAAGTCGATCGCCTTCCCTTGCCTGTACTGAGACGTCCCATCACCCTAAGTTTACATGCTTTTTGAAGCGAAGATTCGCCTTAAAACAAAAGTTACTGCAAAAGCTTTTTTTCCTCGCTTGCGGCGAGAATGTACTTCTCTTGAAGCAAAAATTTATTCGTCAGATTTTTGAGTTTAGGGATAGCAAATAGCCGTCATTGTCCATTATCCGGCTAAGGAGTACTGGATCATGAACTCAGTGTGACGGCAAATACTCTCAAAATTGCGAACAAATGAGACATGTTCATAATGTGCATGTGATAAATCCGTTAAATTTACCTTACTAAAATTAACCTAAAATTATAAATTAACCTAAATTCCATCAATTTGCCTTTTGTCTTTCAAGGGCAATCAAAATAGACAGTCAATCGTCCTATTTTCTCGTTTCGTTAGCATATGACTTGATTGTCACGTATTTCATAGGTTGTGCTTAGTAAACAAGTGATAACACATTTACTGATTGCCATTGAAGACCAGCAAACGCACAATATTTTAGGTTTTTCCAACTCGATCAAACATTAGATTTTGTCTTCTAACACGAACACTAGACACACACAACTTTTTCACATTTTCACAACGACAAAACGATTTTGATCAAAGTTTGAATGTAAATACCGCATATTCTCCAATAAATGCCGCCTTCCAATAACCGCCACATCTTAAGGCTGTTAAAATTTATAAGCGCCGCAGTTTCACAATATGCCAAGTTATTTCATTCATTTTCGTTTTATGGCACATTTTTGGGCAATATGGCTATCAAATCTAAATTCGTAGTAAAACTAGCATGAAAGTTTCTAAAAACAAATAAGCAACACATTCTAATAACAGCCGCAGCTAGGCCCAATTAAAATCAATAAGCGCAACGGCGCTTATTTGGGCTTTTAAGGTATTCTCTTAATGGTATATCTAACGAAACAAGATAAAACTGTGGCGACGCATCTGGCTTGCGTGGCCTATATAACAAAATGTGCAATTATAATGTGCAATGTTAATATTCATACTCGCTTGGTCCTTAATCAGAATTGTGACCAGGCACATGAACCGATCGGCAGAGTTACTACCGAGTAGTGTTGACCATGTACCACGATTTCAAACACAAACAAATATTCTCACAAAGACGAACTTAACAGACATGTACACATAAAAACCAAGCGACAGGGATGCAACTGGCCTGCATGCAAACACAGAAGTAGATGGAGGTGACGGTCACCGTTTAGCGTTTAATTTTTTTATGAAGAAATAATACTACTTAAGCGTGTGTAAAAATAAAGTACATACTCGTGACTGTACTCGGTACAGTGAGCTCGGTACTGATACTACTAGTATCAGAACGAGGGTGAGTTACGGTTACACTCAAACACACACACACTGATGTGGTGATGCTGAATGTTGTGCATTGTGACAAACCTGACAAAGATCGTTTTAAACAACCTTCATATACCAAATGCTCATTGGACACACACTCACACACACACACACACACACACTGATGTGGTGATGCTGAATGTTGTGCATTGTGACAAACCTGACAAAGGTCGTTTTAAACAACCTTCATATACCAAATGCTCATTGGACACACACTCACACACACACACACTGATGTGGTGATGCTGAATGTTGTGCATTGTGACAAACCTGGCAAAGGTCGTTTTAAACAACCTTCATATACCAAATGATCATTGGACACAGACACACACTCACACACACACTGATGTGGTGATGCTGAATGTTGTGCATTGTGACAAACCTGACAAAGGTCGTTTTAAACAACCTTCATATACCAAATGCTCATTGGACACAGACACACACACACACACTGATGTGGTGATGCTGAATGTTGTGCATTGTGACAAACCTGACAAAGATCGTTTTAAACAACCTTCATATACCAAATGCTCATTGGACACACACACACTCACTCACACACACACACACACACACACACACACACACACACACACACACACACACACACACACACTGATGTGGTGATGCTGAATGTTGTGCATTGTGACCAACCTGACAAAGATCGTTTTAAACAACCTTCATATACCAAATGCTCATTGGACACACACACACTCACTCACACACACACACACACACACACACACACACACACACACACACACACACACACACACACTGATGTGGTGATGCTGAATGTTGTGCATTGTGACAAACCTGACAAAGGTCGTTTTAAACAACCTTCATATACCAAATGCTCATTGGACACACACACACACACTCACACACACACTGATGTGGTGATGCTGAATGTTGTGCATTGTGACAAACCTGACAAAGGTCGTTTTAAACAACCTTCATATACCAAATGATCATTGGACACACACACACTCACACACACACTGATGTGGTGATGCTGAATGTTGTGCATTGTGACAAACCTGACAAAGATCGTTTTAAACAACCTTCATATACCAAATGATCATTGGACACACACTCACACACACACACACTAATGTGGTGATGCTGAATGTTGTGCATTGTGACCAACCTGACAAAGATCGTTTTAAACAACCTTCATATACCAAATGCTCATTGGACACACACACACACACACACACACACACACACACACACACACACACACACACACACACACACACACACACACTGATGTGGTGATGCTGAATGTTGTGCATTGTGACCAACCTGACAAAGATCGTTTTAAACAACCTTCATATACCAAATGCTCATTGGACACAGACACACACACACACACACTGATGTGGTGATGCTGAATGTTGTGCATTGTGACAAACCTGGCAAAGGTCGTTTTAAACAACCTTCATATACCAAATGCTCATTGGACACACACACACACACACACACACACACACACACACACACACACACACACACACACACACACACACACACACACACACTGATGTGGTGATGATGACTGTTGTGCATTGTGACCAACCTGACAAAGATCGTTTTAAACAACCTTCATATACCAAATGATCATTGGACACACACTCACTCACTCACACACACACACACTGATGTGGTGATGCTGAATGTTGTGCATTGTGACCAACCTGACAAAGGTCGTTTTAAACAACCTTCATATACCAAATGCTCATTGGACACACACACACACACACACTCACTGATGTGGTGATGCTGAATGTTGTGCATTGTGACCAACCTGACAAAGGTCGTTTTAAACAACCTTCATATACCAAATGCTCATTGTACACACACTCACACACACACACTGATGTGGTGATGCTGAATGTTGTGCATTGTGACAAACCTGGCAAAGGTCGTTTTAAACAACCTTCATATACCAAATGATCATTGGACACACACACACACACTCACACACACACACACACACACTCACACACACACACTCACACACACACACTCACACACACACTGATGTGGTGATGCTGAATGTTGTGCATTGTGACCAACCTGACAAAGATCGTTTTAAACAACCTTCATATACCAAATGCTCATTGGACACACACTCACTCACTCACTCACACACACACACACACTCCCACACACACACTCACACACACACACTCACACACACACTGATGTGGTGATGCTGAATGTTGTGCATTGTGACCAACCTGACAAAGGTCGTTTTAAACCACCTTCATATACCAAATGCTCATTGGACACACACTCACACACTCACACACACACTGATGTGGTGATGCTGAATGTTGTGCATTGTGACCAACCTGACAAAGATCGTTTTAAACAACCTTCATATACCAAATGTTCATTGGACACACACTCACTCACTCACACACTAATGTGGTGATGCTGAATGTTGTGCATTGTGACCAACCTGACAAAGATCGTTTTAAACAACCTTCATATACCAAATGTTCATTGGACACACACTCACACACACACACACTAATGTGGTGATGCTGAATGTTGTGCATTGTGACCAACCTGACAAAGATCGTTTTAAACAACCTTCATATACCAAATGTTCATTGGACACACACTCACTCACTCACACACACACACACTCCCACACACACACTCACACACACACACTCACTCACACACTGTTGTGGTGATGATGAATGTTGTGCATTGTGACCAACCTGACAAAGATCGTTTTAAACAACCTTCATATACCAAATGTTCATTGGACACACACTCACTCACTCACACACACTGATGTGGTGATGATGACAGTTCTGCATTGTGACCAACCTGACAAAGATCGTTTTAAACAACCTTCATATACCAAATGTTCATTGGACACACACTCACTCACTCACACACACTGATGTGGTGATGATGACAGTTCTGCATTGTGAACAACCTGACAAAGGTCGTTTTAAACAACCTTCATATACCAAATGTTCATTGGACACACACTCACTCACTCACACACACTGATGTGGTGATGATGACAGTTCTGCATTGTGACCAACCTGACAAAGATCGTTTTAAACAACCTTCATATACCAAATGTTCATTGGACACACACTCACTCACTCACACACACACACACACACTGATGTGGTGATGCTGAATGTTGTGCATTGTGACCAACCTGACAAAGATCGTTTTAAACAACCTTCATATACCAAATGTTCATTGGACACACACTCACTCACTCACACACACACACTCACTCACTCACACACACACACTGATGTGGTGATGCTGAATGTTGTGCATTGTGACCAACCTGACAAAGGTCGTTTTAAACTACCTTCATATACCAAATGCTCATTGGACACAGACACACACTCACTCACACACTGATGTGGTGATGATGACAGTTCTGCATTGTGAACAACCTGACAAAGATCGTTTTAAACAACCTTCATATACCAAATGCTCATTGGACACAGACACACACTCACACACACACTGATGTGGTGATGATGACAGTTCTGCATTGTGAACAACCTGACAAAGGTCGTTTTAAACAACCTTCATATACCAAATGCTCATTGGACACACACTCACACACACACACACACACTGATGTGGTGATGATGACAGTTCTGCATTGTGAACAACCTGACAAAGATCGTTTTAAACAACCTTCATATACCAAATGCTCATTCGACACACACTCACACACACACACACACACTGATGTGGTGATGATGACAGTTCTGCATTGTGAACAACCTGACAAAGGTCGTTTTAAACAACCTTCATATACCAAATGCTCATTGGACACACACTCACACACACACACACACACTGATGTGGTGATGATGACAGTTCTGCATTGTGAACAACCTGACAAAGATCGTTTTAAACAACCTTCACATACCAAATGCTCATTGGACACAGACACACACTCACACACTCACTCACACACTGATGCGGTGATGATGACAGTTCTGCATTGTGAACAACCTGACAAAGGTCGTTTTAAACAACCTTCATATACCAAATGCTCATTGGACACACACTCACACACACACACACACACTGATGTGGTGATGATGACAGTTCTGCATTGTGAACAACCTGACAAAGATCGTTTTAAACAACCTTCATATACCAAATGCTCATTGGACACACACTCACACACACACACACACACTGATGTGGTGATGATGACAGTTCTGCATTGTGAACAACCTGACAAAGATCGTTTTAAACAACCTTCACATACCAAATGCTCATTGGACACAGACACACACTCACACACTCACTCACACACTGATGCGGTGATGATGACAGTTCTGCATTGTGAACAACCTGACAAAGATCGTTTTAAACAACCTTCATATACCAAATGCTCATTGGACACAGACACACACTCACACACTCACTCACACACTGATGCGGTGATGATGACAGTTCTGCATTGTGAACAACCTGACAAAGATCGTTTTAAACAACCTTCATATACCAAATGCTCATTGGACACAGACACACACTCACACACTCACTCACACACTGATGTGGTGATGATGACAGTTCTGCATTGTGAACAACCTGACAAAGATCGTTTTAAACAACCTTCACATACCAAATGCTCATTGGACACAGACACACACTCACACACTCACTCACACACTGATGCGGTGATGATGACAGTTCTGCATTGTGAACAACCTGACAAAGATCGTTTTAAACAACCTTCATATACCAAATGCTCATTGGACACAGACACACACTCACACACTCACTCACACACTGATGTGGTGATGATGACAGTTCTGCATTGTGAACAACCTGACAAAGATCGTTTTAAACAACCTTCATATACCAAATGCTCATTGGACACAGACACACACTCACTCACACTGATGTGGTGATGATGACAGTTCTGCATTGTGAACAACCTGACAAAGATCGTTTTAAACAACCTTCATATACCAAATGCTCATTGGACACAGACACACACTCACACACTCACTCACACACTGATGTGGTGATGCTGAATGTTGTGCATTGTGACCAACCTGACAAAGGTCGTTTTAAACAACCTTCATATACCAAATGCTCATTGGACACACACTCACTCACTCACTCACACACACACACACACTCCCACACACACACTCACACACACACACTCACACACACACTGATGTGGTGATGCTGAATGTTGTGCATTGTGACCAACCTGACAAAGGTCGTTTTAAACAACCTTCATATACCAAATGCTCATTGGACACACACTCACTCACTCACTCACACACACACACACACTCCCACACACACACTCACACACACACACTCACACACACACTGATGTGGTGATGCTGAATGTTGTGCATTGTGACCAACCTGACAAAGGTCGTTTTAAACCACCTTCATATACCAAATGCTCATTGGACACACACTCACACACTCACACACACACTGATGTGGTGATGCTGAATGTTGTGCATTGTGACCAACCTGACAAAGATCGTTTTAAACAACCTTCATATACCAAATGTTCATTGGACACACACTCACACACACACACACTAATGTGGTGATGCTGAATGTTGTGCATTGTGACCAACCTGACAAAGATCGTTTTAAACAACCTTCATATACCAAATGTTCATTGGACACACACTCACTCACTCACACACACACACACTCCCACACACACACTCACACACACACACTCACTCACACACTGTTGTGGTGATGATGAATGTTGTGCATTGTGACCAACCTGACAAAGATCGTTTTAAACAACCTTCATATACCAAATGTTCATTGGACACACACTCACTCACTCACACACACTGATGTGGTGATGATGACAGTTCTGCATTGTGACCAACCTGACAAAGATCGTTTTAAACAACCTTCATATACCAAATGTTCATTGGACACACACTCACTCACTCACACACACTGATGTGGTGATGATGACAGTTCTGCATTGTGAACAACCTGACAAAGGTCGTTTTAAACAACCTTCATATACCAAATGTTCATTGGACACACACTCACTCACTCACACACACTGATGTGGTGATGATGACAGTTCTGCATTGTGACCAACCTGACAAAGATCGTTTTAAACAACCTTCATATACCAAATGTTCATTGGACACACACTCACTCACTCACACACACACACACACACTGATGTGGTGATGCTGAATGTTGTGCATTGTGACCAACCTGACAAAGATCGTTTTAAACAACCTTCATATACCAAATGTTCATTGGACACACACTCACTCACTCACACACACACACTCACTCACTCACACACACACACTGATGTGGTGATGCTGAATGTTGTGCATTGTGACCAACCTGACAAAGGTCGTTTTAAACTACCTTCATATACCAAATGCTCATTGGACACAGACACACACTCACTCACACACTGATGTGGTGATGATGACAGTTCTGCATTGTGAACAACCTGACAAAGATCGTTTTAAACAACCTTCATATACCAAATGCTCATTGGACACAGACACACACTCACACACACACTGATGTGGTGATGATGACAGTTCTGCATTGTGAACAACCTGACAAAGGTCGTTTTAAACAACCTTCATATACCAAATGCTCATTGGACACACACTCACACACACACACACACACTGATGTGGTGATGATGACAGTTCTGCATTGTGAACAACCTGACAAAGATCGTTTTAAACAACCTTCATATACCAAATGCTCATTGGACACACACTCACACACACACACACACACTGATGTGGTGATGATGACAGTTCTGCATTGTGAACAACCTGACAAAGATCGTTTTAAACAACCTTCACATACCAAATGCTCATTGGACACAGACACACACTCACACACTCACTCACACACTGATGCGGTGATGATGACAGTTCTGCATTGTGAACAACCTGACAAAGGTCGTTTTAAACAACCTTCATATACCAAATGCTCATTGGACACACACTCACACACACACACACACACTGATGTGGTGATGATGACAGTTCTGCATTGTGAACAACCTGACAAAGATCGTTTTAAACAACCTTCATATACCAAATGCTCATTGGACACACACTCACACACACACACACACACTGATGTGGTGATGATGACAGTTCTGCATTGTGAACAACCTGACAAAGATCGTTTTAAACAACCTTCACATACCAAATGCTCATTGGACACAGACACACACTCACACACTCACTCACACACTGATGCGGTGATGATGACAGTTCTGCATTGTGAACAACCTGACAAAGATCGTTTTAAACAACCTTCATATACCAAATGCTCATTGGACACAGACACACACTCACACACTCACTCACACACTGATGCGGTGATGATGACAGTTCTGCATTGTGAACAACCTGACAAAGATCGTTTTAAACAACCTTCATATACCAAATGCTCATTGGACACAGACACACACTCACACACTCACTCACACACTGATGTGGTGATGATGACAGTTCTGCATTGTGAACAACCTGACAAAGATCGTTTTAAACAACCTTCACATACCAAATGCTCATTGGACACAGACACACACTCACACACTCACTCACACACTGATGCGGTGATGATGACAGTTCTGCATTGTGAACAACCTGACAAAGATCGTTTTAAACAACCTTCATATACCAAATGCTCATTGGACACAGACACACACTCACACACTCACTCACACACTGATGTGGTGATGATGACAGTTCTGCATTGTGAACAACCTGACAAAGATCGTTTTAAACAACCTTCATATACCAAATGCTCATTGGACACAGACACACACTCACTCACACTGATGTGGTGATGATGACAGTTCTGCATTGTGAACAACCTGACAAAGATCGTTTTAAACAACCTTCATATACCAAATGCTCATTGGACACAGACACACACTCACACACTCACACACACACTGATGCGGTGATGATGACAGTTCTGCATTGTGAACAACCTGACAAAGATCGTTTTAAACAACCTTCATATACCAAATGCTCATTGGACACAGACACACACTCACACACTCACTCACACACTGATGTGGTGATGATGACAGTTCTGCATTGTGAACAACCTGACAAAGATCGTTTTAAACAACCTTCATATACCAAATGCTCATTGGACACAGACACACACTCACTCACACTGATGTGGTGATGATGACAGTTCTGCATTGTGAACAACCTGACAAAGATCGTTTTAAACAACCTTCACATACCAAATGCTCATTGGACACAGACACACACTCACACACACACACACTGATGTGGTGATGATGACAGTTCTGCATTGTGAACAACCTGACAAAGATCGTTTTAAACAACCTTCATATACCAAATGCTCATTGGACACAGACACACACTCACACACTCACTCACACACACACACACTGATGCGGTGATGATGACAGTTCTGCATTGTGAACAACCTGACAAAGATCGTTTTAAACAACCTTCATATACCAAATGCTCATTGGACACAGACACACACTCACACACACTGATGTGGTGATGATGACAGTTCTGCATTGTGAACAACCTGACAAAGATCGTTTTAAACAACCTTCATATACCAAATGCTCATTGGACACACACTCACACACACACACACTGATGTGGTGATGATGACAGTTGTGCATTGTGAACAACCTGACAAAGATCGTTTTAAACAACCTTCATATACCAAATGCTCATTGGACACAGACACACACACACACACACACTGATGTGGTGATGATGACAGTTCTGCATTGTGAACAACCTGACAAAGATCGTTTTAAACAACCTTCATATACCAAATGCTCATTGGACACACACTCACACACACACACACTGATGTGGTGATGATGACAGTTCTGCATTGTGAACAACCTGACAAAGATCGTTTTAAACAACCTTCATATACCAAATGCTCATTGGACACAGACACACACTCACACACACTGATGTGGTGATGATGACAGTTCTGCATTGTGAACAACCTGACAAAGATCGTTTTAAACAACCTTCATATACCAAATGCTCATTGGACACAGACACACACACACTGATGTGGTGATGATGACAGTTCTGCATTGTGAACAACCTGACAAAGATCGTTTTAAACAACCTTCATATACCAAATGCTCATTGGACACACACTCACACACACACACACACACTGATGTGGTGATGCTGAATGTTGTGCATTGTGACCAACCTGACAAAGGTCGTTTTAAACAACCTTCATATACCAAATGCTCATTGGACACACACACACACACACTCACTGATGTGGTGATGCTGAATGTTGTGCATTGTGACCAACCTGACAAAGGTCGTTTTAAACAACCTTCATATACCAAATGCTCATTGGACACACACTCACACACACACACTGATGTGGTGATGCTGAATGTTGTGCATTGTGACCAACCTGACAAAGGTCGTTTTAAACAACCTTCATATACCAAATGCTCATTGGACACACACTCACTCACTCACTCACACACACACACACACTCCCACACACACACTCACACACACACACTCACACACACACACTCACACACACACTGATGTGGTGATGCTGAATGTTGTGCATTGTGACCAACCTGACAAAGGTCGTTTTAAACAACCTTCATATACCAAATGCTCATTGGACACACACTCACTCACTCACTCACTCACACACACACACACACTCCCACACACACACTCACACACACACACACTCACACACACACTGATGTGGTGATGCTGAATGTTGTGCATTGTGACCAACCTGACAAAGGTCGTTTTAAACAACCTTCATATACCAAATGCTCATTGGACACACACTCACACACTCACACACACACTGATGTGGTGATGCTGAATGTTGTGCATTGTGACCAACCTGACAAAGATCGTTTTAAACAACCTTCATATACCAAATGTTCATTGGACACAGACTCACACACACACTGATGTGGTGATGCTGAATGTTGTGCATTGTGACCAACCTGACAAAGATCGTTTTAAACAACCTTCATATACCAAATGTTCATTGGACACACACTCACACACACACACACTAATGTGGTGATGCTGAATGTTGTGCATTGTGACCAACCTGACAAAGATCGTTTTAAACAACCTTCATATACCAAATGTTCATTGGACACAGACTCACACACACACTGATGTGGTGATGCTGAATGTTGTGCATTGTGACCAACCTGACAAAGATCGTTTTAAACAACCTTCATATACCAAATGTTCATTGGACACACACTCACACACACACACACTAATGTGGTGATGCTGAATGTTGTGCATTGTGACCAACCTGACAAAGATCGTTTTAAACAACCTTCATATACCAAATGTTCATTGGACACACACTCACTCACTCACACACACACACACTCCCACACACACACTCACACACACACACTCACTCACACACTGTTGTGGTGATGATGAATGTTGTGCATTGTGACCAACCTGACAAAGATCGTTTTAAACAACCTTCATATACCAAATGTTCATTGGACACACACTCACTCACTCACACACACTGATGTGGTGATGATGACAGTTCTGCATTGTGACCAACCTGACAAAGATCGTTTTAAACAACCTTCATATACCAAATGTTCATTGGACACACACTCACTCACTCACACACACACACACACTGATGTGGTGATGATGACAGTTCTGCATTGTGAACAACCTGACAAAGGTCGTTTTAAACAACTTTCATATACCAAATGCTCATTGGACACACACTCACTCACACACACACTGATGTGGTGATGATGACAGTTCTGCATTGTGAACAACCTGACAAAGGTCGTTTTAAACAACCATCATATACCAAATGCTCATTGGACACACACTCACACACACACACACACACACACTGATGTGGTGATGATGACAGTTCTGCATTGTGAACAACCTGACAAAGATCGTTTTAAACAACCTTCACATACCAAATGCTCATTGGACACAGACACACACTCACACACTCACACACACACACTGATGTGGTGATGCTGAATGTTGTGCATTGTGACCAACCTGACAAAGGTCGTTTTAAACAACCTTCATATACCAAATGCTCATTGGACACACACACACACACACTCACTGATGTGGTGATGCTGAATGTTGTGCATTGTGACCAACCTGACAAAGATCGTTTTAAACAACCTTCATATACCAAATGCTCATTGGACACACACTCACACACACACACTGATGTGGTGATGATGACAGTTCTGCATTGTGAACAACCTGACAAAGATCGTTTTAAACAACCTTCATATACCAAATGCTCATTGGACACAGACACACACTCACACACACTGATGTGGTGATGATGACAGTTCTGCATTGTGAACAACCTGACAAAGATCGTTTTAAATAACCTTCATATACCAAATGCTCATTGGACACAGACACACACACACTCACTCACTGATGTGGTGATGATGACAGTTCTGCATTGTGAACAACCTGACAAAGATCGTTTTAAACAATATTCATATACCAAATGCTCATTGGACACACACTCACACACACACACACACACTGATGTGGTGATGATGACAGTTCTGCATTGTGAACAACCTGACAAAGGTCGTTTTAAACAACCTTCATATACCAAATGCTCATTGGACACACACTCACTCACACACACACACACACTGATGTGGTGATGCTGAATGTTGTGCATTGTGACCAACCTGACAAAGGTCGTTTTAAACAACCTTCATATACCAAATGCTCATTGGACACACACTCTCTCACACACTGATGTGGTGATGAGGACTATTGTGCATTGTGACAAACCTGACAAAGATCGTTTTAAACAACCTTCATATACCAAATGCTCATTGGACACACACTCACACACACACTGATGTGGTGATGCTGAATGTTGTGCATTGTGACCAACCTGACAAAGATCGTTTTAAACAACCTTCATATACCAAATGCTCATTGGACACACACTCACACACACACTCACACACACACACACACTCCCACACACACACTCACACACACACACACACTCACTCACTGATGTGGTGATGATGACAGTTCTGCATTGTGAACAACCTGACAAAGATCGTTTTAAACAATATTCATATACCAAATGCTCATTGGACACACACTCACACACTCACTCACACACACACACACACTCCCACACACACACTCACACACACACACACTCACACACACACTGATGTGGTGATGCTGAATGTTGTGCATTGTGACCAACCTGACAAAGATCGTTTTAAACAATATTCATATACCAAATGCTCATTGCACACACACTCACTCACACACACACACACACTGATGTGGTGATGCTGAATGTTGTGCATTGTGAACAACTTGACAAAGGTCGTTTTAAACAACCTTCATATACCAAATGCTCAATGGACACACACTCACACACACACTGATGTGGTGATGCTGAATGTTGTGCATTGTGACCAACCTGACAAAGATCGTTTTAAACAACCTTCATATACCAAATGCTCATTGGACACACACTCACACACACACACACTGATGTGGTGATGCTGAATGTTGTGCATTGTGACCAACCTGACAAAGATCGTTTTAAACAACCTTCATATACCAAATGCTCATTGGACACACACTCACACACACACTGATGTGGTGATGCTGAATGTTGTGCATTGTGAACAACCTGACAAAGATCGTTTTAAACAACCTTCATATACCAAATGCTCATTGGACACACACTCACACACACACACACTGATGTGGTGATGATGACTGTTGTGCATTGTGACAAACCTGACAAAGATCGTTTTAAACAATATTCATATACCAAATGCTCATTGGACACACACTCACTCACACACACACACACACACACACACACACACACACACACACACACACACACTCACACACTGATGTGGTGATGCTGAATGTTGTGCATTGTGAACAACCTGACAAAGATCGTTTTAAACAACCTTCATATACCAAATGCTCATTGGACACACACTCTCTCACACACTGATGTGGTGATGAGGACTATTGTGCATTGTGACAAACCTGACAAAGATCGTTTTAAACAATATTCATATACCAAATGCTCATTGGACACACACTCACTCACACACACACACTCACTCACTGATGTGGTGATGATGACAGTTCTGCATTGTGAACAACCTGACAAAGGTCGTTTTAAACAACCTTCATATACCAAATGCTCATTGGACACACACTCACTCACACACTGATGTGGTGATGATGACTATTGTGCATTGTGAACAACCTGACAATGGTCGTTTTAAACAACCTTCATATACCAAATGCTCATTTGACACACACTCACACACACACACACACTCACTCACTGATGTGGTGATGATGACAGTTCTGCATTGTGAACAACCTGACAAAGGTCGTTTTAAACAACCTTCATATACCAAATGCTCATTGGACACACACTCACACACACACACACACACTCACTCACTGATGTGGTGATGATGACAGTTCTGCATTGTGAACAACCTGACAAAGATCGTTTTAAACAACCTTCATATACCAAATGCTCATTGGACACACACTCACACACACACACACACACACACTGATGTGGTGATGCTGAATGTTGTGCATTGTGACCAACCTGACAAAGATCGTTTTAAACAACCTTCATATACCAAATGCTCATTGGACACACACTCACACACACACACACTGATGTGGTGATGCTGAATGTTGTGCATTGTGACCAACCTGACAAAGATCGTTTTAAACAACCTTCATATACCAAATGCTCATTGGACACACACTCACACACACACACTGATGTGGTGATGATGACAGTTCTGCATTGTGAACAACCTGACAAAGATCGTTTTAAACAACCTTCATATACCAAATGCTCATTGGACACAGACACACACTACCACACACACTGATGTGGTGATGATGACAGTTCTGCATTGTGAACAACCTGACAAAGATCGTTTTAAATAACCTTCATATACCAAATGCTCATTGGACACACACACACACACACACACACACTGATGTGGTGATGATGACAGTTCTGCATTGTGACCAACCTGACAAAGATCGTTTTAAACAACCTTCATATACCAAATGCTCATTGGACACACACTCACACACACACACACACACTGATGTGGTGATGATGACAGTTCTGCATTGTGACCAACCTGACAAAGATCGTTTTAAACAACCTTCATATACCAAATGCTCATTGGACACACACTCACACACACACACTGATGTGGTGATGCTGAATGTTGTGCATTGTGACCAACCTGACAAAGATCGTTTTAAACAACCTTCATATACCAAATGCTCATTGGACACACACTCACTCACTCACTCACACACACACACACACTCCCACACACACACTCACACACACACACTCACACACACACTGATGTGGTGATGCTGAATGTTGTGCATTGTGACCAACCTGACAAAGGTCGTTTTAAACAACCTTCATATACCAAATTCTCATTGGACACACACTCACACACTCACACACACACTGATGTGGTGATGCTGAATGTTGTGCATTGTGACCAACCTGACAAAGATCGTTTTAAACAACCTTCATATACAAATGTTCATTGGACACAGACTCACACACACACTGATGTGGTGATGCTGAATGTTGTGCATTGTGACCAACCTGACAAAGATCGTTTTAAACAACCTTCATATACCAAATGCTCATTGGACACACACTCACACACTGATGTGGTGATGAGGACTATTGTGCATTGTGACAAACCTGACAAAGATCGTTTTAAACAACATTCATATACCAAATGTTCATTGGACACACACTCACTCACTCACACACACACACACTCCCACACACACACTCACACACACACACTCACTCACACACTGTTGTGGTGATGATGAATGTTGTGCATTGTGACCAACCTGACAAAGATCGTTTTAAACAACCTTCATATACCAAATGCTCATTGGACACACACTCACTCACTCTCACACACTGATGTGGTGATGAGGACTATTGTGCATTGTGACAAACCTGACAAAGATCGTTTTAAACAATATTCATATACCAAATGCTCATTGGACACACACTCACTCACTCACACACACACACACACTGATGTGGTGATGATGACAGTTCTGCATTGTGAACAACCTGACAAAGGTCGTTTTAAACAACCTTCATATACCAAATGCTCATTGGACCCACACTCACTCACACACACACTGATGTGGTGATGATGACAGTTCTGCATTGTGAACAACCTGACAAAGGTCGTTTTAAACAACCTTCATATACCAAATGCTCATTGGACACACACTCACACAC
Source organism: Rhizoglyphus robini (assembly GCA_023373905.1). Taxonomy (NCBI): domain Eukaryota; kingdom Metazoa; phylum Arthropoda; class Arachnida; order Sarcoptiformes; family Acaridae; genus Rhizoglyphus; species Rhizoglyphus robini. Next base: position 981,283 of record JAKIJQ010000014.1, read on the forward strand.
ACACACACACACACACTGATGTGGTGATGATGACAGTTCTGCATTGTGAACAACCTGACAAAGATCGTTTTAAACAACCTTCACATACCAAATGCTCATTGGACACAGACACACACTCACACACTCACTCACACACACACTGATGTGGTGATGATGACAGTTCTGCATTGTGAACAACCTGACAAAGATCGTTTTAAACAACCTTCATATACCAAATGCTCATTGGACACACACACACACTGATGTGGTGATGATGACAGTTCTGCATTGTGAACAACCTGACAAAGATCGTTTTAAACAACCTTCATATACCAAATGCTCATTGGACACACACACACACTGATGTGGTGATGATGACAGTTCTGCATTGTGAACAACCTGACAAAGATCGTTTTAAACAACCTTCATATACCAAATGCTCATTGGACACACACACACACTGATGTGGTGATGATGACAGTTCTGCATTGTGAACAACCTGACAAAGATCGTTTTAAACAACCTTCATATACCAAATGCTCATTGGACACACACACACACTGATGTGGTGATGATGACAGTTCTGCATTGTGAACAACCTGACAAAGATCGTTTTAAACAACCTTCATATACCAAATGCTCATTGGACACACACACACACTGATGTGGTGATGATGACAGTTCTGCATTGTGAACAACCTGACAAAGATCGTTTTAAACAACCTTCATATACCAAATGCTCATTGGACACACACACACACTGATGTGGTGATGATGACAGTTCTGCATTGTGAACAACCTGACAAAGATCGTTTTAAACAACCTTCATATACCAAATGCTCATTGGACACACACACACACTGATGTGGTGATGATGACAGTTCTGCATTGTGAACAACCTGACAAAGATCGTTTTAAACAACCTTCATATACCAAATGCTCATTGGACACACACACACACTGATGTGGTGATGATGACAGTTCTGCATTGTGAACAACCTGACAAAGATCGTTTTAAACAACCTTCATATACCAAATGCTCATTGGACACACACTCACTCACACACTGATGTGGTGATGATGACAGTTCTGCATTGTGACCAACCTGACAAAGATCGTTTTAAACAACCTTCATATACCAAATGCTCATTGGACACACACTCACTCACACACTGATGTGGTGATGAGGACAGTTCTGCATTGTGACCAACCTGACAAAGATCGTTTTAAACAACCTTCATATACCAAATGCTCATTGGACACCGACACACACTCACTCACACACACACACACACACACTGATGTGGTGATGAGGACAGTTCTGCATTGTGACCAACCTGACAAAGATCGTTTTAAACAACCTTCATATACCAAATGCTCATTGGACACACACTCACTCACACACACACTGACGTGGTGATGATGACAGTTCTGCATTGTGAACAACCTGACAAAGATCGTTTTAAACAACCTTCATATACCAAATGCTCATTGGACACACACACACACTGATGTGGTGATGATGACAGTTCTGCATTGTGAACAACCTGACAAAGATCGTTTTAAACAACCTTCATATACCAAATGCTCATTGGACACACACTCACTCACACACACACACACTGATGTGGTGATGATGACAGTTGTGCATTGTGACCAACCTGACAAAGATCGTTTTAAACAACCTTCATATACCAAAGGCTCATTGGACACAGACACACACACACTCACACACACACTGATGTGGTGATGATGACAGTTCTGCATTGTGAACAACCTGACAAAGATCGTTTTAAACAACCTTCATATACCAAATGCTCATTGGACACACACACACACTGATGTGGTGATGATGACAGTTCTGCTTTGTGAACAACCTGACAAAGATCGTTTTAAACAACCTTCATATACCAAATGCTCATTGGACACACACTCACACACACACACACTGATGTGGTGATGATGACAGTTCTGCATTGTGAACAACCTGACAAAGATCGTTTTAAACAACCTTCATATACCAAATGCTCATTGGACACACACACACACTGATGTGGTGATGATGACAGTTCTGCATTGTGAACAACCTGACAAAGATCGTTTTAAACAACCTTCATATACCAAATGCTCATTGGACACACACACACACTGATGTGGTGATGATGACAGTTCTGCATTGTGAACAACCTGACAAAGATCGTTTTAAACAACCTTCATATACCAAATGCTCATTGGACACACACTCACTCACACACACACACACTGATGTGGTGATGCTGAATGTTGTGCATTGTGACCAACCTGACAAAGATCGTTTTAAACAACCTTCATATACCAAATGCTCATTGGACACACACTCACTCACACACTGATGTGGTGATGAGGACAGTTCTGCATTGTGACCAACCTGACAAAGATCGTTTTAAACAACCTTCATATACCAAATGCTCATTGGACACACACTCACTCACACACTGATGTGGTGATGAGGACAGTTCTGCATTGTGACCAACCTGACAAAGATCGTTTTAAACAACCTTCATATACCAAATGCTCATTGGACACACACTCACACACCCACTGATGTGGTGATGATGACAGTTCTGCATTGTGACCAACCTGACAAAGATCGTTTTAAACAACCTTCATATACCAAATGCTCATTGGACACACACTCACACACCCACTGATGTGGTGATGATGACAGTTCTGCATTGTGACCAACCTGACAAAGATCGTTTTAAACAACCTTCATATACCAAATGCTCATTGGACACACACTCACTCACACACACACACACACTGATGTGGTGATGCTGAATGTTCTGCATTGTGAACAACCTGACAAAGATCGTTTTAAACAACCTTCATATACCAAATGCTCATTGGACACACACTCACTCACACACTGATGTGGTGATGAGGACAGTTCTGCATTGTGACCAACCTGCCAAAGATCGTTTTCAACAACCTTCATATACCAAATGCTCATTGGACACACACTCACTCACACACACACACACTGATGTGGTGATGCTGACAGTTCTGCATTGTGACCAACCTGACAAAGATCGTTTTAAACAACCTTCATATACCAAATGCTCATTGGACACACACACACACTGATGTGGTGATGATGACAGTTCTGCATTGTGAACAACCTGACAAAGATCGTTTTAAACAACCTTCATATACCAAATGCTCATTCGACACACACTCACTCACACACACACTGATGTGGTGATGATGACAGTTCTGCATTGTGAACAACCTGACAAAGATCGTTTTAAACAACCTTCATATACCAAAAGCTCATTGGACACACACTCACTCACACACACACACACACTGATGTGGTGATGATGACAGTTGTGCATTGTGACCAACCTGACAAAGATCGTTTTAAACAACCTTCATATACCAAATGCTCATTGGACACACACTCACTCACACACACACACACTGATGTGGTGATGCTGAATGTTGTGCATTGTGACCAACCTGACAAAGATTGTTTTAAACAACCTTCATATACCAAATGCTCATTGGACACACACTCACTCACACACTGATGTGGTGATGAGGACAGTTCTGCATTGTGACCAACCTGACAAAGATCGTTTTAAACAACCTTCATATACCAAATGCTCATTGGACACACACTCACTCACACAATGATGTGGTGATGAGGACAGTTCTGCATTGTGACCAACCTGACAAAGATCGTTTTAAACAACCTTCATATACCAAATGCTCATTGGACACACACTCACTCACACACACACACACTGATGTGGTGATGCTGAATGTTGTGCATTGTGACCAACCTGACAAAGATCGTTTTAAACAACCTTCATATACCAAATGCTCATTGGACACACACTCACACACCCACTGATGTGGTGATGATGACAGTTCTGCATTGTGACCAACCTGACAAAGATCGTTTTAAACAACCTTCATATACCAAATGCTCATTGGACACACACTCACTCACACACACACACACTGATGTGGTGATGCTGAATGTTCTGCATTGTGAACAACCTGACAAAGATCGTTTTAAACAACCTTCATATACCAAATGCTCATTGGACACACACTCACTCACACACTGATGTGGTGATGAGGACAGTTCTGCATTGTGACCAACCTGCCAAAGATCGTTTTCAACAACCTTCATATACCAAATGCTCATTGGACACACACTCACTCACACACACACACACTGATGTGGTGATGCTGAATGTTGTGCATTGTGACCAACCTGACAAAGATCGTTTTAAACAACCTTCATATACCAAATGCTCATTGGACACACACTCACTCACACACACACACACTGATGTGGTGATGCTGAATGTTGTGCATTGTGACCAACCTGACAAAGATCGTTTTAAACAACCTTCATATACCAAATGCTCATTGGACACACACTCACTCACACACTGATGTGGTGATGAGGACAGTTCTGCATTGTGACCAACCTGACAAAGATCGTTTTAAACAACCTTCATATACCAAATGCTCATTGGACACACACTCACACACCCACTGATGTGGTGATGATGACAGTTCTGCATTGTGACCAACCTGACAAAGATCGTTTTAAACAACCTTCATATACCAAATGCTCATTGGACACACACTCACACACCCACTGATGTGGTGATGATGACAGTTCTGCATTGTGACCAACCTGACAAAGATCGTTTTAAACAACCTTCATATACCAAATGCTCATTGGACACACACTCACTCACACACACACACACTGATGTGGTGATGCTGACAGTTCTGCATTGTGAACAACCTGACAAAGATCGTTTTAAACAACCTTCATATACCAAATGCTCATTGGACACACACTCACTCACACACACACACACACTGATGTGGTGATGATGACAGTTCTGCATTGTGAACAACCTGACAAAGATCGTTTTAAACAACCTTCATATACCAGATGCTCATTGGACACACACTCACTCACACACACACACACTGATGTGGTGATGATGACAGTTGTGCATTGTGACCAACCTGACAAAGATCGTTTTAAACAACCTTTATATACCAAATGCTCATTGGACACACACTCACTCACACACTGATGTGGTGATGATGACAGTTCTGCATTGTGAACAACCTGACAAAGATCGTTTTAAACAACCTTCATATACCAAATGCTCATTCGACACACACTCACTCACACACACACTGATGTGGTGATGATGACAGTTCTGCATTGTGAACAACCTGACAAAGATCGTTTTAAACAACCTTCATATACCAAATGCTCATTGGACACACACTACACACACACACACACACACACTGATGTGGTGATGATGACAGTTCTGCATTGTGAACAACCTGACAAAGATCGTTTTAAACAACCTTCATATACCAAATGCTCATTGGACACACACACACACTGATGTGGTGATGATGACAGTTCTGCATTGTGAACAACCTGACAAAGATCGTTTTAAACAACCTTCATATACCAAATGCTCATTGGACACACACACACACACACTGATGTGGTGATGATGACAGTTCTGCATTGTGAACAACCTGACAAAGATCGTTTTAAACAACCTTCATATACCAAATGCTCATTGGACACACACTCACTCACACACACACACACTGATGTGGTGATGATGACAGTTCTGCATTGTGAACAACCTGACAAAGATCGTTTTAAACAACCTTCATATACCAAAAGCTCATTGGACACACACTCACTCACACACTGATGTGGTGATGATGACAGTTCTGCATTGTGAACAACCTGACAAAGATCGTTTTAAACAACCTTCATATACCAAAAGCTCATTGGACACACACACACACACACACTGATGTGGTGATGATGACAGTTGTGCATTGTGACCAACCTGACAAAGATCGTTTTAAACAACCTTCATATACCAAATGCTCATTGGACACACACTCACTCACACTCACTCACACACTGATGTGGTGATGATGACAGTTCTGCATTGTGACCAACCTGACAAAGATCGTTTTAAACAACCTTCATATACCAAATGCTCATTGGACACCGACACACACTCACTCACACACACACACACACACACTGATGTGGTGATGAGGACAGTTGTGCATTGTGACCAACCTGACAAAGATCGTTTTAAACAACCTTCATATACCAAATGCTCATTGGACACCCACTCACTCACACACACACTGATGTGGTGATGATGACAGTTCTGCATTGTGAACAACCTGACAAAGATCGTTTTAAACAATTTTCATATACCAAATGCTCATTGGACACACACTCACTCACACACACACTGATGTGGTGATGATGACAGTTCTGCATTGTGAACAACCTGACAAAGATCGTTTTAAACAACCTTCATATACCAAATGCTCATTGGACACACACACACACTGATGTGGTGATGATGACAGTTCTGCATTGTGAACAACCTGACAAAGATCGTTTTAAACAACCTTCATATACCAAATGCTCATTCGACACACACTCACTCACACACACACTGATGTGGTGATGATGACAGTTCTGCATTGTGAACAACCTGACAAAGATCGTTTTAAACAACCTTCATATACCAAATGCTCATTGGACACACACTCACACACACACACACACACACTGATGTGGTGATGATGACAGTTCTGCATTGTGAACAACCTGACAAAGATCGTTTTAAACAACCTTCATATACCAAATGCTCATTGGACACACACTCACACACACACACACTGATGTGGTGATGATGACAGTTCTGCATTGTGAACAACCTGACAAAGATCGTTTTAAACAACCTTCATATACCAAATGCTCATTGGACACAGACACACACTCACACACACTGATGTGGTGATGATGACAGTTCTGCATTGTGAACAACCTGACAAAGATCGTTTTAAACAACCTTCATATACCAAATGCTCATTGGACACACACACACACACACACTGATGTGGTGATGATGACAGTTCTGCATTGTGAACAACCTGACAAAGATCGTTTTAAACAACCTTCATATACCAAATGCTCATTGGACACACACTCACTCACACACACACACACACTGATGTGGTGATGAGGACAGTTCTGCATTGTGACCAACCTGACAAAGATCGTTTTAAACAACCTTCATATACCAAATGCTCATTGGACACCGACACACACTCACTCACACACACACTGATGTGGTGATGATGACAGTTCTGCATTGTGAACAACCTGACAAAGATCGTTTTAAACAACCTTCATATACCAAAAGCTCATTGGACACACACTCACTCACACACACACACACACTGATGTGGTGATGATGACAGTTGTGCATTGTGACCAACCTGACAAAGATCGTTTTAAACAACCTTCATATACCAAATGCTCATTGGACACACACTCACTCACACACACACACACTGATGTGGTGATGCTGAATGTTGTGCATTGTGACCAACCTGACAAAGATTGTTTTAAACAACCTTCATATACCAAATGCTCATTGGACACACACTCACTCACACACTGATGTGGTGATGAGGACAGTTCTGCATTGTGACCAACCTGACAAAGATCGTTTTAAACAACCTTCATATACCAAATGCTCATTGGACACACACTCACTCACACAATGATGTGGTGATGAGGACAGTTCTGCATTGTGACCAACCTGACAAAGATCGTTTTAAACAACCTTCATATACCAAATGCTCATTGGACACACACTCACTCACACACACACACACTGATGTGGTGATGCTGAATGTTGTGCATTGTGACCAACCTGACAAAGATCGTTTTAAACAACCTTCATATACCAAATGCTCATTGGACACACACTCACTCACACACTGATGTGGTGATGAGGACAGTTCTGCATTGTGACCAACCTGACAAAGATCGTTTTAAACAACCTTCATATACCAAATGCTCATTGGACACACACTCACACACCCACTGATGTGGTGATGATGACAGTTCTGCATTGTGACCAACCTGACAAAGATCGTTTTAAACAACCTTCATATACCAAATGCTCATTGGACACACACTCACACACCCACTGATGTGGTGATGATGACAGTTCTGCATTGTGACCAACCTGACAAAGATCGTTTTAAACAACCTTCATATACCAAATGCTCATTGGACACACACTCACTCACACACACACACACACTGATGTGGTGATGCTGAATGTTCTGCATTGTGAACAACCTGACAAAGATCGTTTTAAACAACCTTCATATACCAAATGCTCATTGGACACACACTCACTCACACACTGATGTGGTGATGAGGACAGTTCTGCATTGTGACCAACCTGCCAAAGATCGTTTTCAACAACCTTCATATACCAAATGCTCATTGGACACACACTCACTCACACACACACACACTGATGTGGTGATGCTGACAGTTCTGCATTGTGACCAACCTGACAAAGATCGTTTTAAACAACCTTCATATACCAAATGCTCATTGGACACACACACACACTGATGTGGTGATGATGACAGTTCTGCATTGTGAACAACCTGACAAAGATCGTTTTAAACAACCTTCATATACCAAATGCTCATTCGACACACACTCACTCACACACACACTGATGTGGTGATGATGACAGTTCTGCATTGTGAACAACCTGACAAAGATCGTTTTAAACAACCTTCATATACCAAAAGCTCATTGGACACACACTCACTCACACACACACACACACTGATGTGGTGATGATGACAGTTGTGCATTGTGACCAACCTGACAAAGATCGTTTTAAACAACCTTCATATACCAAATGCTCATTGGACACACACTCACTCACACACACACACACTGATGTGGTGATGCTGAATGTTGTGCATTGTGACCAACCTGACAAAGATTGTTTTAAACAACCTTCATATACCAAATGCTCATTGGACACACACTCACTCACACACTGATGTGGTGATGAGGACAGTTCTGCATTGTGACCAACCTGACAAAGATCGTTTTAAACAACCTTCATATACCAAATGCTCATTGGACACACACTCACTCACACAATGATGTGGTGATGAGGACAGTTCTGCATTGTGACCAACCTGACAAAGATCGTTTTAAACAACCTTCATATACCAAATGCTCATTGGACACACACTCACTCACACACACACACACTGATGTGGTGATGCTGAATGTTGTGCATTGTGACCAACCTGACAAAGATCGTTTTAAACAACCTTCATATACCAAATGCTCATTGGACACACACTCACACACCCACTGATGTGGTGATGATGACAGTTCTGCATTGTGACCAACCTGACAAAGATCGTTTTAAACAACCTTCATATACCAAATGCTCATTGGACACACACTCACTCACACACACACACACTGATGTGGTGATGCTGAATGTTCTGCATTGTGAACAACCTGACAAAGATCGTTTTAAACAACCTTCATATACCAAATGCTCATTGGACACACACTCACTCACACACTGATGTGGTGATGAGGACAGTTCTGCATTGTGACCAACCTGCCAAAGATCGTTTTCAACAACCTTCATATACCAAATGCTCATTGGACACACACTCACTCACACACACACACACTGATGTGGTGATGCTGAATGTTGTGCATTGTGACCAACCTGACAAAGATCGTTTTAAACAACCTTCATATACCAAATGCTCATTGGACACACACTCACTCACACACACACACACTGATGTGGTGATGCTGAATGTTGTGCATTGTGACCAACCTGACAAAGATCGTTTTAAACAACCTTCATATACCAAATGCTCATTGGACACACACTCACTCACACACTGATGTGGTGATGAGGACAGTTCTGCATTGTGACCAACCTGACAAAGATCGTTTTAAACAACCTTCATATACCAAATGCTCATTGGACACACACTCACACACCCACTGATGTGGTGATGATGACAGTTCTGCATTGTGACCAACCTGACAAAGATCGTTTTAAACAACCTTCATATACCAAATGCTCATTGGACACACACTCACACACCCACTGATGTGGTGATGATGACAGTTCTGCATTGTGACCAACCTGACAAAGATCGTTTTAAACAACCTTCATATACCAAATGCTCATTGGACACACACTCACTCACACACACACACACTGATGTGGTGATGCTGACAGTTCTGCATTGTGAACAACCTGACAAAGATCGTTTTAAACAACCTTCATATACCAAATGCTCATTGGACACACACTCACTCACACACACACACACTGATGTGGTGATGATGACAGTTCTGCATTGTGAACAACCTGACAAAGATCGTTTTAAACAACCTTCATATACCAGATGCTCATTGGACACACACTCACTCACACACACACACACTGATGTGGTGATGATGACAGTTGTGCATTGTGACCAACCTGACAAAGATCGTTTTAAACAACCTTTATATACCAAATGCTCATTGGACACACACTCACTCACACACTGATGTGGTGATGATGACAGTTCTGCATTGTGAACAACCTGACAAAGATCGTTTTAAACAACCTTCATATACCAAATGCTCATTCGACACACACTCACTCACACACACACTGATGTGGTGATGATGACAGTTCTGCATTGTGAACAACCTGACAAAGATCGTTTTAAACAACCTTCATATACCAAATGCTCATTGGACACACACTCACACACACACACACACACACACTGATGTGGTGATGATGACAGTTCTGCATTGTGAACAACCTGACAAAGATCGTTTTAAACAACCTTCATATACCAAATGCTCATTGGACACACACACACACTGATGTGGTGATGATGACAGTTCTGCATTGTGAACAACCTGACAAAGATCGTTTTAAACAACCTTCATATACCAAATGCTCATTGGACACACACACACACACACTGATGTGGTGATGATGACAGTTCTGCATTGTGAACAACCTGACAAAGATCGTTTTAAACAACCTTCATATACCAAATGCTCATTGGACACACACTCACTCACACACACACACACTGATGTGGTGATGATGACAGTTCTGCATTGTGAACAACCTGACAAAGATCGTTTTAAACAACCTTCATATACCAAAAGCTCATTGGACACACACTCACTCACACACTGATGTGGTGATGATGACAGTTCTGCATTGTGAACAACCTGACAAAGATCGTTTTAAACAACCTTCATATACCAAAAGCTCATTGGACACACACACACACACACTGATGTGGTGATGATGACAGTTGTGCATTGTGACCAACCTGACAAAGATCGTTTTAAACAACCTTCATATACCAAATGCTCATTGGACACACACTCACTCACACTCACTCACACACTGATGTGGTGATGATGACAGTTCTGCATTGTGACCAACCTGACAAAGATCGTTTTAAACAACCTTCATATACCAAATGCTCATTGGACACACACTCACTCACACACTGATGTGGTGATGATGACAGTTCTGCATTGTGACCAACCTGACAAAGATCGTTTTAAACAACCTTCATATACCAAATGCTCATTGGACACCGACACACACTCACTCACACACACACACACACACACTGATGTGGTGATGAGGACAGTTGTGCATTGTGACCAACCTGACAAAGATCGTTTTAAACAACCTTCATATACCAAATGCTCATTGGACACCCACTCACTCACACACACACTGATGTGGTGATGATGACAGTTCTGCATTGTGAACAACCTGACAAAGATCGTTTTAAACAATTTTCATATACCAAATGCTCATTGGACACACACTCACTCACACACACACTGATGTGGTGATGATGACAGTTCTGCATTGTGAACAACCTGACAAAGATCGTTTTAAACAACCTTCATATACCAAATGCTCATTGGACACACACACACACTGATGTGGTGATGATGACAGTTCTGCATTGTGAACAACCTGACAAAGATCGTTTTAAACAACCTTCATATACCAAATGCTCATTCGACACACACTCACTCACACACACACTGATGTGGTGATGATGACAGTTCTGCATTGTGAACAACCTGACAAAGATCGTTTTAAACAACCTTCATATACCAAATGCTCATTGGACACACACTCACACACACACACACACACACTGATGTGGTGATGATGACAGTTCTGCATTGTGAACAACCTGACAAAGATCGTTTTAAACAACCTTCATATACCAAATGCTCATTGGACACACACTCACACACACACACACTGATGTGGTGATGATGACAGTTCTGCATTGTGAACAACCTGACAAAGATCGTTTTAAACAACCTTCATATACCAAATGCTCATTGGACACACACACACACACACACTGATGTGGTGATGATGACAGTTCTGCATTGTGAACAACCTGACAAAGATCGTTTTAAACAACCTTCATATACCAAATGCTCATTGGACACACACACACTCACTCACTGATGTGGTGATGATGACAGTTCTGCATTGTGACCAACCTGACAAAGATCGTTTTAAACAACCTTCATATACCAAATGCTCATTGGACACCGACACACACTCACTACACACACACACACACACACTGATGTGGTGATGAGGACAGTTCTGCATTGTGACCAACCTGACAAAGATCGTTTTAAACAACCTTCATATACCAAATGCTCATTGGACACACACTCACTCACACACACACTGATGTGGTGATGATGACTGTTGTGCATTGTGAACAACCTGACAAAGATCGTTTTAAACAACCTTCATATACCAAATGCTCATTGGACACAGACACACACACACACACTCACACTGATGTGGTGATCATGACAGTTCTGCATTGTGAACAACCTGACAAAGATCGTTTTAAACAACCTTCATATACCAAATGCTCATTGGACACACACTCACTCACACACACACACTGATGTGGTGATGATGACAGTTGTGCATTGTGAACAACCTGACAAAGATCGTTTTAAACAACCTTCATATACCAAATGCTCATTGGACGCACACTCACACACACACACACACACACACACACACACACACTGATGTGGTGATGATGACAGTTCTGCATTGTGAACAACCTGACAAAGATCGTTTTAAACAACCTTCATATACCAAATGCTCATTGGACACACACACACACACACACACACACACTGATGTGGTGATGCTGAATGTTGTGCATTGTGAACAACCTGACAAAGGTCGTTTTAAACAACCTTCATATACCAAATGCTCATTGGACACACACTCACTCACTCACTGATGTGGTGATGATGACAGTTCTGCATTGTGACCAACCTGACAAAGATCGTTTTAAACAACCTTCATATACCAAATGCTCATTGGACACACACTCACACACACATTGATGTGGTGATGATGACAGTTCTGCATTGTGAACAACCTGACAAAGATCGTTTTAAACAACCTTCATATACCAAAAGCTCATTGGACACACACTCACTACACACACACACACTGATGTGGTGATGATGACAGTTGTGCATTGTGAACAACCTGACAAAGATCGTTTTAAACAACCTTCATATACCAAATGCTCATTGGACACACACTCACTCACACACACACACACACACACACACTGATGTGGTGATGATGACAGTTCTGCATTGTGAACAACCTGACAAAGATCGTTTTAAACAACCTTCATATACCAAATGCTCATTGGACACACACTCACTCATACACACACACACTGATGTGGTGATGATGACAGTTCTGCATTGTGAACAACCTGACAAAGATCGTTTTAAACAACCTTCATATACCAAATGCTCATTGGACACACACTCACTCATACACACACACTCACACACTGATGTGGTGATGCTGAATGTTGTGCATTGTGAACAACCTGACGAAGATCGTTTTAAACAACCTTCATATACCAAATGCTCATTGGACACACACTCACTCACACACTCACTGATGTGGTGATGCTGAATGTTGTGCATTGTGAACAACCTGACAAAGATCGTTTTAAACAACCTTCATATACCAAATGCTCATTGGAACACACACACACACACACACACTGATGTGGTGATGCTGAATGTTGTGCATTGTGAACAACCTGACAAAGATCGCTTTAAACAACCTTCATATACCAAATGCTCATTGGACACTCACTCACACACTGATGTGGTGATGATGACAGTTCTGCATTGTGACCAACCTGACAAAGATCGTTTTAAACAACCTTCATATACCAAATGCTCATTGGACACACACTCACTCACACACTGATGTGGTGATGATGACAGTTCTGCATTGTGACCAACCTGACAAAGATCGTTTTAAACAACCTTCATATACCAAATGCTCATTGGACACACACTCACTCACACACTGATGTGGTGATGATGACAGTTCTGCATTGTGACCAACCTGACAAAGATCGTTTTAAACAACCTTCATATACCAAATGCTCATTGGACACACACTCACTCACACACTGATGTGGTGATGATGACAGTTCTGCATTGTGACCAACCTGACAAAGATCGTTTTAAACAACCTTCATATACCAAATGCTCATTGGACACACACTCACTCACACACTGATGTGGTGATGATGACAGTTCTGCATTGTGACCAACCTGACAAAGATCGTTTTAAACAACCTTCATATACCAAATGCTCATTGGACACACACACACACTGATGTGGTGATGATGACAGTTCTGCATTGTGAACAACCTGACAAAGATCGTTTTAAACAACCTTCATATACCAAATGCTCATTAGACACACACTCACTCACACACACACTGATGTGGTGATGATGACAGTTCTGCATTGTGAACAACCTGACAAAGATCGTTTTAAACAACCTTCATATACCAAAAGCTCATTGGACACACACTCACTCACACACACACACACACTGATGTGGTGATGATGACAGTTGTGCATTGTGACCAACCTGACAAAGATCGTTTTAAACAACCTTCATATACCAAATGCTCATTGGACACACACTCACTCACACACACACACACTGATGTGGTGATGCTGAATGTTGTGCATTGTGACCAACCTGACAAAGATTGTTTTAAACAACCTTCATATACCAAATGCTCATTGGACACACACACACACACACACACACTGATGTGGTGATGCTGAATGTTCTGCATTGTGAACAACCTGACAAAGATCGTTTTAAACAACCTTCATATACCAAATGCTCATTGGACACACACTCACTCACACACTGATGTGGTGATGAGGACAGTTCTGCATTGTGACCAACCTGACAAAGATCGTTTTAAACAACCTTCATATACCAAATGCTCATTGGACACACACTCACTCACACAATGATGTGGTGATGAGGACAGTTCTGCATTGTGACCAACCTGACAAAGATCGTTTTAAACAACCTTCATATACCAAATGCTCATTGGACACACACTCACTCACACACACACACACTGATGTGGTGATGCTGAATGTTGTGCATTGTGACCAACCTGACAAAGATCGTTTTAAACAACCTTCATATACCAAATGCTCATTGGACACACACTCACTCACACACTGATGTGGTGATGAGGACAGTTCTGCATTGTGACCAACCTGACAAAGATCGTTTTAAACAACCTTCATATACCAAATGCTTATTGGACACACACTCACACACCCACTGATGTGGTGATGATGACAGTTCTGCATTGTGACCAACCTGACAAAGATCGTTTTAAACAACCTTCATATACCAAATGCTCATTGGACACACACTCACACACCCACTGATGTGGTGATGATGACAGTTCTGCATTGTGACCAACCTGACAAAGATCGTTTTAAACAACCTTCATATACCAAATGCTCATTGGACACACACTCACACACCCACTGATGTGGTGATGATGACAGTTCTGCATTGTGACCAACCTGACAAAGATCGTTTTAAACAACCTTCATATACCAAATGCTCATTGGACACACACTCACTCACACACACACACACTGATGTGGTGATGCTGAATGTTCTGCATTGTGAACAACCTGACAAAGATCGTTTTAAACAACCTTCATATACCAAATGCTCATTGGACACACACTCACTCACACACTGATGTGGTGATGAGGACAGTTCTGCATTGTGACCAACCTGCCAAAGATCGTTTTCAACAACCTTCATATACCAAATGCTCATTGGACACACACTCACTCACACACACACACACTGATGTGGTGATGCTGAATGTTGTGCATTGTGACCAACCTGACAAAGATCGTTTTAAACAACCTTCATATACCAAATGCTCATTGGACACACACTCACTCACACACACACACACTGATGTGGTGATGCTGAATGTTGTGCATTGTGACCAACCTGACAAAGATCGTTTTAAACAACCTTCATATACCAAATGCTCATTGGACACACACTCACTCACACACTGATGTGGTGATGAGGACAGTTCTGCATTGTGACCAACCTGACAAAGATCGTTTTAAACAACCTTCATATACCAAATGCTCATTGGACACACACTCACACACCCACTGATGTGGTGATGATGACAGTTCTGCATTGTGACCAACCTGACAAAGATCGTTTTAAACAACCTTCATATACCAAATGCTCATTGGACACACACTCACACACCCACTGATGTGGTGATGATGACAGTTCTGCATTGTGACCAACCTGACAAAGATCGTTTTAAACAACCTTCATATACCAAATGCTCATTGGACACACACTCACTCACACACACACACACTGATGTGGTGATGCTGACAGTTCTGCATTGTGAACAACCTGACAAAGATCGTTTTAAACAACCTTCATATACCAAATGCTCATTGGACACACACTCACTCACACACACACACACACTGATGTGGTGATGATGACAGTTCTGCATTGTGAACAACCTGACAAAGATCGTTTTAAACAACCTTCATATACCAGATGCTCATTGGACACACACTCACTCACACACACACACACTGATGTGGTGATGCTGACAGTTCTGCATTGTGACCAACCTGACAAAGATCGTTTTAAACAACCTTTATATACCAAATGCTCATTGGACACACACTCACTCACACACTGATGTGGTGATGCTGACAGTTCTGCATTGTGACCAACCTGACAAAGATCGTTTTAAACAACCTTTATATACCAAATGCTCATTGGACACACACTCACTCACACACTGATGTGGTGATGATGACAGTTCTGCATTGTGACCAACCTGACAAAGATCGTTTTAAACAACCTTCATATACCAAATGCTCATTCGACACACACTCACTCACACACACACTGATGTGGTGATGATGACAGTTCTGCATTGTGAACAACCTGACAAAGATCGTTTTAAACAACCTTCATATACCAAATGCTCATTGGACACACACTCACACACACACACACACACACACTGATGTGGTGATGATGACAGTTCTGCATTGTGAACAACCTGACAAAGATCGTTTTAAACAACCTTCATATACCAAATGCTCATTGGACACACACACACACTGATGTGGTGATGATGACAGTTCTGCATTGTGAACAACCTGACAAAGATCGTTTTAAACAACCTTCATATACCAAATGCTCATTGGACACACACACACACACACTGATGTGGTGATGATGACAGTTCTGCATTGTGAACAACCTGACAAAGATCGTTTTAAACAACCTTCATATACCAAATGCTCATTGGACACACACTCACTCACACACACACACACTGATGTGGTGATGATGACAGTTCTGCATTGTGAACAACCTGACAAAGATCGTTTTAAACAACCTTCATATACCAAAAGCTCATTGGACACACACTCACTCACACACACACACACACTGATGTGGTGATGATGACAGTTGTGCATTGTGACCAACCTGACAAAGATCGTTTTAAACAACCTTCATATACCAAATGCTCATTGGACACACACTCACTCACACACTGATGTGGTGATGAGGACAGTTCTGCACTGTGACCAACCTGACAAAGATCGTTTTAAACAACCTTCATATACCAAATGCTCATTGGACACACACTCACTCACACACTGATGTGGTGATGATGACAGTTCTGCATTGTGAACAACCTGACAAAGATCGTTGTAAACAACCTTCATATACCAAATGCTCATTGGACACTCACTCACACACACACACACTGATGTGGTGATGATGACAGTTCTGCATTGTGAACAACCTGACAAAGATCGTTGTAAACAACCTTCATATACCAAATGCTCATTGGACACAGACACACACTCACACACACACACACTGATGTGGTGATGATGACAGTTCTGCATTGTGAACAACCTGACAAAGATCGTTGTAAACAACCTTCATATACCAAATGCTCATTGGACACACACTCACTCACACACACACTGATGTGGTGATGATGACAGTTCTGCATTGTGAACAACCTGACAAAGATCGTTGTAAACAACCTTCATATACCAAATGCTCATTGGACACACACTCACACACACACACACTGATGTGGTGATGATGACAGTTCTGCATTGTGAACAACCTGACAAAGATCGTTGTAAACAACCTTCATATACCAAATGCTCATTGGACACACACTCACTCACACACACACACACTGATGTGGTGATGATGACAGTTCTGCATTGTGAACAACCTGACAAAGATCGTTGTAAACAACCTTCATATACCAAATGCTCATTGGACACACACTCACTCACACACACACACACTGATGTGGTGATGATGACAGTTCTGCATTGTGACCAACCGAACAAAGATCGTTTTAAACAACCTTCATATACCAAATGCTCATTGGACACACACTCACACACACACTGATGTGGTGATGAGGACTGTTGTGCATTGTGAACAACCTGACAAACGTCGTTTTAAACAACCTTTATATACCAAATGCTCATTGGACACACACTCACACACACACTGATGTGGTGATGAGGACTGTTGTGCATTGTGAACAACCTGACAAAGATCGTTGTAAACAACCTTCATATACCAAATGCTCATTGGACACACACTCACACACACACTGATGTGGTGATGAGGACTGTTGTGCATTGTGAACAACCTGACAAAGATCGTTTTAAACAACCTTCAAATACCAAATGCTCATTGGACACACACTCACACACACAAACACACACTGATGTGGTGATGATGACAGTTCTGCATTGTGAACAACCTGACAAAGATCGTTGTAAACAACCTTCATATACCAAATGCTCATTGGACACACACTCACACACACACTGATGTGGTGATGATGAATGTTGTGCATTGTGACCAACCGGACAAAGATCGTTTTAAACAACCTTTATATACCAAATGCTCAATGGATACACACACACACACACACACTGATGTGTTGATGAGGACTGTTGTGCATTGTGAACAACCTGACAAAGATCGTTTTAAACAACCTTCAAATACCAAATGCTCATTCGACACACACTCACTCACACACACACTGATGTGGTGATGATGACAGTTCTGCATTGTGAACAACCTGACAAAGATCGTTTTAAACAACCTTCAAATACCAAATGCTCATTGGACACACACTCACACACACAAACACACACTGATGTGGTGATGATGACAGTTCTGCATTGTGAACAACCTGACAAAGATCGTTTTAAACAACCTTCATATACCAAATGCTCATTGGACACACACTCACACACACACTGATGTGGTGATGAGGACTGTTGTGCATTGTGAACAACCTGACAAAGATCGTTTTAAACAACCTTCAAATACCAAATGCTCATTGGACACACACTCACACACACAAACACACACTGATGTGGTGATGATGACAGTTCTGCATTGTGAACAACCTGACAAAGATCGTTGTAAACAACCTTCATATACCAAATGCTCATTGGACACACACTCACACACACACTGATGTGGTGATGATGAATGTTGTGCATTGTGACCAACCGGACAAAGATCGTTTTAAACAACCTTTATATACCAAATGCTCAATGGATACACACACACACACACACTGATGTGTTGATGATGACTGTTGTGCATTGTGAACAACCTGACAAAGATCGTTTTAAACAACCTTCATATACCAAATGCTCATTGGACACAGACACACACTCACACACACACACACACACACACACACACTGATGTGGTGATGATGACTGTTGTGCATTGTGAACAACCTGACAAAGATCGTTTTAAACAACCTTCATATACCTTAGGTTATACTTAGGTTCTTTAAGTGAAGATTCCCCTTAAAAGTTACAGCAATATCTTTTTTTCCTCGCTTGCGGCGAGAACGTACTTCACTTGAGGCTACATTTATTCGTCAAATTTTTGAGTTTAGTGATCGCAAAAACCCGTCATTGTCCATTATCCGGGTAACGAGTACTGGTTCATGAACTAAGTGCGAAGGAAAATACTGTCAAAATGGCGAACAAATGAGACATGTGCATAATGTACACCTAATGTAAAGACGAAGCTCTGACGATGCAACTGGCCTGCATGCAAACACAGAAGTAGATGGCGGTGGCTGCCACCGCTTAGCGTTTAATTGGAGGAGCGACCGAACTCACTCACGCTGAGCGAGCGTAGCGAGCGAGGTGTGAGTGAGTTCGGGAGCGACGATATATACCCGAGAAAAATGTAACTTCAGTCATTTCTTGTGTACAAGAAACCGGGAAAACTACCGTATGGATCGATCTGAAAATTTAACACAGTGTTCTGGTTGGGGTCTAGATGTGCTGTATAGTTTTGTGGCCATAAAGGTCGAAGGTCAAAGGAGTAGCAATTTTAAGAAAAATCCAAAATTTTGTATAGAAATGTGTAGAGACCGAGAGTCAACACTATGTGTGTTCCTGTGTGACACAGCCAAGCACACTCTTTCCACCACACGCCCGTTGTGCGTGAAGAAGATGCGCAGTAGCAAGCACACTCAAAGGTGGGTCCAGGAGTTGGATGCGGACCATTTGACTCGAGTGCCGATGTTTGTGTGTTTTGTTGACATTTTCTATTGCTTACAAATTCTAGCATTATCGCAGTTAGCTGCAGTAGCTCTCATTACAATTAAGTTTTACCACAATTTTAAACATATAACAATTTTCTTAAATAATGGGTTGATGGCTAGCTAACCATTGACGTATTTAGTAATATGCAATCGTGGAAATTGCTCTTATTCACTGGCCAATATGCCTTGCGGAAATGCTCACACAACCTTTGACATTATATTGGATCTTTGAAAAGTGTTTCTCATTGGAAAACTAGAAATCTCTTGAATGCACTAATGCACCTAGCAATGAGAATATAAATGAAAATTAAAACAACAATAAAGATAAAGGACAAAGACAATAGCGCAAAATGTGGATTTTCAAATAATTTTATCTTTTGACTTTGAAGTCCAGCCTTGAATATGGTTGAATTCTATATCTGAATCTGAGAATGATTATCCATTTGCGATTAGTTTTGGTTCGAAATTGTTCATTCTACTTTTTGGAGCATATTTGATTACAGAATTTTCCGAACAAACATAAGAGAAAATTTTCGCTGTTTTCGTTTGAATCTGTTTATTATGTACAAGCGACAGTTTTTTCAGTATGAAAACACGGGAGCCATAAGACATTTGAAACCAACGGTGGGAGATGCAATAAGGGTTGCAGTCAGTAACCATATTTGAATTAAACGATGCTCATGAACCATAGATCCAGAGTTATGTGTGATCTAAATCGAAAATTTTTATGTGATACGAATTTGTTTTAACTGAATGCGATGTGTGAATTGCCTGAATTGTTTGAATGTGTGATGATGATGTGGAAATAAATTAGATTGATACGTTGAACTTTTGACTGGAACCAAAGTTAGAGTATCTCACAATCTTATTATCCGAGAATGATTCTTCTATCTCTTCTGCCTTAAATGTGACTAAAATATTTGCGGCGTTTCACTCACTCTCGCTCCGACTTTCACGCCAACGGCGTTATTTATCTTTAACAAATAAAAAGCAAGAGGGCTTCATAACGCCGGCTGCCGCTAAGACTAGTATTCTATATGAAGCAATAATGCTACTTAAGTGTGTGTAAAAATAAAGTACACGCTCGTGAACGGCCATTTGCATGTAAAGAGTCTATACAAAAATTTTGACAAAACAGCGAACTTATAAGACATGTCCAAAATGCACACCTAAGGACCAAGCGGTAGCGTTGCAGCTGGCCTGCATGTAAACATAGAAGTGGCTATAAGTCTAATATGGTGATACATGTCAAATGCGTGCATTTCCAAAAATTTGGATTTCTGGTTGAGGGATACTAGTGAGTATATTAATTTTCTTTCAATTTCTTGACTTAACATTATCAAGAAAATTCTCAATTGTTGTCATTGGTAAAAAGTTGAATTGGAAGTATTGGAATTGATATCAGAGTACAACTCACTCACCCGTAGGAGCAAATCACTGCCCACAAAATGATTTGAATTTCCTTGTAAATCATCTATCAATTGGGCGAGGAGAATCTCGGGGGAAGATCGGTGGGGTCTTCAGCTGTGGGCTTGCCACTCACTCGTTCCCCAGTCGGCACCTTGCATTCGCCCTACGCTACGCGAAAGCAAAGAAACTTGACCTGTAATCAGGGCTCGGTTAAGTCCACCAGCAATGGTGGTTGTGTCTTGAGAATGAATGAATGAATGAATGAATCATCTATCAATTTATCATGAACGGTTTTTGAAAAACCATTCTGGCATGGCAAACTTAGCTGGTCAAGTTTCTAGCTCCAACCTAAATATTTATTCTTCTAAATGGCCAATTGTCCATGATATTGAATGATTTGTGTTTGCTTTACAAATTTATTGTAAAATCACTTTGTAATACCATTTTGGCCATTCTATTAAATCGATTAAGTAGCTGCTAAGGTTTGTCGTACCAGCAATCGACAATTGGGCTAGCTAACTGTTGGAGGAACTAAATTGAGGATTTAACTAGGTTTGTAGGATGGTTTTATTGTTTCCCATTTACCACATCATGTGATTAAAAAGTTAATTGCGTTAAAAGAAAACTTTACGTAAAAATTATTGTAAAGCGTTTTGATAGCCACCGATCCGGTACTTTCGCGACCGATCCGGTACTTTCGCGACCGATCCGGTACTTTCGTGACCGATCCGGTACTTTCGCGACCGATCCTGAACTTTCGCAACCCATCCTGTTCTTTCGCCACTCATCCTGAACTTTCGCCACCCATCCTGTTCTTTCGCCACCCATCCTGTTCTTTCGCCACCCATCCTGTACTTTCGCCACCCATCCTGTTCTTTCGCCACCCATCCTGAACTTTCGCCACCCATCCTGTTCTTTCGCCACCCATCCTGTTCTTTCGCCACCCATCCTGTTCTTTCGCCACCGATCCGGTACTTTCGCGACCGATCCGGTACTTTCGCGACCGATCCGGTACTTTCGTGACCGATCCGGTACTTTCGCGACCGGTGCAGTACTTTTGTAGCTGGAAAAAGTTGTCTCGAGATGTTTGATCAGCATACAGACACACTTTCGAACGCGCACACCTCGTTGAAATAGTCGCTCGCACAGTAGATAGAGCTAGTTGAGTGAATATAGTCGATTTAATTTCATAAAAACAAATAAGTAAATTAGATTAAACACAAAGGCGCGTGGGCTGGTAAAAACAAATTAAAAAAGACGATGGCGAGAGATGAGAATAGTCCTGGGACCTGAGTCCGAAGCGATGCTGAGGTTCCGTGTCCGGAGACAGACGGGAAGACGACCCAAAACGAACTGGGAGAGAGAAAGAGAGTGAGAGAGAGAGAGAGAGAGAGAGAGAGAGAGAGAGAGAGAGAGAGAGAGAGAGAGAGAGAGAGAGAGATAGAGAGGGTTAGCCTTTGCTCGGGCAAGTAAGAAGTTAAGGAGATGGACCTCATCGATGGAAGATGAGACCGAGGTAACGAGACAGCGGTGCGCGGACATTGGCCGGCAATGACGAGACAACTTGACAGTTACTGACTTGATGCAACACGTGAGCTTTCTTAGTCGCACTTCAATGATTTGCCACAATAGATAATTTTTCTTGTCTTTTCCTTATTTCTACCCACAATTATGAGTACAACTTTAGTTTAATTTACTACTTTGCTGTATCCATTTCCACATGATCGAAAAATCTAGGAAATTTATCCGTGTCTAAGTAGGTCAAATTATTTTGATTTATTCAAATTAGAGCATCAAAAACTGTCAGCTGTGATTATCATCTTCGACTTCGTTAATCTCGCTAACAAATTTCATGATATATAATTTGAATGATGAGTGAATTGATCATAGGATATTTGCTTATCCTTTATTAGGTGAAAATCGGCTTTGGAAAACTTCGCATTTTTTCTCCATTTGAATCCTATATGCAAGAAGTCTGGGAAGAAAAATTCACCGGAGAGTGAAAAGTCTCGAGTTTCATAGAGTGTCTATAGACTATCGTATTCGAATCCAATAAGCTCAAATGGCTTCTTATTATTCGTTTCATTATTTTTGTTAAGTTCCTATTGAATCTCGTCAAAACAGTAGTTTGCAAAAGCACTTTCCTTGAATTCACTTACCACATTCGAACACTTTTCGAAAAGTGATTTAACGATTGTAAAACCAACTATTCAAAACTGCTTGTTCGACTTGTTAGTTGAGGCAAGTAAGTTTCTACAAGTCGGAGCCCGAGTGTGCTTGTTTCCTCTGGGTACCCCGGTTTCCCACCAACCATGTCTGGCATATATAAACAGGGAGAGTGACCTCGGTCCTCTGCGTTGAGCTGGCCATTTGCCCGTTACCCAATGGCACTTTGAGTGCCATACTCGACGCCATAGACTCTAACATAGACTTTCACTGGTGACAAACACCGCGAAGCTTGAACTTTTCCGGAAAATCGATTTTAGCAAAGATCAAGAGCATGACATTTTCTGGCATGCGGTTTACGTGATTATGAGCTGTACGTTTGCGCATGGGGCCGATAGGACCAAAGCGTTGACGATGAGTTGTTTGACGCATATTATGTACAACAATGACTTGGGAACGACGACGGCGACGGTTGCCTTTTGGCAGAGCCTTACCTTCTGAGCTGATGCTTTCTTGGAATTCATGGCACGGCGAGAAATTGGTGATTTCACTGAGTGTTGAGTGGGCACCCGAACACGTTTTATAATGATGAGGGTGATGATGTTGGGTGCACTTTGTGATGTGGCGTACAAGCGATTTGTGTTCGGTTGCAATGTCAAACTGATCGAGGTGTTGCGGAACACAGATACAATTAAAAAAGATTATGGTTGAGTCAATGAATCAAACCCCCTTAGGTTAATTTTAGGGGGTGTTTTGAAATGTCTGTGTGTGATTCCGTCCGTCCACAAATTGAATTATTTACCAATTAAAGCAAAACTCAAATAACTAAAAAACTATTAGACATACTTAAATGAGACAAAAGACAAAAATAAAAAGAGACAAATGATTGAATGAATTGATGAATGAAAGAAATAACGCTCCAGTGGATTTCGTTGTCCGTGTCGATTGCATTTCAAACACACACACACAATACTATTCGATACTATGTTGTGTTTGTGCATACATGTGCACGATTTTAAATCTACGATTGCTACACTAGCCCGGAACGCGTTATTCAATGGAATGCCAAAACTCCGACAAAGAAGAGCACTCTCAACACCATTTATGAATTACCTGAACCGATGGCACAGTGGCAAAATTTTCTGTTCCTTGGACAACCTCTAAACTTCCTAAGCATTGAAGCCACATTGTGTTGAATAATATACTGAGTTGTACATGTATCCAATAAAATTATTTTTTAAATCAAATATTACTTTGCATCTAGCTTACTGGTCAGATTATAAGATGAAATTGCGTTAAATGGTCACTTGTCACTGAACTGACCAGCAGTCAGTTCAATAGTTAATTGTCGGAGCGGAACGATCGAGCGAGCGAAGCGAGCGAGTAAGTGTAGTGACGACTCTGCGTTGACTCAATTGGAAAAGGCTTGTGTAGACAGTTTCGGCTTTACCCGTTCAATGGATCTGTCTGAAAATTTTACACGATGTTCTGGTTGGGGTGAAGATGTGCTTGTGCCCATAAAAGTCAAAGGTCAATGGAGTAGTGATTTTTCAAAAAATAAATCAAATTTTGTATAGAAATGTTTAAGGACAGAGTGTCCACAGTGGCTGTGCAAAACAGATAAGCACACACGCCAAGTAGCACGCCCGCTGTGCGCAAAGGGGATGCGCAGTGACAGACACACCCCCACAGGAGTGCTGTGATTCACACAGTAAGTGCGATTGTGCCTACCTTGGACTAAATTGCATACTGTTGACTGAAACTGTCCAAAAACATTGAATCCATAAAGTGACGACATAGTGTACTGGATTACGGCTATCGCTCTGCAAATTTTGTCAGTTGCACTTTGATGGCTCGTCGATGACTAAACTGATAAGTAAATGTGTTCGCGAAACCGCCGCTCCGACTTCACGCCAACGGCGTAACTTAAGACTAGTTAGGTGAAATGATATATTAAGCTGTATGAGGGTCGATAATAGAGACATTACCTTTAAAGCATAGTTTGCTTTAATCAAATTCATCAAACCAATTGATAAACTCACTCGAACAAGCAAATATGTGATAGATATTTATCAACTTGATATCAAGTGATCACTAAATTAATTGATAAATATAGTAAAAATGTTTTGAACATTCACAATTGCATCTAAGTACATATTTTATTACAAAATAAAAATAAAAAACTATTAAATCAAGTCACCGTTTCGAGCCTACGAATTTACAGTTTAAGGTTTATGTAGTCGCTCTTTTAAACCACTATGCTAACGGCTCGCTTCTCTTTCAAGGGAGAGCATACATGAGGCAGGCAGACAGGTTTTGCTATATGACGTAGCTCGTTCAGTGAAATAGAGCAGTGGCATAGTGGTTAGATCGAGAGCGGATGCAAAAACATGTAAAATTCGTAGGCTCGAAACGTACAATCGATTTAACTGTTTTTTTTAATTTTTTATTTAAATATAATAAATGATTGATTTAATAAATGTTTAAAGTTGATAAACTATATTTTGCAATACAATTACACAACTATTAGAAGTTGCCGGGTCACGCACACACACACACACACACACACACACACACACACACACACACACACACACACACACACACACACACACACACACACACACACACACACACTCGACTCGAAGTAGTTTGTCGACTACTACTATCAGATGGATGGACGGACGGACGATCAAAGAGCCGCACCCATGCACACACACAGATTCTCTGACAATTAGGGTGCAATTAGGGTAATCAGCAGCAGCAACATCATGATGATGATGCAGTTACACAACGTTTAGAAGATGATGCGCCACGCACACACACGACTCGAAGTAGTTAGGCAAATACTACCATTGGATGGATGGACGGAAGGACGATAGGGTGCTGCCACCGAGCACTAGCACACGCACTGACCTTCTTAGATTTAGGGTGCAGCATTTTGGTGAAATGTCGTATCTAAGACGAAAAAAGTGGTATCAGATTGATGATAATTTAATCTAGATTTCATTAAAGTTTGAGTCGTGTTTGTAGGTCAAGGGGTTCTTAAATGGCGGCAAAATCAAGGACTGCGTGCTGTGTTCGGAAGATCAAGTGCGGCTACCTTGAAGCAGCGCTGCATTTGAGAAAGTGAGGCGCTCTTTTTCTAGAGGCGCCACTTCTGCTATTTTTTGTGCAACGTGCTTTCTAGCTCACTTGCACACGATTAATTGACCATATACACTCACACGAAGTGTGCGCACTAGTAAAAGTGGATTGATGGTGCTAATGGTGAAAGGAGAGGGCAGGGTCAACACAAATAAGTGATGCAGTGAGCTGCATATCTTTATATTACTCGGCGAACTATTTTGTAGTTGCTTTTCGCTCAATTCATTCTCACTCTCTCCCTTCGTTCTCATTTCTTGAATCTCATCTCAACTTTCGTTATCCTAACAATAAATAAATTGCACGCACTTTCTGGACCACAACTCTTGTGGCATCAAGTGAGGTATCAATTTAAAGATAATTTAATATAGAATCTCGCTGTCGTGTTAAAATTTAAATCAGAACTATAGTTTTCTATATATTTGGCTGCAAATACGAAGTACATTGTACAAAATAGTAGAACGATTGACTTACAACAGCAAGTGTTCTAGTTTGCACTCTAATACTATGCAGGTATTGTCCAAAAACTATCTAATTCAATTACATTCAGACTCACAATTTCAGGGGTCCGAAGATGTCAATTTGAAAGTAATCCCACTTAGAAGATAGCCAAACAGCCCGAACTATGGATAATTTATCAACTTGAAAGTAATCCCACTTAGAAGATAGCCAAACAGCCCGAACTATGATCCAATTTATCAACTTGAAAGTAATCCCACTTAGAAGATAGCCAAACAGCCCGAACTATGGCCAATTTATCTACTTGAAAGTAATCCCACTTAGAAGATAGCCAAACAGCCCGAACTATGATCCAATTTATCAACTTGAAAGTAATCCCACTTAGAAGATAGCCAAAAAGCCCGAACTATGGCCAATTTATCTACTTGAAAGTAATCCCAGTTAGAAGATAGCCAAACAGCCCGAACTATGGATAATTTATCAACTTGAAAGTAATCCCTCTTAGAAGATAGCCAAACAGCCCGAACTATGGATAATTTATCAACTTGAAAGTAATCCTTCTTAGAAGATAGCCAAACAGCCCGAACTATGATCCAATTTATCAAATTGAAAGTAATCCCACATAGAAGATAGCCAAACAGCCCGAACTATGATCCAATTTATCAAATTGAAAGTAATCCCACATAGAAGATAGCCAAACAGCCCGAACTATGATCCAATTTATCAAATTGAAAGTAATCCCACATAGAAGATAGCCAAACAGCCAGAACTATGATCCTATTTATCATCGTGAAAGTAATCCCACTTAGAAGATAGCCAAAAAGCCCGAAATATGGCCAATTTATCTACTTGAAAGTAATCCCACTTAGAAGATAGCCAAACAGCCCGAACTATGATCCAATTTATCAACTTGAAAGTAATCCCACTTAGAAGATAGCCAAACAGCCCGAACTATGGACAATTTATCAACTTGAAAGTAATCCTTCTTAGAAGATAGCCAAACAGCCCGAACTATGGATAATTTATCAACTTGAAAGTAATCCTTCTTAGAAGATAGCCAAACAGCCCGAACTATGATCCAATTTATCAAATTGAAAGTAATCCCACATAGAAGATAGCCAAACAGCCCGAACTATGATCCAATTTATCAAATTGAAAGTAATCCCACATAGAAGATAGCCAAACAGCCCGAACTATGATCCAATTTATCTTCTTGAAAGTAATCCCACATAGAAGATAGCCAAACAGCCCGAACTATGATCCAATTTATCAAATTGAAAGTAATCCCACATAGAAGATAGCCAAACAGCCCGAACTATGATCCAATTTATCTTCTTGAAAGTAATCCCACATAGAAGATAGCCAAACAGCCCGAACTATGATCCAATTTATCAACTTGAAAGTAATCCCACTTAGAAGATAGCCAAACAGCCCGAACTATGATCCAATTTATCAACTTGAAAGTAATCCCTCTTAGAAGATAGCCAAACAGCCCGAACTATGGATAATTTATCAACTTGAAAGTAATCCCACTTAGAAGATAGCCAAACAGCCCGAACTATGATCCAATTTATCAAATTGAAAGTAATCCCACATAGAAGATAGCCAAACAGCCCGAACTATGATCCAATTTATCAAATTGAAAGTAATCCCACATAGAAGATAGCCAAACAGCCCGAACTATGATCCAATTTATCAACTTGAAAGTAATCCCACTTAGAAGATAGCCAAACAGCCCGAACTATGATCCAATTTATCAACTTGAAAGTAATCCCACTTAGAAGATAGCCAAACAGCCCGAACTTTGATCCAATTTATCAGATTGAAAGTAATCCCACTTAGAAGATAGCCAAACAGCCCGAACTATGATCCAATTTATCAGATTGAAAGTAAGTGTGGTGCTCTCTAACTAAACAAAAGAACACATCACACTTTGGCAGCACAATCAAAGCGGCAGACAATCATTAGCAAGTTTTGTGCGGGTGCTAGTCTGACGTCAGAGTAGTGATCGGCAACAACATCATGATGATGATGCAGTTACACAACGTTTAGAAGTTGATGCTCCACGCACACACACACACACGACTCGAAGTAGTTTGGGGACGACTACCATCTGATGGATGGACGGAAGGACGATAGGGTGATGCTACCAAGCACAAGCACACGCACTGACCTTCTTAGATTTAGGGTGCAGAATTTTGGTTAAATATTGCATCTAAGACGACAAAAGTCATATCAAATTGAAGATAATTCAATATAGTTTGCATTAAAGTCCGAATCGTGTCTGTAGGTCAAGTGGTTCAAAAAGGCGGCAAAATCAGTGAGTGCGTGCTGTGGTTGGAAGAACAAGTGCCGCTACTTTGAGGCAGCGCTGCATTTGAGAAAGTAAGGCGCCCTAACGAGACTGTCTGTGTTCCACTGTTCGGTGTGGTGCTCTCGAAATAAACAAGAGAATACATCACACCATAGCAGCACAATCAAAGCTGCAGATCATCATTTGTACGAGTGCAAGTCTGACGTGAGATTAGTGATCAGCAGAAACATCATGATGCTGCAGTGCAGTTACACAACGTTTAGATTTTGCCGCGCCACGCACACACACACACACACACACTCGACTCGAAGTTGTTCGGCGACTACTACCATCGGATGGATGGATGGACGGACGATCGGCGCGCCGCATCCAAGCGCACACACAGATCCTCTGACATTTAGGGTGCAGCATTTTGATGAAATATCGCATGTAAGACGACAAAATTGGTATCAAATTGAAGATAATTTAATCTAGATTCCATTAAAGTTCGAGTCGTGTTTGTAGGTCAAGGGGTTCTAAAATGGCGGCAAAATCAAGGACTGCGTGCTGTGGTTGTAAGATCAAGTGCGGCTACCTTGAGGCAGAGCTGCATTTGAGAAAATGACGCGCCCTCACGAGAGGCGCCACTTATTTTATTTTTTGTGCAACGTACTTTCTAGCACACATGCACACATTATGTGGCATCAAATGAGGTATCAATTTAAAGATAATTTAATGTAGAATCTCACTGTCGTGTCAAAATTTAAATCGGAACTATAATTTCAGAGATATTCGGCGGCAAATATGAAGTGCATATTACACGAACTATTAGAACTATTGACTCACAGCAGATATTACTTTAGATTGCACTCTAATATTATGCAGGTATTTTCCAAAAACTATCTAATTCAATTATATTCAGACTAAGACTTTCGGAGGTCCGAAGATGTCAAACAATGGTGAACAACTTCTTGGTACGTCGTGCAGAAGCAATATATCCTGTTGTCTTGGAATGCAAGGAAATTGCTCTTGCATAACTAGCATGGGGTGCCCGACCATTTTATTAATGTCTCTAAAAAGGGAGTCTTTTGGTGTATTTTCAGTTCAAATTTTGCCAAAATAAAGTTCTTTTTTTGTTTGCCTCAATTTGTCTACACTTGCAAGTTTTAAGCTTGCGGGCAAATTCACTACACTAATCACAATTTATATGATGGGAAATGATATATTAAGCTGTATGAGGGCCGAAGATAGGCTTGATAGTAGAGACATTAAGGCCTTTAAGGCATAGTTTGTTTTCATCATGTTAATCCAACCAATTAATGAAACCTCCCCACGAGTCTACAAATCAGGTAGTTCACAAACTTATTTCACGAGATATTTTGACCAGTTCATATTGAGGACATAAATAATCAAATCCCGAAAAAAATTTAATTCCCTGAGCTCGATTTTCAGATTAAATCGAGATCAAAATCCGAGATTTCGTCATATTTGGCTATTTTCAAAAATTTATTAAAAATAGTTTAAATAGACTCTGGCTCATTGTATGATTGTTTTAGGGTTATTTTGTTATTCAAATTTGATTACCAAAAAACAGGGAAAGGAAATTCTTAGCCAATTCGTGGGAATCTCAAAAAATGTACGACTATGTCAAATTATTTAAAATGTAGCAAAATATGTTAAAACGAGGGGCAGCAGTGCCCCAAAATGAAAGGGTTTGTTCACAGAAGACGTTTGTTTTGATTACTAGTTTGCTGCTGCTGTGGGAGTGTGGCTTTTGTCTGCCTCATAGTAAAAATACAATTTGTGTGTTTGGCATTATTTATTTAGAAATAATCAATTTAAGAATGCACATATACAAAACAACAGAATATTCATCACAATTAATCATCATGATCAGCAAGACTGTATGTTTTGAGACGTTTGCTTAAGTGTCCTAGTGTGTTGTTGTTGTTCATGGAAGCATAATAATCACCAATCATTTCGACGTTTCTTTTACCACCTGAATATCTGGATTCGATTGGTCCCATCAATTGATGGGCACGTTCGCATTGTTGTTCACCCTGAGCTCCGCAATTCGGTGGAAATCGTTCTGGGTGAACATGCAAAAGATGAAGCTTGTAAGTGCAACTGCAGCCAATGTTCATGAAACTCTGGCACATTCCCTTAATAAGTTGCAAATAGTTGTCACTTCGTTTGTTTCCTAAAAAGTTGTCTCGTACATCTACCAACGCCAACCACGCAAGCAATTCCCACGAATCTAAAAGCTCTATGAATTCTGACTGATGTTTTACCAGTTTCTTGATTTCTGGCCCAGTAAATTGAGGTCTTTTTCTGATGTGGTTCTTGGTCTTTCCAGTCAAATTAGACAAAAAATTAAGTAACATTATTTGAGGGTGATCAGAAAATTGATCCTCCTCTTCTTCTGCTTCATTGAAATTCTTTGGTAAAGGTCGTCTCAAAAGAAGTTTCCGTATAAATTCTTCAACAACTCCAAGTAGAACGTGAAGCGGTGGTGCCCAAAATCTGCTAATATCTTCAACTGCTGCATCATAAAGGACACTGTCCTTTCCTTTTACATGCTGTTTCGTTGGGGCCATTTCTTACTCCATTTTTCTTTAAAGTTTGTGCTCGTAGTTTTCCAAAGACAGTAGATGCACATGTGTTTGCAACGACCACTGACAAGACCTTTCAGCAAATTGGTCACCTTGAGATCTGCACAAATGTGCCAATTGTATTGTTTGTAGTTGATAAGGTTAATAATGCGTTTCATAGATTCGTGGTCTTCTTTCTTGCGATCCCCATTACCGTAAGCAAGAGGCAAAGGGAATTTTGTAGTTTTAGGATCATTATGCAAAAGAAGACACTTGAGGCTTTTCTTATTGGAATCAATTGAGAGACGCCAATCGTTTTCCCAATTTGGCTCGTGATTCATTCCACATTCTTTAATCAATCCCATTAAGTCAGTACAGTACACATAACCATCATCAGATTTAACGAAATATTTCGCGAATTGTTTTTGTCGATTCCTGGCCGCAGTACATTTGACATCATCTTCGCAAAGATTTCGTCTTTTGAATAATGAAGTAACAATTTCAGCAGTTTGCTTAGGCGTTCCACCAGGTCGTAAAATACGAAATAGATCATCCAATTCCTTTTGGGTGAATACCTCAGGAATGCCTTTTTCTGGAGGACCAACGTAGTCAGGGTCGTTTGGGTCGTCTATGAATTCACATTCAACACCCAATTCATCATTTAGATTTGGCATTGGATTGAGAGGAAGAAAATCTGGTGCAATTTCTTCTTTTTCAAACTTGTTGCTCGCGAGTCACTTTTTCTTCCCGTTTTTGTCAATTTCCATAATTTTGAAATAATAACGACTAAAATCGCCCCGTGTTTTTGAATTCACTCCTTTGGTCGTTGCGGCTGAGTTGCAGATAAAACACTCTTGGTGGTTAATCGGATTAGTCCAAATAACTTAAAAATTTGGTTTTGGATTTTCTTAGTTTGTACCAGTTAAGAAGGTGTGAATAACAATTTTCACAGATGACATCTGGAGCCCAGTCTGATTGATCATCAAATTTAGAATCGAAGAAACTAACGTAGGCATGTTTGATCCAGCTAATGTCAAAACGATTCTTTCCCGGTTGTTCAACATTGGCTTGATTCTTTTTCGTGATCTTGCCATCTTTATTGCTTTGAAACACCAATAAACCACAAATATAGCAGTGATGATTTTTACGAGGACACACCATGATAATGAGTTGTAAATAGTAAAGCACTACAGTCACATTCAACACAACCAATGCATGCAGACACATGTGTGTGTGCATATATGCAAACACGAACACCGAACGTCAGACAGACACCTAAGGCGATTGCCTCGAGACTGTGGGCAGTGCGCGCTAGTGGGCACTGAATGCCCGCAATTTGTTTATTTCGTATTTTTGAGATTCCCACGAATTGACTAACAATATCTTTTCCCAGTTTTTTGGTAATCAAATTTGAATAACAAAATAACCCTAAAACAATCATACAATGAACCATAGTCTATTTAAACTATTTTTAATTAATTTTCGAAAATAGCCAAATATGACAAAATCTCGGATTTTAATCTCGATTTAATCTGAAAATCGAGCTCAGGGAAATAAAATTTTTTCGGGATTTGATTATTTATGTCCTCAATATGAACTGGTCAAAATATCTCGTGAAATAAGTTTAACGTGTTGACTCGTGTCCCAAACAACCAAATATGTGATTGAATTTATCATTTGATCACTAAATTAATTGATAAATATAGTAAAAATGTTTTAAACATTCACAGTTGCATCTCAGTACATATTTTATAACAAAATAAAAATAAAAAACAATTAAATCAAGTCTGCGTTTCGAGCCCATGAATTTTCATTGGAAGGTTTTGACAGCCGCTCTTTCAAACCACTGCGCCAACGGCTGGCATCCCTTTCAAGGGAGAGCATGCAAGAGAGAGGCAGACAAGTTTATGCTATATGACGTAGCTCGTTCAGTGAAATAGAGCAGTGGCATAGTGGTTAGATAGAGCAGACACATAAACTTTTGATTGTAAATTCGTAGGCTCGAATCGTCAACTCGATTTATTGATTAAATTTTTATTTTTTATTTAAATATAATAAATGATTGATTTATAAATGCTTAAATTTGATAAAATATATTTTGCAATACAATTACAAATATTTAATGAAATAATAAAACAAATGAATACGAGATAACGAGTCGAACCCGTGAGCTTCTCAAGTTTTGGCAATCGCCCTATCCAACTGCGCCACAACGAACAAGGCAATTGGCTTTTATTTGATGAAAATTTTTAATGCATTTAGGCTAATAACACATGAACGCCTCAATGAGTCGGCTTGAAATTTTTACCAAAAATTCTTCCATGTGTGTAGAAGAATTGATTAAATTTTGGGCACAGTAGATCAAGCGGTACCGAAGATAGAAAATAATTAGTGATATAATTCGTAGATTTCAATAGAGAAATGAGTGCTAACGCATGTGTGTTTGTAGTACAGTGATTATTAGACATCCATAACGGTACTGATAAGAGATGTATACGATTCCCTAGCTGGCGCAACAGTCGTTTTAGAAAATTAGTTGCACAATTTGAACAGATTATGCTTTATTGGTGAATATTCGAGTGAACAGTAGTACTGTGGTGGATAAAGTAGAGTAAATGTACGAGTGTGTGTGCATGTATCGGGATTGTAGATTGCTTGGATGTTAGTGAGATAGAGCACCGCCGGTCTGATGTCTTCACGTACTCGTGCTTGTTCATTGGTGGAAGCACGGAACTGATGTCCAAGTGAAGCTTTCAATCAGTACAATCGTGGTTGTTGTTGTTGATTAACTCGTATTGAAGTATAGTGAAGGGTATAGCATATAGTTGAACTAAACTAAGTGGAACATAACGTGTGCTTAAATGGACAAATGCATAGAAGTTGCATAGAACATTGAATGTTTGCTCGCTTGTGTGAAAGCATGCTAAAATGTATCGATGATGCATAGCAGAAGTATAGCATAAGAGAATGTAAGTGAATAGAGATAATAGAATATAGTGATTAAAGTGGTAATGTGTCTAAGAACTGGCCAGTCTATGTGAAAGCCGTAGAGGCAGTAGAAGAGGCCAAGTTCTTGAGATCCTGTTTCCGGGAGCAAACTGTTGTTGCATCCAACAGTAGGTCCTACTTGCGAGCCGGGCGAGTTGATCGTCGAAGTGGCATCTCCTTGTTGGCCGACTGTTCAGCACCCGAATTGGTACCTCGAACAGCATTCGAAGGTTTTGCAGCATCTTCAACTGCTACGGCGCGAGATGTGGAAGCACGCTTAGAAGGTACAGCAGCAGCTTTTGGCTTCTTCGACATTCGTCCACGCTTGACAACCGGTGCAGGCTGATAAAGGAGAATGCATTAGAGAATATTAGCTTTAGAATAGACCAGAGATCAGCTTTACCTCATTGTCGCCTTCATCGTCATCGTCGTCGTCAGCACCATCTCGGTTGCTCAGCTTAAAGTTTGCATCCAGAGTACGCTTACCCTTCTTGAGTCCCTCATTCTTAACATAGAGATCGTTTGACGTGAATTCCTTAGAGTACTTGGGAACAGGGTACGCCTTTTTGAAATACTCATTCCAGTACTTGCGATAGTACTGTTGCGCATCAGCCATTCCCTGCTCCTGTTCATCGCGATACTTCTTCTGTGTATCTGGCTTGATCTTGGCAAATGCTGCTGCCATTTCATCGGTTGTTGGGGGCGCATCTCGTGAGAAGGTTCGTAGTGCCTGGAATGTAGTTCTTTTTCTGTGTTTGTGGGTGCGCGTGTGATTAGTATGGGTAGTATAATGTTGAAGGTGGAATTACTTACCCAGCCTTCTCATCGCCAAACGGAACAACGTAGAGATAGTTCTCTGACACAAAATAGCATTCACTCTGACGATACTCGTACACTTTGGCAGGCCACCACAGATTGTGATGCACCATCCAGACCACTGCGTGACTGTGCTCACATGGCATCAGCATGTCAGACTTGACCCCATCGGCGTTGACTTCGAAACTCTGGCGGTAGCAAGAGTCGCACCGCTCAATAAGCATCAACTCGTAATCCGCTGAACAAAGCAACTCCTTGACCATGGCCTGAGCAGATTTGTACTCTGCCGAGCCGGGCATGATGCCCTTCTTTTGTTGCAGTATGAGATAGCTGTGGCATAACTGAAAGTGAAAGCGATGCGAATTGGTTAGATGAACAGTTTGAGTTACATAACCAAACCAAAACAACCTCTAGAATATCTCACAACCTAACCTAAACATAAACGAACAACGCGGCACCTAACCAACCTCTAATCTATCTTACAACCTTATTAAACATAAACAACCCCTAGCCTAAAACAAAAGCGCACTCACCTTCTTTATGTCCAACTTAAAGTCTTCAGTGCACAAGTAGGCATCGATGCGTCGGGTCTTCTCATAAATCCAATTCAGATCAATCGGTTCGGGCACCTCGTGTTCCCCATAGTCAATGTGCACAAGCGAAGCAAACACATTCACATCTTCCATCATTCCAGTGGTAGCATTCTGCACTTGTCTGCTTTCAATCATGAGACTCTTAACAGCGTAATAGTACACTGCAGCACATCGCTCCATATCCTCTTCATAGTTTTGGTCGTCCACATCAATGTCCGCCAAGAAGCCATACTCCCTGTTGTAGATCGTGCCAGCCTCTTTGCGTGCACACTCAATGCACACAGTGTGATCGGTCACACTGGCCAACTCCTTGACCCA
The DNA here is from genome assembly GCA_023373905.1 of Rhizoglyphus robini. Lineage (NCBI taxonomy): Eukaryota > Metazoa > Arthropoda > Arachnida > Sarcoptiformes > Acaridae > Rhizoglyphus > Rhizoglyphus robini. The sequence goes on from JAKIJQ010000014.1 coordinate 1,019,119, forward strand.
TTGCTGCTTTTCTTCGTACATTTGACGCGTTGCTGGTAGAGTCATAGCGCTCGGAATCATGATCATAGTTTTGATTTTGGTTTTGAACACCAAATCGCTACAACCATGTCTTTTGTTGTGCCAGCCAAGTGAACATCGACTACAGTGCAGCAGTTCAGTGCCCGGAAGGTGACACTTCCAGCAATACTCTACATTCGTTGGATCGACTGGCTGTTGGGCAGCTCGTTGAGCATCATTCTCTTCTGCACCTAAAGCAGTAGGAGAAGCATTCCGCTTGGCCTCATATTGAATTCGTCGTTCACGCTTGAGCTGAGACATTCGAGCAGCTGCCACAGCCTTGGCAGTTGGCTTCACTTTACGGCCACGCAAAGTGGACATCGGTTCTGGCAATTCTGCAATTGGAGTATTCTCCTGGTCACTAGCTGGAGACTCGCCTCGCTGCGATTTGTCTGCAACTACAGCTCGGCTACTAGTAGTAGCCTTGGGTATTTGTTTGTTGGGAACTACTTGAACTGAAAGAGAAAGTGAAGATCCACCTGAAGGTGAAGAAGCCAAAGTAGGGGCGGACGCCAAAAGAACCTTTGCTCGCTTAGCTCGTTTTGGACCATTGGCCTGAGGCAACGCTTCGTTTCCTGCAGGTCGTTTGGCAGCTGGCTTACTTGGCCCAGGACGAACAGCTTCGCTTTGTTCTTCGCTAGATTCAGTGGGAGTCGAAGCTTTGGGGGAAGCCAACAACTTGAGATTCTGTTTTCGGCTTCGTTTAGTTGGTGCCACTTGGGCACCAGCAGAAGGAGTAGTAACTGTGGCAGTAGCCGCAGTAAGAGTGCCAGTAACAGTAGAACTAGCAGCAAGTCCATGGCGTTGCAGGATAGCAACTGTTGGCACTCTTTGACCAACACCACCGCCACCTCCGTTCACAGCCACCAACTGACTTGATTGATCGCGTTGTACGATGAGTGCTTGTGGAACTGCAGGATTGCTACCGGTAAGATCTAACTTAAAGATGTTACCGTCAAAACGAACACGAATTGGCAAATGATCGCCTGGGTCGTCAAAGACGGTGTACACTCGAGATTGCAACTCTCTAAGCAGTTGGGCTGAGGGTGAACTGTTGATGGGAATCACTTCGGGCATGAGTTGAGGCGAAGTCTCAATGACAAATTTAAAAGGAGGATCTGCCTGTGATATCTGTACAATCACAAACGGTGCAATTCCACGAAGTCGTTCAAGAATCGCTTGCTCAACCCCAAAGGTGAAGTTGCCGTGCTTGATATATCCATTGCGAGGGTAACTTTGCATTGGTATCGCAGAGTTTGCTCGTACTTGTAGCTGTTGGGCGATTGGTCTGGCATGAGCTATGCTTGAACTTGTCCCGCTTGCTTGAGGTCGCTCAATTGGAACAGCAGTAGAAGCAGCGGCAACAGAATTACTAGTGGTGGAATCTGTTGCAGTTGCGACAACCTCATTTGCTCGGTTACTGTTGGCAGATGCAGAGATACTATTCGATGGCAATCGTCCACTATCAGCTGCCCGTGGTGCCCCAACTGGTCCATATGGTCCCATTACTATAATTTTTTGTTTGCGTACCATTTCAACGTGCCTCTGTAGAGAATGATGCAGGAAAATGCTTAGTTACTGTTAGTTAGTCAGTTGTGGTTATAGTCAAGTGTCAAGCCCCAGTGATCACCGGTCACTCTTAGCCAGATACCTGGCACTGTGTGTGTCTAACCATACTCGGCAAGGCACACTTCACTCGACTCATTCATTGCTCTCTCGCCCTATGTCAGCACCGGTGATCACCGGTCACTCTTAGCCAGATACCTGGCACTGTGTGTGTGTCTAACCATACTCGGCAAGGCACACTTCACTCGACTCATTCATTGATCTCTCGCCCTATGTCATCACCGGTGATCACCAATCACACTTGACCAGATACCTAGTACTGTCTGTGTCAAACCATACTCGGCTAGTGAACTGTACTCGATACTGGACTCATACATTGCTCTCTCCCCCTGTGTCAGCACCGGTGATCACCCATCACACTCATTCAGATATCTGGTACTGTGTGTGCGTGTCGAACCATACTCGGCTATTGAACTGTACTCGATACTGGACTCATACATTGCTCTCTCCCCCTGTGTCAGCACCGGTGATCACCGATCACTCTTAGCCAGATACCTGGCACTGTGTGTGTCTAACCATACTCGGCTAAGGCACACTTCACTCGACTCATTCATTGCTCTCTCGCCATATGTCAGCACCGGTGATCACCGATCACTCTTAGCCAGATACCTGGCACTGTGTGTGTCTAGCCATACTCGGCAAGGCACACTTCACTCGACTCATTCATTGCTCTCTTGCACTGTCAAGCACCGGTGATCACCGATCACTCTTAGCCAGATACCTGGCACTGTGTGTGTGTCTAACCATACTCGGCAAGGCACACTTCACTCGACTCATTCATTGATCTCTCGCCCTATGTCATCACCGGTGATCACCGATCACACTTAGCCAGATACCTGGCACTGTGTGTGTCTAACCATACTCGGCTAGGCACACTTCACTCGACTCATTCATTGATCTCTCGCCTTGTCAGCACCGGTGATCACCGGTCACTCTTAGCCAGATACCTGGCACTGTGTGTGTGTCTAACCATACTCGGCAAGGCACACTTCACTCGACTCATTCATTGCTCTCTCGCCCTATGTCAGCACCGGTGATCACCGGTCACTCTTAGCCAGATACCTGGCACTGTGTGTGTCTAACCATACTCGGCAAGGCACACTTCACTCGACTCATTCATTGATCTCTCGCCTTGTCAGCACCGGTGATCACCGATCACTCTTAGCCAGATACCTGGCACTGTGTGTGTGTCTAACCATACTCGGCAAGGCACACTTCACTCGACTCATTCATTGTTCTCTCGCTCTATGTCAGCACCGGTGATCACCGGTCACTCTTAGCCAGATACCTGGCACTGTGTGTGTGTCTAACCATACTCGGCAAGGCACACTTCACTCGACTCATTCATTGCTCTCTCGCCCTGTGTCAGCACCGGTGATCACCCATCACACTCATTCAGATATCTGGTACTGTGTGTGTCTGCTCGGCAACGGACTCAACATTGCCTCGGTTAGCGCACAGGACTCTGCACTAGACACATACCTGATTGAAACACTTCAAGCTGAGATTCCAAGCGCAGAGTTGTGAGTCTGGTAGTGAAGAAGCACACGAAACTGTATGTCACTGGTCAAGTGGACAACCGTGGTCTGGATTGTGCAATAATCAAAGACGAGAGAGACGACAATGCAGAGTCGGGTGTATGTGAGTGGTGATGCTGTCGAAGATGTCCCTATGAAGAGTAGAGTAGCATATGGTAAATGGCAAAAGAGTACGTTCTCAATGGTTACCTATTGGCTATTCAGTTGATGTTCCGTTGTGGTGGTAATGGGTTTAACTCGCCCAAGCACTGCAGGAGAATTGTTGCCACTGGCTGCTCAAGATGATGCTAAGTGAAGTGTATGTGAGAGTACTTTCGTGTCACAATGTACAGGTCACTTGAGTAAAAGAAAGGTGATCAATTAGAGTAAACAAGATGTGCTTTGGGACTCAAACCTGATACGCCAATTGGAATGACATTGACGGTCGACCTTAACGGTGAGTGGCGACAGATACACACGAAGGCAAATCGATGCAAGGCGCACGGTTGTGCAAGGTGACAGACGAGATGTGTGATGATGACAATGTAATGTGATGTGATCTACATGTAAAAGCAAAGTGGTCATTGACAAGGTGAGAAGTCTCACAGTGGACACTCGTACCTAACTGATGGTTGATGCACGCACACAGACTTCAATGCACACTCCTGATGGATGCACACATGCACACACAAACCCAGTCAGGGCTTTGGATGCTAACAGACGAGTGATGAGTTGGGTCGTCGTGGCCCAGAGGTCACAGACAATGAGTCACTACGATACCAAATGACAAAATGTCTGTTCTTGGTGTTGGCAGAGGCAGAATTGATAATTTCGACTCGAGCACACCGCACACAGTACAGCAGAAGGCAGGCTGGCAGACAAAGGAAGCCGGCGTATTCAGAAAAAATGGAAATGTCTGGTAATACACATTTGGTGGTACGTTCGTATATGGGGTTACCCATAGAAATGTGTTGCCATTTGAAATTGTATGGGATGGTGCTGCCCATCGTAAGGGCGCTGCTCAATTTGCCACTGCCTCCAGTAATCAATACATACAATGTATTGGATGAGTGAGTGAGTGCAAGAAGGCACAGAGGCTCGATGCTGCCCCACCCAAACTCGCGCGCGCCTGTCTTGTCTTCTAACGCTCTTGTGCATGTTCCTCTCTCCTCTGCCAGCAATGTGCAGACTTTTTGATTTGACTTTGAGCGACCTCTGCCACGTCGACACCACTCACTACTCGCCTCGAGCTCGTAGCACATACAAAGCGCACACTGGGTTTGCATGTGTATGTGAATGTGTGTCCATCAGGCTTGTGCATTGATGCCTGTGTGTGCGCGTCAGAAAATCATATATTTTCTTGTCTAAATAATTAAAATATTAATTAAATTTTTATTTTTACAATTTGAATTTAATTTTTTAAAATTTAGATTAATTGATTAATTTTATTTTATACATATTTTGAAAAAATGAATAATTTGTCTTATTAATCAATTTTATTATTTTGTTAATTAATTCAATATTAATTCAATATTTAAATCGCAGATTAATATTTAAATATCACTTTTTCAGATTTTATTAATTGTTTGATTAATTTTGAATTTCCTTATTACTGTTTTATTTTTTAAGCAATCTTTAATCTGTTATTGTTTTTCGATTATCAACTTAAAGTAATGGCTTTTGAAGCATTCGTTGACGGATGATCGTAAAAGTGCATTCGATTGTGGACAGTGTAACAAATGTAAAGCAAGAGTAATTATTTAGGTAACCGCTTGTGATGGACTGAAGTGGTGAGTGATCAGAGTAATTGATAACACGGTAAACACAAGACACAATCCAATAATGGCCATTTTCCCGACGAGTGACAAGTGACTCGAATGGCCAAATGATGTCACCAAATAACATACAAAAAGACTATGCAGTGCACAGTGTGGACACTAAATAATCGATTGATTAATTCGTGCCAAATGTCTAAAGTCCTGCAATGAATTAATTCAATTATAACGTGTCCATTGGCACACACACACACACACACACACACACACACACACACACACACACACACACACACACACACACACACACACACACACACACACACACACACACACACACACACACACACACACACACACACACACACACACACACACACACACACACACACACACACACACACACACACACACACACCGCACTCGACCGAGCAGTGAAGCAAATGATTATGCACCCAATCAGTTGCTATTACTTGGCCGCTGGTGCACTGTCTCGCCTACATTAGCTTTGTCACTCGACATGGCAGTTGATCAATTGATTAACTAAATCAGTTATCATAAGTGAGGAATGCCAAATGCTCATTGTTCAGCACTAGATTTAATTTAAGTATTAAGTGTTCATTTGTTCACGTTCACGATTCACGTTCATTCGTTTATTGATTGCAGTGTAATTCAGTCACAGTGATTGTGTGCTACTCAACTGAAACAACTGTGTGGTTGTGCATTCGTTTGGCTAATGTTAGTGCAATGTGTGTGTGCAAGTGACAATCGACGGTGCTTCTTGTTACGAGTTACAAGAATCTTGTAGTGATGCTACTTAGTGGAGCCGAAAATGATGGAATGAAGTGGACAGTGTTACCACTTGACCAGTGGTCTCACGATGTGTGCATATTGGTGAATATGGCGCACAGTGCCACACATCACTTGATTTGTGGCAATATATCACTACTGACTAGAGATGTGGTGACTGACTGAAGTTTGTCCACTTGACAATTTCCAGTAGACAGGGTTGACTTGACTATTGACTAGATGTTGTGAGAAATAGAACAAAATACAACACGAATTGATCAGCAAAAACAGTTTAATTAAATAAATGCAGAATAATGAGATGCGCTCACGCTCGTGACAAATGCTCTAATTTTCGGCATTCTGTGCAATCCAAGTCACATGGGGTGCAGTCTTGGTGAAGAAGCCAAATGCAATGCAGCCCTCTTCTCCAAAACTGGTAATACCATATTGAATGAAGACATTCGGGTCGGACTTGGAGGGACAGACCAGTGGACCACCAGAGTCGCCAATACAGATGCCCTTGTGGCCATCAGCATAGCCCGCACAGTAGAATCCTTCCTTGTCGTAACCTGGAGTTTGCTTATCACACTGCTCTTCTGGCACGATTGGTAAAACGGCTTGCTGGAGTATGCTAACGAATTTGCTTTCTTTTGCCGAAGTCTTTCCCCATCCAATGGCAATACACTTGTCGACCAGTGGGGCATCATCTTTGCTCGGAAGACATACCTTGGCCACCTTTCCTTTGAGCTTCTTGAAATCGATCTTTCGTGCCAACTTGATCACGGCCACATCGTTATGGTTGCCAGTTGTATTGAGATCCGACGAATAGTTAGGATGGCTAATGAATTTCGCCGCCTTGTACAGGAACTTGCTATCGTGATTGGTGTTCTTCACGTGACCAGCGTACACCACCGTACCATTTAGTCGAGTTGCATCCTTGATACAGTGAGCCGCAGTGAGGATGGTGTCATCGTTCAGAATGGTACCACCACAGTAGGGCATCAAAACGGGCTCGCTGCCATCCTTGGACAGGTCGAATAGGATCGATACCATGAAGGGCCACCTTCCCTCGGTAGCGTTTTCACCGTTGATGATTCGAGGCTCGGCACCGTTAGCTTGGGCGATGGTCACACGATTGTACCAGAGTGCGAGGACAAACAGAAAGAAAGGTACGAGTTGTTGAAACATGACTCAGCACAAAACACAAGTCGAAGAAAAGTATAAAATAGAAATGAAAACATACAAAGGTGAGAGGTTTAGTTTTATAGTCAAGTTCAAAGTTCGAACTAGTCGATTCGTTTATTAAAACATTCATATATGGCATAATACAAATTCCAACAATATAATAGAAAGCTTGTTGTGCAACTAATGAGACAATAAACACTGTAAACTATTCACTGTTTGGTGCAAGATAGCATTTCTCCACCATCTCCTTGAACACAGTCTTCATGTATCCACTTGTGCATGCATCACGATGTGCAATTTGAATGTGCCTAGTAACGTCCGAGTACGTTAATTTGGCATAACCACAACCATTAAACTTGCATCGAAACAGCTTCTTCTCGTGATGTACTGTTCGATAGTGTTTGGCACAGTTGGCATCACTCTTAAATGACATCATACCAAGAGAGCACTTGAATAGCTTCTTGCCCAAATGAGTGCTTACTTGTACGGTAGAGCGATATTTGGTGGGAAAACATTTTGAGCAGTTACCACATTTGTATTCACCGTTGATTGGTGCTGTTAGATAAATTAATGCTTGGTTGTAGGAACCGTTGCTAGAGGCAGCATCGGTCATGACATCTTTGTTGTGGAGTTGAGACTGCTGTTGTTGGATAGAGGCACAACTTTGCATAGCAGCGACAGCGAAGGTGTCACTATATTCAACACATTCGGGCCCGCACTCGAACTTAAGCTTATTAGTCAAAAAGTCTTTTATCATACGACACTTCACGCAAGGACAATCGTCATGGTAGTCTAGTTGGCCACTAGTCCCCTACCCTCTGAAAAAGTGATTGTCACTTTCTGCCGTGATCAGGTACTGATGTTATTCGGTTACTTATTGCACACTAGCACACACACTCACACACTAATATTACGATTAATGGTGAACAATCTATTGGCCAACACACATCGGACACTGGTCGACTGTGTCTCGTTGTTGGCACACTGCCCGTGATCAGGTACTGATGTTATTCGGTTACTTATTGCACACCAGCACACACACTCACACACTAATATTACGATTAATGGTGAACACTCTATTGGCCAACACACATCGGACACTGGTCGACTGTGTCTCGTTGTTGGCACACTGCCCGTGATTAGGTACTGATGTTAATCGGTTACTTATTGCACACTTGCACACACTCACACACTAATATTACGATTAATGGTGAACACTCTATTGGCCAACACACATCGGACACTGGTCGACTGTGTCTCGTTGTTGGCACACTGCCCGTGATCAGGTACTGATGTTATTCGGTTACTTATTGCACACCAGCACACACACTCACACACTAATATTACGATTAATGGTGAACACTCTATTGGCCAACACACATCGGACACTGGTCGACTGTGTCTCGTTGTTGGCACACTGCCCGTGATCAGGTACTGATGTTATTCGGTTAATTATTGCACACCAGCACACACACTCACACACTAATATTACGATTAATGGTGAACACTCTATTGGCCAACACACATCGGACACTGGTCGACTGTGTCTCGTTGTTGGCACACTGCCCGTGATCAGGTACTGATGTTATTCGGTTACTTATTGCACACCAGCACACACTCACACACTAATATTACGATTAATGGTGAACACTCTATTGGCCAACACACATCGGACACTGGTCGACTGTGTGTTGGCTTTGTCTTGTCTCTTGTCGGCTAGGGATAGAAATACAATCGAACAGCCGTAAACACGGCCTAGTGATTAAGGCTCAATATGGCAAATTGATCGGCATCGATTGATCTGCGATTGCCAACTTGCAAACAGAGCTACTGCCCCGTCAATTGGTTCCTGTGCATCACTGCCATGCGGGATGAGAAAGCTTCTAGTCGTTCGTGCACGGTGAGTTCTCTGGCTTCGTCACACGAATTGTTTCTCAGTGCCACCAATCAGAACGAGTGTTGTTACCTCAATTGAGGCATTGTTTGCTTACCTTACCTGTCATTGACAGAAAGAAAAATTTGTTAAGATCAATTTCCGTATTGTTGGAATAGGAGATGGTCCAGAGTTGTCCACTGAGCACAGCATGTGATGCCTCTGACTGAAATGGCTGAAATGATCGCGGTAAACTGCTCAAAGTTAGCACTACTTAGATGCATTACCTTAATACCTGAACTGTGCCACTTATTTTATTCCATTTTGTTACCCAATAAACTGCTTCAAAGAACACAATTCGCTTGATTGTATCATTAAATTCATATAATTTTATTCAAACATCAATAGACAAAAGCGCGCACACACGTACAATGCAAATACATCAAAACTACAAGTGAATAGTGTAAAGTAATAAATGAAATAAGGCTGAGTTAGTAAAAGCCAATGTTGGTGCAACATCATTTCTTCGAACTTGATCGACCAAGGAACACATTCCTGCAGGTATCGCTGCAATACGAATTGATGCACGAATCGAGTTTGGTATCAGCTAAAGGACAGGAAAGAAAAAACGTTAAATATCACGAATAACAAAGTCAAAAGAGGACTGTTCTCGTTTTTGAACCCCTTACCAGGACCTTCACAAACAGCACACACAAAATCCATTGAAAGTTGACCTGAGAGATGTAATCAAACGTTATAATCTAGTACACGACAATATGTATAATGTCGCATTTACCTGGCTTTAGGTTGATGTAAAAGTTTCCTTGCTCGTGAGGACGAGCACGTTCAGGAATGAGGATATCATAAATCTTAGTATCTAGTCTTGCCAAGTATTTGTTGGCTTCTTCGATTGCTAATTGTTGATTTTCGTTCAAAAATTGCCCGCAGTCAGGTAACTCAATCGAATAGTCGTACAGTTCACTCGGATCTACCTTTACGCTATCATAGTAGGAGAATGAATAGATTAAGATACGTTGAATGTGTGCAATGCAAAAAGCAAAAATTCTTGTTTTACTTACTTTGCCTGAGGACCGAACGTGACCACCTGTACCGAATCCGTCGATATTTCCCACGAGCATTTCTCATAGTTCGGGAAAACTTTTCCGGGATACCATTCTCCATCTATCTTCACCCATACAACCATGTGAGGATTCTGGCAGGGCAGTCCAAACACCGTATCGTAGGTTGTCCATCCTTTATTGATTATCTCTGGCACATTTTCTGACTTCTCCGAATAGAACATTCGATAACAGGAGTCACATAAATAGATGTGACGTACTTCTTCGATTGCTTTGTCCAACAGTTCAGCACAAAAGCTAGTGACCGCTGACTCAGCGATAGAGTTTGATTTGCGGGAAATGATTCTGTTGTGTTTGATCTAGAGCAAGATCAGTTAAAAAAAACATTTCGTAATTAACTCATCCACTTACCATTTTAACATCAAACACTATTTCATCGATAGAGCTATACTCTACTGCTCTCTTTTCAATTTCCTCCAAGTCACCCAGAAGTTTTGCAGTTGATTTCAATTTGCGAACATTTTTGTTCTCTTTTTTCCACTTGTTCGCAGAATAAATCAATCTGTTTGCAATGTATTCGTAGGTCGTCTTGACATCATTGGGGTACGACACATTGGGTCGGTCGAAACCATCCACTGAGCGATTGAAGCATTTGCCAACAATCTTCAAGACACACTCGTCACACACCTCATTCGGTGTGCGCAGTTTGTTGTGATCGTCGCCTTCAGGTTTCTCTTCTAGTGCATCGTATTGTTCAATTGCGTGTTGTTTCTTTTTGAATAAGTTGCCACTTTCAACGCAAGACAAATGATAGGTGAGCGTACAAAGACTACAGTTTCGTGACTCGTCTAAATCCTCCACCTTTTTGTGACATTCAAAACAATGGGAATCGGGTTGTTTCTGTTGTTCACGTGAAGCAGTTGAAGTCGAAGATGATGATGATGCATCAAGATTGACGCGTTTGGGGATATGAATTACTGGAAGTTTTTGGCTTTGGAGTTTATTATTTACTTTGACAGTTTGCTTTGAAATATTTTCCATCTGCTCAATCTGTTTAGTATTTTCTTGTTGTTCTGTCACTTCTTTTAGAACACCTTCAATCTCTTTTTCCTCATTTTCAGTTTCATTCTCTTGTCCTTTTTCCTCTTCCTCATAATCCATTGCATCTGAAGGTGAAGCGACAGTAATAGGAACATTTTGAAGTCCCATCATCGATTGATCATCATCATCTGAGGATATGTTAGAATCGCTCTTGTTATCAGCAAAAGTTAATCCTGAAGTTGAGACAGTTGCTGATTGTTCTGTGCTTGGGAATTGTGGAACAGACCGAATCTCGGCTTCCAATTTATCATCGCCACTTTGTATTGGTTCTGCACAATTGGAAGAAACAGTTGGTTCTGAGGATAGCAACTGGATTGTTGGTTTTAAATCCTCACTTGCTTGGTTTGTTCTCTCTCGTTGTTCATCATCCTGTATGCATTTATTTCGGACTTTTCTGGTTAGATCCTCGCATGTTGAATCGCTTGCTGCAATCGTTTTATTTTTATCATCTTCCGACAATGACACTTCTAAGAATGAGGATTCAATCGAACCATTTAGTGAATTTGGTTGTTTTGTGAAACTTTCAAATAATGCACGCGTATGTTTGCAAAAACGTTCTGAAAGCCACCTTTTACTATAAGCTGATAGAGGTGCTGGTTTCTCTGCATTGGCGGATGAAACAGACGGATTTTCGACTTCCATTTGATCATTATCAGTCAAAGCCTTATCAATACTCTTTTTGTTCTGGATTGTTTGTTTCAGAACTTCACCTGATGATTGTACTTTCTGACGCTTTTTCTCCGATTGGTTTGGCGATTTTTCTTGTTTATTTTCACCTTCCCATAAGCGTTTAATAACGTTTCGCATTTGTTCCGCTGAGTAGTTTTCTGGACCTCTACCATTGGATGCTGATGATGAAGACAATCTTCGATTCGGCATGTCTTGTTGCCTTTGGTCATCATTTGCAATAGTCAATCCCATCTCTTCAACTGTGCTCATACAAGCACTGGGCACCAAACGGTAGCTCAATAGTCTATGCTTCTCACTGTGGCAATATTTGGTGGCCTGAGACATGGGTAATTCGATTTTCATTGGATGATTGACTGTGAGCTTGTTGAGAGTTCTATTTGGTATACTTTGATGTGCACTCGGTTCACATCTTTTGTAATAATCTTTGAGTTTTTTGCCCAAAAGAGCGCCCTTAAGATGACTCCTCGCATGAGATTCTGCACTTTTCTCCTGAGGAAAAAAATAACCACATCCCTTTATGATGCACCAGTAGCCAGTCTTTGTGTGAGCTATAAGATGCGACTTTAATTCCTCATTCGATCTCATCAATCTACCACACCCCTTACAGAGAGGCTGTTCCATGTGCTCAACACGAATGTGACACATCAATGATCTTCTATCGATCAGCATTGCTGCACAGGCACCACACTTGTAATGTCGATCATTTGACTGTACGTCATAGCAAATCTGTACATTTTCAAGATTCAATTTAGGCGGCATTTTTTGACTGTTTTTCGTTTGTTTGGTTGAAATTGTTGTGTCCTGTTTGGATTAGCAGATTCGTTACACTACACTGACTAAGATCCAATTACAAGAGGGAGGGAGAGAGGGAGGGAGAGAGAGAGAGAGAGAGAGAGAGAGAGAGAGAGAGAGAGAGGGAGAGAGAGGGAGTTAGAGAGAGAGAGGGAGAGAGAGAGAGGGGGGGGGAGGGAGGGTGAGAGAGGGAGAGGAAGGGGAGAGAGAGGAAGGGGTGAGAGAGGAAGGGGAGTGAGCGGGGAGGGAGAGAGAGAGAGAGAGAGAGAGAGAGAGAGAGAGAGAGAGAGAGAGAGAGAGAGAGAGAGAGAGAGAGAGAGAGAGAGAGAGAGAGAGAGAGAGAGAGAGAGAGAGAGAGGAAGGGAGAGAGAGGAAGGGGGAGAGTGCGGGAGAGAGAGAGGAAGGGGAGAGTGGGGAGAGAGAGAGAGAGAAAAGAAAGAGAGGGAGGAGAGAGAGAAAGAGAGAAAGAAAGAGAGAAGGGGAGGGAGGGAGAGAGAGAGAAAAAAAGAAAGAGAGGGAGGAGAGAGAGAAAGAGAGAAAGAAAGAGAGGGAGGGAGAGAGAGAGAGAGAGAGAGAGAGAGAGAGAGAGAAACACCACTTTTTCTAAAGAGTAGAGGATTTGTTCTATGCTTCGCTGTGGACACTAAATTAACTTAAATATTACTGACAAAAATAGTGACTCATCAATTCTACTCGTCATTATGAGCATTTTGATATATCACATGCCTGTGTTTAATGTTAATTATTAATTATTGTTTATTAATTATGGATTAATTATTATTCCTTGATTAGCTTATTGTAATACTCAACCATTGTATGAGAGAATGGATAGTACTAGTAAAGAAGCAAACGCAAAACATCTGGCATTTACGCTCAACGCACTGAGCGCACAAAAAAACACACGGAGAAGTGAAGCAAAGGAAATCCGAGAACGATGGTGCGCGGGACCGAAAGAGACAAACTAAGAGAAACTGACTTGCTGCAGAGTGTGTAAGGTCGCCATTAGGCCAAAATTGAAGAATGAGAGAAAGTGCTCATTCGTCGTGTCTTGGTGTCCCACATTGACGCGCAGTCCTCCTCGGCCGCCTCGCCTTTACAATAAACTGAACACTCACCACTGTGAGTCACCAGTCGATGTGGGCAAAGTGGTCACCGCTGTTTGTCTCGATCACTGTAAATGTCCAGTGCCAATCGTTACTTTACTTCACTAGTGCCTTTCTGTCTTGTGTTGACTTGTCTGTATACTGAACCTTGTCATCATCGCTTTAGAATGGATAAATGGATCAATCTGCTTTTGATTATTTGTCTCTAATTTTTTAATTTTTTAGTCAATGTATGAAGTTCAATCATTTTTGTCAAGGACGACGGTCCGCTCGTTTGGTCATTCGTTGTGATGTCCATTCTGTTCAGTCTGCATTGTGGCCTGTCATGACAGTGATTCACTCACACGACTCAACAAGAGAGCGTACGCTCGATCACTCTTACCCTCAAGACATGAAGAAGAGGAAAATGGGGATGTTAGTTTATCCCCCACATACCACCACAGTTAAGGGCAATCGAAGACAAGAACTGAGCGTTACTTGTAGTGCCTATGACCTTGGCAAGTCACCATCCGGAAGCAATAAAAGTGTCAAAGAAGAGATTCATTGCCTTTCGGGGTGAGGCACCGAATTGACCTTAACGACCAGAGCAAAACTATGGTCAATGACAAACATGTGTTTTATGAGACCATTGGTACGCGGCCGATCAGCGCGGGACAGTGCAGCGAGCACTCTCCACTATTGAAGTAACATTATATACGTGCCGAACTGACCAACACATGTTTGAGAACATTAACTTCGAACAGGCACACTGCACCACCACTCGATTGCCATCACTGAGAGTGCTATGCTTTCAATTGACCTAGCCGAACTCCAACGAATTAGACCGAATTGAGATAGGTCATTGAGGTCATCGAAGAACCTTTTATGGCCAGTGAAGGGAGTCAGCAACCAAAGTGCCAACATATGGCAATATGGGAAGATGATTGGAGTTAAGTTGAAATGGAGTCGATTTGAGTCGATTTGAGGGAGAATAGAAACGGGATACTTAATTGCTTCCCTTTGCTGTGGCTGAATGAGTGTTGCGAGATGTTTTACACAGAGTGATTACAAACGGAAACATGTAGATAGACACGAACAGCATCAGGCGACTGACTAAGAGAAAGGGAGAGGGAGCGAGCGAGAGAAAGGTAGCGAAAGAGGGAGCGAGGGAGCGACAGAGGGAGCGAGAGAAAGGGAGCGAAAGAGAGAGGCAGGGAACGAGAGAGAGGTAGAGAGAGAGAGAGAGAGAGAGAGAGGGAGCGAGAGGGGAGCGAGAGAGAGCGAGAGGGGAGCGAGAGGGAGCGAGAGGGAGCGAGAGAGAGAGAGAGAGAGAGAGAGAGAGAGAGAGAGAGAGAGAGAGAGAGAGAGGGAGCGAGAGAGAGAGAGGGAGGGAGCGAGAGGGAGAGAGAGAGAGAGAGAGAGAGAGAGAGAGAGAGAGAGAGGGAGCGAGAGAGAGAGAGAGAGAGAGAGAGAGAGAGGGAGCGAAAGAGAGAGAGAGAGAGGGAGCGAAAGAGAGAGAGGGAAGGAGCGAGAAAAAGCGAGAAAGAAGGAGCGAGAGAAAGGTAGCGAGAAAGAGAGAGAGAGAGAGAGAGAGAGAGAGAGAGAGGGAGCGATAGAGAGAGAGAGAGAGAGAGACTATTTTTAAAAGGGTAGGGGATTTGTTCTATGCTTCGGTGTTGACAATTCAAAAGTAGAATATCTAGTTCACATCTTTAGTTACTAAATTAACTCAAATCTCACTGTCAAAAGCAGTGACACATCAATTCTACTCGTCATTATGAGCATTTTGATATATCACATGCCTATGTTTAATATTTTAATTATTTCTTATTAATTATGGATTAATAATAATTTATTGATCACCTTCTTGTAACACGCAAACATTGTAAGAGCGAATTAATAGAACTAGCAATGAAGCGTACACGCACACACAGACGCAACCACGTCAAACCACTTTTATTGCACTTGAGAACAGCGCGGAGACTAGTCAGTTGACAGTAGGGAGGAAACACTTTGAATTGTGGAAAGTAAAAAGTGAGTCCTATGTTAATTTTGATAATTTTATTAGTGATAATCAATAAATGTATTAAACAGTTATCGTTGTGTTATTTATTTTGTTTTCTCCGTTTTGATTGATCGTGCGACACAGCGAGGCACACAAGAAGCATAGCAACCGACTCAGTCCAATGCGTTTGCCATTAATGCACACAGTGCAGTGAACTGACTATGTGACTGTTACTATGCGAATACTAGATAGCAATGACTTACCATATGGTTTGCCGAGAGCTGAGATTGACGATGTCGCTGTTGTAATCGATGAGGATAATGGAATTTTGATATTTCGGGTACAGTCACGATAATTTATGATGTATGATTCAAAAAGAGTTGAATATAAATTCTCAGAGAAGAGTTCAATGCAAAGTCAGATTAGTGTAAGTGAAGGCACCACCGCCAGTGTCGACTAAGGCACATAGCATTTGTCTCACTGCCCAGTCACATAACGAGTGGACTGGGCCAAACACAGAACACTTCAACGGTAATCACGAGATGTATTACAAGCAACTTCTGGTAGAGTTGGACAAACACACAAAGAACACAACGTCAAAACGCGAGAAATTTAGACGATACGACTGAAGTGAATCGACGAAATAACACAAATGAGCTCACTGCAGTAATACATGTATTACGTGTACACGTACACTCGCACAGACACACTCACACACAAACTCATCGTTACTCACCAAAACACTCACAAAGCACTACTCAGTCGGCCATTTTCTGTTGGAAGCACAGTGGAAGATAAACCAGCCACAGTCTGCAACGTCACACGAACGCACACCAACCCTGAATGACCGATAGTAACGTCGAATAGCAGCGCTATGCGAGCCAACTGGCTTTGAGGGTGACACGACGAAATGGTGAAGTGTTATCAAGCTGTTTGATAACAGAAAAATGGTCTCTGGTTGTCGCGACAAAGATAAATGAAAGATGATGAGATAAACACAAGATACAAATGGTTAAAGAAATGATTTGGTGAATACAATCTGCCAATGAACGCAATGGCTCTCTCACTATGAACAGTCCGATCGTGTGTCGAGTCTGCACTGGTCTGCACAGAGTGAGTGCTCAAACACAACTGACAAGAGCAAGAACGAAGACGCGTAGCAAAGCAATGGAAGAGGAATGGTGCGTGAGACCGAAAGAGACATACAGAGAGTGAAGGACTTGCTGCAGTGTGAGAACGGTCGCCATTAGGCCAAAATTGAAGTATGAGAGTAAGAGCACCGTCGTTCGTCGTGTGTCGGTGCTCCGCACTGTCGTGCTGTCCTCCTTGGTTCGGCCAGAGAGAGAGAGAGAGAGAGAGAGAGAGACAGAGAGACAGAGAGAGAGAGAGAGAGAGAGAGAGAGAGAGAGAGAGAGAGAGAGAGAGAGAGAGAGAGAGAGAGAGAGAGAGAGAGAGAGAGAGAGAGAGAGAGAGAGAGAGAGCTTGTTCATTGAACTGACTGAGTGTTTGCGTGTACAATGCCTAAACTCATTGCAGTGGACGCGTTGTCGGCCACCATTTGTTTCTTTGTGACGTGTCTGTTTTGATCAAATTTTTTTTTTGTTTCTGTCAACTAAAAATCAAATGTGGAATTTAGAATAGCAGTGCCAATGTAGGTATTGTCAAAATTTCAACTGGCACAATCCAATTAATAGCATTGGCACAGGTGTTGTCTTATTGCTGTCGTTGCTATTAATGTCGGCATTGATGTAGTCAACTAGCACAGCACATCACTTTGTTAACTAGAACCACAATTGCTGAGCACTGCATGTTGCACATTTTTATTGCTTTTCAAAATTTTATTACTTTCTTCGTTACATACTATTCTGATCAGTGATCACTCACCAGTCGATGTCGGCAAAGTGGTCGCCGCGTCCATCTCGAATCGTTCGAGACTCTCGATCAGTGTCAAAGTTCAACGCGATCCGCTCCTTCTGTCATTCGTCGTGGTGTCCATTTTGTTCAGTGTGCGTGTGTTGCCTGTCATGACCGTGTCTGTTCTCTCACGAAGCTCAACAAGAGAACGCACGTTCGATCTCTATGAGCCTCAAGACAAGAAGAAGAGGAAAATGGGGATGTTAGTTTATCCCCCACATACCACCACAGTTAAGGGCGATCGAACCGTGCGCGACTTTTAGTGCCTATGAGCAGGACAAGTCACCATCAGAAAGCAATAAAGTGTCAAAGAGGATATTCATTGCCTTTCGGGGTGAGGCACCGAATTGACCTTAACGACCATAGCAAAATTAAGTTCAATGAAAAACATGTGTTTTCGAGACCATTGGTCGCCGATCAGCGCGGGACAGTGCAGCGAGCACTCTCCATGATTGAAGTAACCTTATGCGGTACATGTCCAGATGACCAACACATGTAGATGCCAACATTAACTTCGACTGGACACAGCACCACTGGCTGCACTCGATGGCCATCACCGAGTGAGCTATGCTTTCAATTGACTGAGCTGGACTCTAGCGTATTTCATCGAATGGAGATAGGTCATTGAGGTCACAGAGGACCCTTTTGTGGCCTGTGCATGGAGCTTGCAACTCCCATGCCAAAGTGCCAACTTGTGGCAATAAGGGACGATGATTTGAGTTGTGTTGAAATGAAGTCGATATGAGGGAGAACATGGACGAGATAATAAATTGTTTTCGTTTGCAGTGACTGATTGAGTGTTGCGAGATGTTTTATACAGAGTGATGACAAACTGAAATATGCAGAGAGAGACACGAAGAACATCAGGCGGCTGACCAAACGTGTTTGATTCGTATGTTGACCTCAGCCTAGAAACCTCGGATACGATATCATACACGTGATAATTCATCTGTTCTCTCATGAGTGGACACTTTAGGCATAAGGCGTACGAGTCCGAGAGAGGTGGCCACTTTGCTTGTCTTGTAATCTATTTTTGGACATTTCACTACGGGGTATGTCACTTCACCCCTCCATGGTCATAATAAATGGTCATCTGGTGCCCCAAATCACCCGGCCTTAGTGCAGCAATAAAACTAAAGAGCTTTTCTCGATAAAAAAAAGGTCATGTGCAAATTCAATAATGAATATCGTATGACCGGCCGCACATGTAACACACATTCGGTCGCTATCGTCGTCGTTCGTCATTACTGGTCCCAATCGAGTTAATGTGAAATTCAAATTGACTTGAGTTGGTGAATAATGGCAAGCCATCTAGGCCTGCACATTAACGAAACGACCACTTTAGTGCGAAATGCGTGTAATTGAATATCACTTTAATTGCCCTCTGTGTGCGTCATTAAGCCAGACAGAAGAAGAGACTGTGCGCATTTCAATTCATGTTAGATTTAATGACCTAAACTGATTGTGTTTGCTAAATTCGTGCTAAATAATGTAACGCGCATTAATTTTATGTTTCGTATGTTTCAATTTTTACAGTCTCTCGTAATTATGGGAAAAGTATGCAAATGAGAATGTGTGCTCGTAATTTTAGTTTAAGAGCGTAAGTTATCTTTTTGCTATGCACAAATTAATGGTGGTAATTAGTTTTCAAATTTATTTTTGTCAATTATTTACCGTTCCAGAGATATGAATTAATTAAGCACCAACTATTAGTCGATTGTGAGTGCTGTTAGGTAACACAGCTCAGCCCAGTGCAAGGAGAGAATTCGATTTCGGTGTGTGTGTGCGGGTTGGTTGGCCAATGGCCACCAATGCTGCTTGCACGTCGCCACTTTGGAAAGCAATGGCCAATTGAGTTCTCATTAGAATAAATGTAATTGACAAACTTTGGTTGACTGTTTACTTTCAACAATGCACAGATGATGGCACAAGCACAATGTGATGCACACACTGAGATGGCACTTGAGTGTGTGGCAATGCCTTGAATCGATCGGCTTTACACCATCTGGTCCCACCGCTCAAATGGATTGGGCGTCTTTGACACTTGTGTTGCCAAACTCTTTGTACTCTGCAGGCAATTGTCGATTTAAATTTGTCTAATGCTGCAAAATCAATTGTATGGGTAAATATTTGCAGAAGCAGGATGACCAATATTTGACTTAACTCTAAGTGCTCAACACAAATGTCTCTGAGAGAAATCTAGTAATTAAGTGGATAGTTAAAATATTATTTGATTCATTTAATTAACTATGTAGGTTTCAACCTTTTGGCTTGAGATATTACATAGGACCGAGTGCATTTACATCAAACTAGACTTTCCACAGTATACAATTCAATTCAAGACTGCACACAGACACACAACTGCACCAGTTCACCACTGTATTTGTAGTTTGTCTTTCTGTCCGACCGCATCAGTGTGATGCAAGTGTGCACACACATGCATGCTCAAAGAGACGGCTTTCGTTTGCACGTCGTGTCGATCTCGTCAAGGCCACATACGAGTGTGCATACAAGTGCAAGTGTGCACTATGGATGGCTGTAGTAAGGCGTAGTACCAGTGGTCAAGTCAACTAATACCTTTTTATTGTGATGATTTTCACTGGTGTAGGTCAATTCAATCAGTTCAATAAATAAAAGAATATATCAAAGGCGAGACTCAGCATATGCACGTGAGATTGAATTAAGGACACTCTAATCTCAAGCAACAGGGCACAAATGGAAATCTTCACCAATCGATTCATCATCCTCCTTTATATTATTGTAATTCTTATACTTACATTATTAGCCTATATATCACTACCCTGGACATCATTTAATATCTGCACACACACATACATCCACGTTCCAATATTGAACTTTTATTAAACACAATCTTATCTCTCTATATGTCTTATCACACAATAATCCCTTTAATGAACTCTATGTATACAGTAGGTACTCAACTGCTTGACACAGCGCGGGCAGCTTTCGCTGTGCTGTGTGCTGTACCTTCCAGCAGTGCTTTTTGTCAGGCAAGCTGATTCGTCAGGCATTTAAGGCCGCACTGTATGTCAATGCATGCATATTAGTGTTGTAGTAGTTGTGTGTTGTTCAATAAATGTATTCTAAAATTGACAAACGAATGAATGAATGGTATTGGACAATAATCATGCAGCAACCACAGCGCTGTGCCTGTCTCGGTGTGTGTTTGTCTGTCTGACTGCAAGCGACAGCAGCATCATTCCATCCACCCGACGTCAGTCAAGGCCGTCGCCTCTACTGGCTTATTCGGTTGAGGTTTCTCTCTCGCTGTCGGCCAATACATTGCTTATTAGGTAAGTACAAAAAGTTAGTGTAAGGCACGCACATATCTTTTCAATGGCATGCTGTGGAGTAACTTTATATTCTGTGTACGCTGCTTCTCTTGCTTACCGCACTCGGTGCTCGGTGCACTGCCTTTGCCATGGTGGTGTATGTGTCGCCTTAGCAACGACCGTTCTCTAAAGCACCACTCCACTGGCTTACCGTCACTCGCTCTGTGAGTCACAGGCCGACTGATGGAGTAACTTGGCGCACACTACACGCTACTGCTCGAAATTGTTTCGTTCATCAACACATCAAATCGACTTGCAGCAGAGACATTGTGATTGCTCATCACAACGAGTGGATTATCACAAGAAGAAGGATTGATTAACGATTCATGTTCTACCCTTGTTTCATCTACACCTCGATCGGTTTGCCTGTATACTGACACCGCTCACAACTGCACTCAGAGCATTGTTGCCGTCACACGCTGGCTGGCTGACAGCACACACGCACACACACACACTCAAGTACTGCTACAGCTCGGCTTTGCTTCATTCATCTACATCGCGTCTCCTCAACACGCGTCTACCACAACACATCACGATCATTTAGCGATTGCCACCACTCGCCAGTACGCCACATCACCAAGTGCACACACCATCATCACCAGCCTCATCATGAAACGTGTCCGGGCGCCCACTCGACGCTCAGTGAAATCGCCGACTGCTCGCCGTCCCATGAAGTCGAATAAAACATCAGCTCGAAAGGTAAAGGCTCTGCCGAAAGGCAACCGCCGCCAGGTCATTGGTGTACGTAATATGCGTCAAACCACTCGTCGTCAACGCATTGGTCCTATCGGTCCCTTGCGCAAACGTACTGCTCATAATCACGTAAACCATATGCCAGAAAATGTCATGCTCTTGATCTTTGCTAAAATCGATTTTCCGGAAAAGTTCAAGCTTCGCGGTGTTTGTCACCAGTGGAAGTCTATGTTAGAGGGATGGCTGGCTGGCATACGTTATATTCGGCTCAATTTTAAAGAGCCCGATGCTTCTTGTGGTCAGGCACAGTGTGCTAAATGTGCCGCGAAGGATGTGGTTGCAACTGTACGATCTGCTTGCCTCTACCCTAATTGTGACAATTGTCAATTGGCCAAGCAAGAGAGCAACAATCAGTACTGTCCTAAAATGCCAACTTGCACCGAATGGGGTCCAAAACCGAGTCTACGTGCTCTTGAGTTTGCCCAAACTTGGGTTGAGCCTAAGATTAGTGCCGATGTTACATCATCGATCACTATCCGTCGCACCAATCCTGATGCAATGGCCACTGCGTTTGGTAGTCTATTTGCTAACCTCCAAGTGTTGCTGATCTACTTTGACATACAGGACACACAGCAGAACATAGCCAACATTGTTCAGCTGTTGTCCAACTGTACTATGCTGGACACCTTTGCATTTGTCATGTCGACCGAGGTTGAAAACGAGACTACTTTGCCTGCAATCTGTGAGGCACTCAACAAGCCGAGCATGCCGAAACTGAAGCGATTGGATTTGTTCGTGTCCGACTTGATTGATAACGTGTCGCAATATCATTACCATCCGCCAATTGATCTGTCTCATTGTAGCTCACTGTTGACACACTTTGGCATCTCCTGTTCATTTAACTTCTACTATCCAACAATGAACACGATTGCCGTTAAGAATGGAGCCTTTCGAGCAATGTCGCGCACTGTGAACAACTGTGCACTCACCAGTGTGAGCATGCAGGCTCGAATCAAGGCCGAGGAAATTAAGGGCTTGTTTAAGGATAATCTTGAGTTTCGACAAGTGAAGCGACTGAAACTCACCTGTGTTTATGAAAAGGATATGTCGGTGGCTATGTTGAATCAGTTTTGGCGAATCAATTCTCTACTTCTCGCCTACTATAAACCAAAAATTGCAACACTTGACAATTTTTGGCTTGAAACACTGTGCCAGCTGAACCGGCTCACAGAACTCACCTTGATTGACTTTGCCCTGCCGGGCTTGGAAAGAATTAACCTTGTCCCTACTCGTGTCCACCTACCAAAGGTGAAGAAGCTGACCATAGGGGCACTTGATCTGCTGACTCGTTTCAAGCAACACTGCACAAATCAAATAGTGGACGTAGACTATTTTGGCTACATCATCAACTATATCTTTCCTGGACTGGAAGAGATCACCATTCTGGCTGGGGAGTCACGCAATCGTTCGTTTGATGACGAATGCCTAAATACACTGAGTGGTCAAATGCTGGAGATGTTCAATGAGAAGTATCCCCGCATTAAGAAGATCACTATCGAGTTGGGCAATGAGGCCTTTGTGAATTCGTGGATTACCCTTCAGAAGAATATTCAACGCTTTCAAGATATGAAGGCTGCAAAGGCTGCGGAGACTGCACAGAATGCACAGAATGCATAGACCAATTGATCGTAACTCTCATCGTCATTACTTTATCAATGTAAGTCAACTCTATTCTGCAGATGCTCAACTAATGCCATGCTCTATTCACAGATCTCATCCTATTCTTCACCCAAAACAGTCTGCACACAATCTATAGTAGTTGACATGTAGCTGTTATCACTTTATCACTTTAATGTTGCTTGCTCGACACATGTCTATCTCTTACACCAGTTGTCCTGTTGCACCCTCACCACGACTACACCAGTCGTGTCTGTCCACACACTTCATCTATTTAGCTAGCTCTCATCATTACTTGTTCAGTGTAAGTCAACTATGGTTTCAACCAACTGATCCGCATCTAATGCATTGTTCAATTCACAGATCTCAACCTTTCCCTCACCCTAAACGGATTGTATCCATACGATTGTCGTAGAGATGAGGCTGCGGCAGCTTTGCCACCTTAGTCTGGTTTGCACTTGTCCTGCTGTCGCCTTTCCCACAACCTCTCCAATGCGCCTTGTGTCCACACATTCTCATCTATTTAGCATGCTCTCGCCATTACTAGACTAGTGTGAGTACTCTGTCTGTCTCTATCATGGATGATCGGCTAATGCAATTCTCTATTCATAGATTTAACCTATCTCCCTTCATTCTGCTCTTGCCGGTTGACCTGCAAACGTGTGTTTTCATCCAATCTCTCACGTTACACAACATAAATGAAAGCACAACTAGCTCCACATGATGGCTCTTCATCTCCGTACCAATGTCTCGGACCAATCATCATCTATGCACTTATCTTATAGCTATTCTAATCCCATATCGTTATAATGTGGTCTATGTACCGCCGCCACTGCACTTCCTTTATAATTCACTTATGCACACACTTACGTTCCAATAAAGTTTTACTAAACACAATCTATTCTCTTCATCTTATCTCATAGAGTTGGTGTGTGAAGGTTGAGCCAATTAACGGACATGGCCAGTGGGCAACTATGAGACTGAGTCGGGCATAGCCACTATTGAGTCAGTGGATAGTGTCTGTAGCTCACGCACGTTCGTCTTGCTTCTCCTGGCCTTGGCCGAAAGAGCGTCGTTCCTCCGTGACTTCGCGTCCACGAGGAACGGCGTTGGATGAGGTTCCTTCACAAGAGTAGGAACCTTCCTTCCCTCTTGAATTCACAGGAGATAGGTTTTGTGCCAGAGGGCGCACTTGGTTATCAGTTCCGCTCGGTATGTCTGTTTCAAACTTGCACATTTCACAGAGATGCTCGATCTTGATGTACATCGCTCCAGATTCTTGTTTAGTTCACATGTTGAGATCTGTTTCCAGTAGGCTATCGACCTCGATACGTTCGTCAACAGTACTCGAGATGACTATGTTTGTTACCAAAGCGAAGAGCGAGAATCCACCTGTCCACCGTTCGATGAAGGATACGTCTGCGGTGATACAACTTGGTTTTGGTCTAAGGCGACAAGGAACCATCGACGAGTCGATCAAACTTGACCATCGTCAGGTAAGTTTTTGAGTCGAAGGGATACACGCATCCCGGTCGTGCCTCCATAATGTGGCACAAGCAGTGCCAAGCACACAAGAGAAATAAAGTCACTAGGAGACGAAAGGCTAAGCGGCTTACTGGCACTAAGCGGGTTCACAGGTCACGCTGACAGTTATATCCTAACTTGACTGATTGCGCCAGTGCCAACATTGTCGAAGGTTTGGCCTTTAAATGATTACTAGATGGCTAGAGTTCGATCTAGAACCGAAGCCGGGGAAGAAGAAGTGTTAGGTAGTTGAACTTGTGAATCGTGAAGGGGACGACGGCACTGTATGTTTGAACAATGATTTAAGTTTATTCATAGCTTCATCCATTCTGGCTCGCAAAAATGTGATGCAAAGTTCAAGTGATCTATTTAAAAGCTCTAACTATCGACAATTGATTTGACCCAAAAGCACACCGAAACATACACTAAACAGTGAACACGTATGCACACATTAAACATTGTATCGAATAGTATGGAGAGTGAGTTTAAAATGTCAACACAGACATAATCAGACACGCAGGATGATATCCACTGGAGCGTTTTTTTGAAAATAAAATAAAAACCTACTAAATGATGCAATCTTCTACATGTTATACATCACATTCGATTATACCTGACAAATATATTGAGAACACTATCGAGGTATCACCGAATTATCGATGACCGGCTTTCTACTGTGATGTCGAGAGTCGTTCCGTGTGAATTCACTCACCACAAATTAGGTTGCTGTGAGGCAACCAATCTTCTTTTGACTGTTTGCACTGTTATTGGAGGCACATTTACAGTTGTCATGTGACACTAATATGATTTCGAGTTGGCAAACTATATGTCAAGAAGTGATGTTTCAATGGACTAGTGGTTAGTTCAATAGACAATCTAAGGACAAGTTAATGCTGTGATAAGTAGTCAATTTGAACGAAAGATCAAAACATGCAAGTGCAAATAAATCGAGATAAACAAGAAATAGAACACATCGTTAACTTTATTTTGGCAAAAAGTCAAATGAAAATACACAAAATGGCAGTGTCCCGTTAGGGACCGTAATTTAATTGCCACCCAATTCAAGCAGTGCTTGTGCTGCAACTTCTTCAGCACGACGACGTGCCAAGAAGTCGTTCACCAATCTTTGACTGCCCTGGAGCTGTTCTTCGCCTAACCAATCAGGCTCCCAAGTGATCAGAACCTTTGCCGCTCTAATTCGTCCTCTCCGATTCAACGTTACGTAACCCATATAATTGCGAACATTCTGAGCCTGCCAACCGTACAGTCGTTGGATAATATTCCATACTTCCTCCAAATAACTGATAGTACCGAAGGTCACTAAGAATTCCCGTTCTCCGTTTTCATTAATGCGCATATCGGTGATTGACAATACTTCGAATTGTCGGAACCGTTCCTTTGTAGTTAGCAATCGAAAAGAGTCAGCTTTTTGTTCAAATATAAGTCACACTTACGAGTTCTGCCAAGGCACGATAATCAATTTGTCGTCTTGCCATGTTGCTGTTCAATCTAAAATTGTATTACTAAAATGTTGTCATTAGTCAGAGTCATTGTTAAATGAGTGATGTTCATTGGAGTTGTTTATGGAATTCGCGATGACCAAGTTCAATTTTTCTCACTAATGGCATGATCAACGATCAAGGTAATAACTTCAATCACTGGCCACATCTCTAGTCAGTAGTGACATATTGTCACAGATCAAGTGATGTGCCTAACCGACGCGATGTGTGGCACAGTGCAACATGCTTACCAATGTGCACACATCGTGTGGCTACTGGTCAAGTGGTCAAAGTAACATTGTTCACTTTATTCCACCATCAACTGCACAATGTAGCCACTGCTACAAGAAGCTTACCACCGGTAACTATAGTTGTCTTACAGAGCACTCGACGCACACATAGACACATTACACTTACATTAGCCGAACGTATGCACAAACACACACACACAAACACAGTTGTACAGTTGAGTAGCACACAATCACTTTGATTGAATCACACTCGAATCGATGAACCAATGAACGAAGTGATGATCAAAGCAGTTCAATGCAAGTACAGAACACACTTGACAACGGCAAGCACAAGTTGAACAGAGAACGAGTAACCATGCACGATCGCACGATGAGAGAGCAGGACAGTGAGTCAACAGCGAGAAAAGCTTCGTTGTGTGTGCGTTTTGGTGGTGCCTTTTCGTCGACGAGTGCTATCACAGAGTACGCAGACACACACTGACAGACACCAATGCAGCCTCACTCTTCGACACTGAAGTGTTCACAAGCAGAAGCAACAGCGTGCACATGTATCCATGGCAACGATGGTTGTGCGCACACTGTCCATTGAGGGGCAAACCAATCCCAAGCACAATGTGCCATCAGTGCCATCGTCCATAATGCAACTCAAGGTGAACAAGTTTTCACATCACCCTCTACCCCTCATACGACCCCTCTCTCCAAACTAGTGTAGTCGAGTTAGCATGCTTGTGTTCTTCTCATGCAACTTATCGTATGATGGTGATGATGGTGTCTCTCCTCTGCACACAGACACAGGATTGCTGAAATACGAGAGAGAAAACAAAACATTGCAAGAAAGACTAGATCAAACAACATTAATGCACATCTTATCTTATCAAACTAGTTATAGGTCTTACTGACCACTGGTCAGTTGGTCAATAGTTTGGGCGTCTTACAGTGCAGGGCTTGGCTTGATGTCTTGGCGGGTTGGCCACTTCTATTAATATAAGATTCATTTCAGTTGATGGTTTTCCCCGTCTGTGTAGAACAAGGGTCTGCAACAAGCGTGCCAACATGCCACATTTGGCACGCGGGTTAAAGACCTCTGTTGGCACATCTCGCACATGGATATCTTTACTTGCCACTTTTGTAGCACGAGATCCCATCTGGGTTGGAAACCTCTGGTGTAGAAGACCAACTCTATTTCACCCTCTGTGTTTGCAAGCTGTTTTGAACACTATTCGCGCTATACTCGGTCTAATTCAATTTTGTGTGTGTGCCATATTTGCAAACGCGCTCACACATTTCCAAATGTGTTGTACCAGACAGACAGAACACAATCAGAACATTGGTGCACATGGAACACTGCAAAACGAAACACGTAATTACACAACCATCACACTACAACAGACAAACGATCGAGTGGGAGCAC
Source organism: Rhizoglyphus robini (assembly GCA_023373905.1). Taxonomy (NCBI): domain Eukaryota; kingdom Metazoa; phylum Arthropoda; class Arachnida; order Sarcoptiformes; family Acaridae; genus Rhizoglyphus; species Rhizoglyphus robini. The sequence goes on from JAKIJQ010000014.1 coordinate 1,047,012, forward strand.
AATACAAGTGAGGTTTATTTCAACTCTATGCGTTCTCATTTCGAGTCGAGCGTTAACTAGCTTTAAGCAAGCAACGTTAAGCAAACAAACAACTACTACAATCATACACTCAAACGCATACGAACATTGAGTATTTTGTTGTATTGCAATTGAGTTGGAGGTAGTAAGTGGACGAGAGTGGTCATGTAAGAGAGAGAGAGAGAGAGAGAGAGAGAGAGAGAGAGAGCTCGTTCCAGTTCATTTGCAACCCCTACAATAAATCATTTACGGCGGGCACACTATCTCACTATTACGTAAATCTGTATCGTCCAAGAAAGAAGCAGAAAGTGAAAGGCACCACTCACTCAAGGTATTGCAACAGAACTAGTGTACACAAGTGGTCACAAGTGTTACTGGCACACTAGTGCACACAGACACCAATTTGTTTCATTTCAAATAAACGAACAACATCGGCACTGATCAGTAGACAAGAAGGACAAGACTGGCCGTCAGTTGCTAGGTGTTTTGAAATGAACCGGAATGGAATTTTCAATTACGGTTGCTGTGGAGACAAAAGCAGACTTCCCGACCGCAAAAGTCATTGCAAAATGTTCTTCCACCCTCAACTTTGAGCCATCAATTAAATACTAAACGAACTCTGTGTGTGCATGTCTGTGTTTAGTTACTTGTGGATTGCCCTTTCTGAGTGTGCTTGGTGTTAGTGTATAGATGGAGAGAAGGGCACGAATTCAACTCGTTGTATTTGCCATCGTGTCTCTCGACTGGTGCATTGTTCATTCTGTGTGCTCGCTGTCCGGACTGTGTGAGTTGTCTGTTTGAACTCGTCTCGCGTTTGCCGTTCTATCGACTTGTCCAAAAATGGTTCGAATTACTACTATTGCCCAACGGGTAAGTGATTTCACTTTCTCCTAATGCATTAGCTAACTTATATACTAACGTGCCCATCATGGTCACCAGGAGGCAAACAAGCCCTTGCCAGTTGAGCAAATTCATGCCTGGCGAAATAATCTTGAGGGTATTCGTGAATTTAAAATCACTTACGCTCCGACCACTCATCGGGCAACTGTATGGCGTGCCATGCAGAGCGTGTTACCGGACTGGAGAAGTGGACAAAATGTGCAACACTACAGTGCACCAGTCATCTATTTTGATAGGTGGGGTCGCCACCGTAAAACGGTGAACATGGTCCGGGTTGAATGGCCCAACGCGGTGTGGGTCAATGAGAACAGACTCAGTCGCAACATGATTGAAGAGTTTCTGGCAGAGCATCCTAACCCGATTCGTGCTGTGGAAGAACTGGAAGTCGCTGAAGTTCTCGTAGAGATGGCAATTGGAGTCCGTGTGCCAGTTGCAGCCCCAAAAGCTCCAGAAGAACACGTGCAGATAGATATTGAAGTGGATGCGAATGTTGAAGCTCCCCAAGCGGCATTCCCACCTGCAATTGTCGGTGGACAAAAGTTCAAGTCTGTATTCACAAATATAAATCAAATATTAATCTTAATGAGATATTACATTTGTTTCGCAGGGCAATTATGTTAGAGCGATATGGCCAAGACCAAGAATGAATCATTGACACAGAATATTCATTCGGTTTAATATCATTTGTTTTTCATGTATTTGTGTGTTCAAATAAAGTCTTTTTAATAACTCGAAAGTACATACATTGCCTTAAAGGCATCGATCAAGTGTCTCTGAATCGTTTCTATTTTTATTTCGAGATATTCAAGTAGATTTGGATTGTTTCTTCCGTTTGTATGCAACACTCGGAACAACTCAGAGTAAAATAAATTCACAAACAAATGGATCAATCTGTTTTCGCACATATCGCGCGTTATAACTAAAGAGTCAATTTCAATTAACGTACCATCTTTGCAATCGAGCAATCACCAAATGTGTTCACAAATCAGACAAAACAATCAGAACATACGACTGCACCGTAGCGAATTGAAAGAATTGCTTTAACACAAAAACAACACTCAAACGAGAGTGGGAGACTATGCACCATTCTACCATAAGGGGTTTTCATTTTTGGCATTCTCGTAAGGCACAACTGGAGTGCATGTGAGCTCGATCTTCTAACTCGAGCACTAACTTGTTAGACTATGCCAACAAACAAAGAATAATGCAATCAAACATGAACATAGAAAAGAAGAAAGCACAGTGAACCATCAGTCAGCACCACACGGACAGTCGTTTGCTGCAGCACTTGAATTACTCATTGTGAGTGCCAGCGGAGTTTACATTCGCTGACGGTGGCGAAACCAAGTGAGTTAAAATCAAATCAATTTTAGCAAGAGAGAGGGGAGAGAGAGAGAGAGAGAGAGAGAGAATGAAGGTGAATATTTGGGTGTGTGGTGTGTGTGTTCAGTGATTGCAAATCAATGCTAGAGAATGAGTATGGGAGTACGAGCACGGATACCGATAAACAAGAAATCGAACACATCATGAACTTTATTTTTGAAAAATAAACAAACTGGCAAAGTCTCTCTTTTAGGGACCGTAACTTAATGGCCACCCAAGGCAAGCAGTGCTTGTGCTGCTATTTCCTCGAGTTCCAAGGCAGCACGACGACGTGCCAAGAATTCACCAATCTTTGACTGCTTTGGAGGCTTTGATTGACACAGAATATTCATTCTGTTTAATATCGTTTGTTTCATGTATTTGTGTGTTCAAATAAAGTCTTTTAATAACTCGAAAGTACACACATTGCCTTTAAGGCATTGATTAAGTGTCTCTGAATCGTTTCTATTTATATTTTGAAATAATCAAGTAGATTTGGATAGTTTTCTCCGTTTGTATGAAACACTCGGAACAACTCAGAATAAAAGAAATTCACAAGCAAATGGATCTATCTGTTTTTGCTTAACTTACGAATCAATTTCAATTACCGTACTTTCTTTGCAATCGAACAATCACCAAATGTGTTCACAAATCAGACAAAACAATCAGAACATACGACTGCACCGTAGCGAATTGTGAGAATTGCTTTAACACAAACACAAAACTATAACGAGAGTGAGAGACTATGCACCATTCTACCATAAAGCTTACATAAAGCATACATTTTGGCATTCTCGTAAGGCACAACTGGAGTGCATGTGAGCTCGATCTTCTAACTCGAGCACTAACTTGTTAGGCTATGCAACAAACAAAGAATAATGCAATCAAACATGAACATCGAATAAGAAAACACAGTGCACCATCAGTCAGCAGCACACAAACAGTCGTTCGCTGTTGCACTTGACTTACTCATTGTGAGTGGCAGCGGTGTTCACATTAGCTGAATTCGCACAGTTTATGTGTGTGTGTCAATAAACACCTAATAATTGAATTAAATCAGTGTCTGACAATGAGTATTTAGCATTAGAGATGACACACATGAGCAATGTTAGTTAGAGCACAGGCAAATCACAAGTGGCACGATGGCCACTTCAGTGTGTGTGTGTGTGTGTGTGTGTGTGTGTGTCAATAAACACCTAATAATTGAATTAAATCAGTGTCGGACAATGAGCATTTAGCATTAGAGATGGCACACATGAGAAATGTCAGTTAAATCACCGTCCAAGCACAACTGCCCTCATTACATCCGCGTGTGTTTGTGCTATCACTTAATAATTAAGGTATACACAGACACACTAGTCTAACACTACTCTATCACCAACGCAGAATTACTATTTGTGACTAAGATCAACCGATCATGTCCATTCCCAGTTGCATCTTGATTATTGCGTTATTACGAATGGCAACCACTAGATGTAGATATTGTTCTCGTATTTCAAAATTATTTTCCAAAATTACACTATTTGAATTTGAGATTAAAAATGAATTTTTAGAGAGAGAGAGAGAGAGAGAGAGAGAGAGAGAGAGAGAGAGAGAGAGAGAGAGAGAGAGAGAGAGAGAGAGAGAGAGAGAGAGAGAGAGAGAGTCACACTGCACCACTCGTTACCGATTATGTCTGTGTGTGCACAGGGCAGAATTTCAATTTCAATTTGCATCTCAATTTGAATTCTCCAACTTTAAATAATTGTTATTATGACATCCGGGAAGAGAGTGAGAGTGGTGCAAAGAGAACAAATTTTTCGAATAACAACTTCAATAAAGTGCACCTTTGCGACCACTTAAACTTTTGAATTTATTCTCCCATTTTATTATTAAATGGAAGAGAAGGAATAACAAATAAAATTAACGGGAGACAGGATGATATTTAAAACCCACCGTCCTCTTGTACTCTATTATCATCCGTAAGTCGGCCAATAACTCTGTTCGGTTTGTGAATTATGATTTCCTTCTCTCCCCATCTACCATTTTCCTCGCTCTCACTCACCCGTTTTGATTGCCACACCGCGCTACGATAATCCTATTAGTAGTGGCCTTCGTATTCTGATCACATCATAGTACTCTTGGTATTATTATTACTATTGTTATTAGACTGCAATATGGACTGCAGGCATCGTATTGAGTTACACACTGTAATGCACAGGGCGCGATACAACTACTCTTTTTTGAGCCCAACAGTCGATTGCTTTTTGGTTTCTCTGTCTCTCTCGGTTCGAGCGCTGTGTCTATCAATGTACATGCACGTATGTGCCTCTCTTCGTCGTTCTTCGTTCCTTGGTAAGTTGGTTGTGTACAATTGAATGAATAAAGTAAGTTGACTAAATAGTATTCAGTGTTGTCTCACTCGAACGCCCATTCGTTTTGGCTTAGGTTTGGCAGTGAATGTTTTCTCTCGCTCGAGTATACGAATCCAACACACAAGCGGTGGATCGCTCAGTGTGTCTGTTAGTTAGTTGTTGATATTTCTCGCGATCACTTGATATGATCGTCGCCTTTTGCCATAAAATTCGGCTATCTTCTTTCCTTTGTCACTTTGCAAGCAAACACATTGAGGACTTCTAGATGGCGACCAAGAAAGGATACTACAATACTAGTAAACTGGACACAATATATAAAAGTAAACCGTGCTGGACTAACTTCAAACTAAGCAAACACATTGAGGACTTCTAGATGGCGACCAAGAAAGGATACTACAATACTAGTAAACTGGACACAATATATAAAAGTAAACCGTGCTTGACTAACTTCAAACTAAGCAAACACATTGAGGACTTCTAGATGGCGACCAAGATAAGATACTACAATACTAGTAAACTGGACACAATATATAAAAGTAAACCGTGCTTGACTAACTTCAAACTAAGCAAACACATTGAGGACTTCTAGATGGCGACCAAGAAAGGATACTACAATACTAGTAAACTGGACACAATATATAAAAGTAAACCGTGCTGGACTAACTTCAAACTAACCAAACACATTGAGGACTTCTAGATGGCGACCAAGAAAGGATACTACAATACTAGTAAACTGGACACAATATATAAAAAGTAAACCGTGCTGGACTAACTTCAAACTAAGCAAACACATTGAGGACTTCTAGATGGCGACCAAGAAAGGATACTACAATACTAGTAAACTGGACACAATAT